>QZCP01000084.1:0-91325 GCA_003956705.1 Brevipalpus yothersi
CTGATAACAATGATCATCAGTTACATACAGTTAGCTACCAGCTCAATTCGAACTGAATATTTTATTTTATTTTATTCATTAGGTTATATTTTTCTCTTTCGTATTTTTAAATACATTTATTTTTGCTCAAGTAGAGATAAAAAAGAAGATGGAATGAATATTTTCTTCTTAAATCGAATAACTTCATCATAATGTGTGCATCCTTGTAGCTGATGAGATCATGCATTCTGGTATCCACATGAATAACACAAATGACCATGATAAATTCATGAGTATTTACAAACATCATCTCTCTCTCTCTCTTTCCATCTCTTCTTTCCACTCTCCATTTTTGATATAAAGTATCAATCTGACATTTATTACTCTCCACAAACTCTCACGACTCACGAACTTCCTCTTCCTTCATCAATACTGGAAAAGGTCTACCGATTTAGGCTCCTTCTTCTTCCCATCATCCCATGTACATATATATACACAATTGTTTTCATCATTTATTCTTTTCCTCAACATTTTTCATTTCTCTCACAATCTATCTCTCATTCCTGATTCACCTATTGAATTGATTGGCAACCCATCATCATGTAGAATGTAGTCACAAGTCAATCAGTGTGTACAATATCGATTCTCTTTACATGTGTATTTAATTTAATAGTTTTAATTAATTCTCTTCTCTATCTACTTTACTTTTTTTCCATCCCCCAAAAACTTTCATCTTTCAGTCTGGAGCCCCGGAAGTACAACCAGCTCAAGTAGTGATCTATCTCCACCCGGTCCAACACTTGGTCCGATAACAACCGCAGCATCGGCAACCCAAACAACACCAACTCGAAACGATACACTAATCAAGCCAAGCCAATCGGATGGTTTGCCAGCCGGCTTCAGGCCGGTAAAACTGTCCACCAGTGCCAGTGCATCGGCAATTGGCACTGGAACCAATTTGGAGGCCAGTATGCCGGGCACCTCAGATGGTGGAACCACAACCACCGGTGGTGATGCCTACATAACACCATCTTCACCAAGTGAAATATCACTACCTGATGGTGGTGCTGGTGGATCTAAAATGAGATCAGAATCACCCATGATTGCTGATCGAGATCGTAAATATTGGACACTACCAAGATCACATCAACATCGTTCTGGTGCTGGTCCATCCACCACAATGCCACCAGATACCGGGGCACCATCGGCAACATTTAATGGTCAAATGGGTGATCCAACCAGTATGACACGAGATGATGATGAAATAGTATCGTCATTGGCTCGTGAAGGTGTCCAACAGGTGATCACCGATAAAGCTCCACCGGCAAATGCAAAATTTTTATTCGAAAGTCCAACAACCAAATTTTATACACTGCCAACTAGTCAAACTCAATCATCTCGAATACTTCACTTGCCACCTCCACCAAAGTGCGAAGGTATTGGACCGGTCAATGAAGCTGGTGTACCATTAACATTGAGAACGGTATGTTGACTATTTCGTTTCTCTTTTTAGGGGGGGGAATATTTGAAATTTTTTTGTCCATTTTGTGTGTGTGTGTGTACCCAATATCTCATGTGAATATCTGGAGGTTGCCTCATGGTGCTTGGGGCAAAATTGAAACTTGAACTGTTTTTTCTTCTGTTCCTTTTTATCCTTCTTAGTTGAAGATCAAAATTTTTGGAGTGGTGAAAAATTTTCATGATATCAATCTTTCTTATAGATATATATATACGTGAACATAAATAACGGTATACATCTTAGATTTCATTTTGGGGGCTCGATTTTGTGTGTATATGTGTGTGTGTGTGTGTTTTGGTTATTTATGTTGAACCTATCTGGGAAGCTGTATTTCATTTCTACGGCTATTTTCAAATTATTGATGTTGCTTGCATGGTAAAATCAGTCAGCAGTTTTTATATCTCATGTTTTCATAAGCAAAGAGGAACAGCAAAAAGGAGAAACTGGAAGCTGGAAAAAGTGAACCATTTTGGAGAGAGAGAGAAGAATTTTTTCGGTTATAGTTGGGAAAAAATTGATGTCGATTTTGGGTGTTTTCGAGGAAGACAAGGAGAAAAAAAGTATTCAATAAACCAACCAAAATAGTGGTTAAAAGATGGCTGAAAGATTGACATTTTGCCTGAGGATTAAGAGATGAGCTCAAGCTTAACATCATCTTATTCATCTTGAAAGCTCCACATAACTTTGTGTGTCTGTATATACATGATGTTCGCTTTTTTTCCAATGATGAGGACACACACATAAAGATTAGCCCTGAATAACTGTTCAAGACTAGATACTTTCTTCTCTCTCTTCCTCTTTGTCTCTCTCTCTCTTTTCCCTGACTTGATAGATATAATCAAATGATACAGTTTCAGGGACATCCAAGTTTCTTCTCTTTCATTTGTAGCTATTCAGTTCATTTTGGATGTTCCCACTACTCATCACCTCATTCCAATGGCTAACATTTATTGTAATAATCAGTTTGAAACCTTTCCATGTAGAATATCATGCTTCATCATTGGATGATGACACACACACACTCATCCAGATAGATTGAGAGATAAAGAGTGACACAGTGAGTGTATGAGAGTGAATATTTGCACGATTCTCATCAATTGTTAATCAAAAGAGTGGATACAATCTCCTCAATATGAGATGTAACGGAAATCGTGGGACGATACGGTTACTGGACCATAATTTTTCAATGAAACATCCCATGAATAGCAATGAGATCACAGTACTTATATATATTCACTCGATGTGTGTGTGTGTGAGTATTTATTCATTTCAAGTAACTGGAAAGGTCATTCGAATTGCTACTGTTTTTCCTTCCTTCCCTTTGATGACCAGAAAATTTTTTGAATAACTAAAATTAGAGCACACAATGATAACAATACAAACAGCCACTTTCTCTTTCTCTCTCTCTTCACTCAAAATGTTATTCAATATCAAAACCAGAAACTCGATACAATATGGAATCTACTCTCCTGACTACTACTATCGTGTCTGATTGAATGTCAAAAAAGATAGAAATAATATACACCAGTCTCTTATTAGAATACACATTTACATACACTTGAAATGAAAATACACTACATGTATACTTATCCACTGGAATCATCTGCATAACGGTTAACACTCACATTCTCACTCCTTATATATTTGCCTACTTTTAAAAAATGAATGAGAAAGAGAAAAAGAAAGTCCACCCACTTTTTCTTCCAAATTACATCACTCATTCATTATGACATTCTAAATACTCACATTCTATTCTCTCTCTCTCTTCTTTCATCATTTTAGGGCGTAAAAGATGAGTTCGGATCAGACTGGTACAAAAGTATGTACAGGCGTCTACACAAAAGTGATCGACCTCGTTCGGAAGCAGATCAGCCAATTCATATTCACCGAGTTCGATCTGATCGAAGTAGAGGTAAGATGATTATTTCACTATTCAAATTTTTATCCAAATTCTCAGGAACCGCCAAATGAGCAAGAGTTAGGTAATGCTGGGAAAAGATCCGTTATTTGACAGTAACATTAGTCAAGTTCCTTTCTACAGAAAATTTTTTCCTCTCTTTAAGGATGTGTATTACGAATTGTTTTTCAGTGTGCAATTAGCTTAACTATCTTTCATTTACACTGTTAAGATTATCCAAAAATCAACGTAGTCTCGTTTGATTTATACATCTGATTTTTTCGCTCTCTCTCCACTC
The DNA here is from genome assembly GCA_003956705.1 of Brevipalpus yothersi. Lineage (NCBI taxonomy): Eukaryota > Metazoa > Arthropoda > Arachnida > Trombidiformes > Tenuipalpidae > Brevipalpus > Brevipalpus yothersi. The sequence continues at coordinate 3,694 of QZCP01000084.1, forward strand.
TCTTACTGATTTACAACCTTATTTTAAGTTGTTTATCTAATTTACAATCTTCATCTTGTCCAACTTTTTTTTTCTCTCACATCAAATTTATTAACCTGTATCACATCGTGTCCTCAATCAACCACTCTTCTTGGTCAACCTCATCATCCTTATGATACAACATTTGCCACTTCGGATCATCAAATCACATTCAACATCACCTCTATCCCAAATATCATCCACATCTTTCTATTTTTCGGTGGTATTTTCAGATCGATTTGATCCAGATTATCATAGTGAAGACGAAAGTTCTCGATATTTGCCTCGACACATCTCAGAGTATGAGCCAGGACGATCTAGTATAGCTTACAGAGAACGTGATAAGGTAAGTGAATTTCAAAAATTTTGATATCACTATCAAAATTTTTGAAATATTTTCCATTGGAATGTGTGTTGCTGTGTTTTTTTGATGTGTTTTATATTGATAATGTATACTAACATTAGTGATCAACTTGTACAGTGGATGAAAATTGACTTCATTCATGTGATCATCATTATTGACTCCTTTGAGGTGTCAATTATTTACCTGTTTGACCTTTTCTAGTGACTATGATCAATTGTTAATGGTAATGATGATCCAATTAACACAACTAATTATCATCTTTTCCATTTTTTCCCCACCTCTCTTCTCGAATGCTTACCATATCATCTCTAATATGTGCATTTCTACCTGATAAATTTTTCACACACTGATTACTCAACATTAACTTGTTATGTGTGACCAGTTTTATGCCGAAATTCGAAGTTATATAGATGAGATCTTCACTGAAGTTTTTGCCTCATATTTAAAAGAAAAGGTAAGAAGAAGTGAAAATATAGCTATAAATAATATCGAATCATGCAGGCTTCAGGGGAATTCTAAGGTGATGGGTATTTCGTTTGAAACATTTGAAATTTATCTGAGTGATGGAACACTTTTCATTTTTTTTCCTCTGATTATGTTCAATCGGTAATCATGAGTTTGCATCTTATATTTGAATTTGTCTCAACATCCTCTTACACTTGTGATTTTATGAATTTTCTCATTCAAATAGTTTGCTTCATATGTGCCAGTTACTGTTCAGGACAAAATATTCATGAATATTAGATTTTTCCCATGAATTTTGATTTTTTAAAACTTTGATTGAGAATGAGTAATAGCCTGTACCATGTGTTTACTTTGATTTAGGAACTTATCTTGTACATGTATATCGTTACCGATACTCTTTATTACTTCGTTTTCTTCTTTCTTTCAACATTTTTCCAGAGCTTCATGGTGGGAATTGAAGTCAATAATAGTTACAAGAGATGAAAATACTGTTTTAGATTGAGAAAAAGAGTTATTTGAGTGAATAAATTGATTCTTCTATTGGCCTAAATGAATGGATTGAGTGACAGATAGATTCAGCATTATACAAATGAAAAGTTGAGTGAATGATAATTGACTCAAGCAATTAGATTTATGTAATTTTTTATTCTTTTTATCATGATACAACGTGTATATCTTCTGATCTTGATCCTTTATAATCTTACCATAGTATCACTAATGAATGCATCAAAAATAGAGAAATCAATTTACCTATTGATACTCACACTAGTTATTTAGATTTATATTCCCCAAACTGACATCAAAGCTTGCCTCTATGTGAAACAATTTGTTATTAACATCTTGTGTTTTATGAGAAAATTGCGATATTCACAGTACTATCTTCTATTTTCCAATTTCATTTCAATTGGAAATATTTCAGACTCAAGAAGCAGCATCTAAACACTCTCAAGAGCAAACCACTAGTAGAGACAATCAGGTAAGAGATGAATCAACAATTTCAATAATTTATCCTTCATTTGAATAACCTTAGTTATTCACATTATGTATTATTTACATTTTTTTCCATGTTCGTTGACTTCAATCATGACATTGACAATGACAACTATTCGAAAATTATCAATACAATCAGAACGGAATACGGCCTCATGAGATGGACAAACCTTACCGGCATCCAATGCAGCGTAGTGATTCACATCATAAGAATTGTGTTTTCAATGCCCTTGCAACCAATGGTTATGAATCTGATTCGTCTTATATAATTAGAAAAAAAGAACATCCAACAGGTAATTAATTAATTAATTTATTTTTTGAAATTAGAGGCAACTTATCAAATAGCAATTTCTTTTCAACGATATCATCTTCTCTGATCATGTACCTAATTTTAACTCGATAGCACCGATTCAAGTTACTGACACCAGAGAAAAAATTCTAATCTCAATTTTTCATCTTCTTTTCCCCTATTCTCCTCTTCCTCCCCCCCCAATATTCTTTATTGTTTATTCCAAATGCTACAGTGCCAACTCCAGCATCCCGATCTACTTATTGTGCTATTCAAAGGGGTGACATGGATATTCCACTGAGTGGCTTACAAAAGCCAGCTCCAGCACCGAGAGCTCATAAAGGTAAAGATTAATTAATATCATTAGTGTATCTCCGGAAGAAGATTCTTGATTTGGTAGTTTTTGCAAGATTTTTATTCATGCACAGCAAAAAAATATGAGAGCAAAAAAAGAAACTTTCGTTTTCTTGATGATGATGATGACCTTCCCCAAAATATATACTTCAAATATTACAGGGAATACTTCTTACCCAGATAGTCATCTAGCAAGATACATGGTTCAGAATGGAATATTTTTTTCTTTTCGCTCTTCGAGCACACACAGAGATGAAGGATACAGAATACAGATAGAAGAATGTGTTCATTTAGATAAGGATTCCCATGTTAAGATACACTTTCATCATCATTAAGGAAAAGGAAGTGAGAGTGAATGAAGTAGAGAGAAAGGGAAAGGGAAAGGAAAATGTTCAAAGTGATGGTTTATTGTTGATTGCTTAAGTCATCACATGTACAAGCACTTAGTTGTTATATACAGGAATAGAGAAAGAATGAGACATGTATACAGCACAATGCACATAAATACACTGGAAAACATGTCCACTTGATATTAGTTTCTCAGAATAGAAATATTGGATAAATCATTTGATGTAATACTGCTAAAAGGAATGTACATATCAAGTTGCATGAGTGTACACATAGTAAAAAGTATCGGCATGATAGTGTTCAGTTCATACCGGCACCCACACATACACATGCTTACATACACCGTTATAATCATTACACACACCCACATTGGTCATGAATTCTACCAGTGTTAGTAATATGAATAACAATTGATAATCATAAGAAATTAACAAAACCAATGAGCATGATTATATTGATCAGCACACAATATTTTTGAAATCGCTTTTCACGCTTCAATTTTTATCACTTGACTGATGCACTGTTCCGATGATCAATTTAAACGATGGCCACATATGCTGATGAGTGTTTTGTGAAACGCTTTCAGTGTTCTAACTGTTAACCCGAAATCAATTGAATGAGAGATTGATTAAATTCTTCTTACACCAAGACCCAAAAATAGTAACAATTCATGGAGTCATAAGGGAAGGAATAAGTTAGATGCTAATACAAAATATAGATTGAATATTCCGTATACATATCAAGATTTGAATGTTCCCCAACAATTCTAATCACAATAATCTTCATCACTTCTTCGTACTTATATTGCATCCATGGTGATCGTTTTCAACCATAAATATGACATATACTATTATTACCATCCATCCACCTAACCTCTGTCAACCACAAAATGTTTCATTCTGGAATTTGGGAATATACACACATAACAACAAATATGTTCATCCAAAATCCTATTCTTATTCCACTACATTGCATTTGTTCATCCGAATGATAATACTAATAATAGGATTGAAAAACTATAAAAAATACATCCAAAAGATAATTCAAGCTCGAACAAATAATAATGCTACCAGAGATGTGTATGTTCGCCATCGAATGCGTTTGATAGAGAAATCAAATTCATTTCTCAAAACATCCTCATCTTCAAAATCATCTTCATCACCTACTAACAAGCTTGTATCAACCACATCATCTTCATCACTGACTGCTGCTGATCTTTTTTTGTGCCACCTTAAATTGAAGCCTGTTCAACAAATAATTCAACAATTCAATCAAATTTTTACCATCAAGCTAACCAAAATGACACAATTTGTTCATCATCATGATTCAATATGCTGATTATCGGCTGATCATGGCCGTTGTGCATCCTTTTTTTTTAACTAATCCGATTGTTTGTTTGTTCTAAAAAAAGGCATAATTTCAACATAAACTGATCTAATAAGCATTCGAAAATCGTACAGAACTGCTACTTTATTATGATTTGCATCAACTGACTGCTCAATTGTTGCTATTCTCAACATTCTCATTCTACTGGATCTGTATTCTACTCAACTTTGAACTCTTCTACTTGAAATGAGCCTTCTAAATTCAAATGAGAGACTTACCACCTGAAAAACAGTTCAATATTGAAACGTTTTTTGACTTAACAATCAAGAATTTAAATGATCGAATACTCATTAACTCTCCGGAGAGTATAGAGCTTGAGACTTTTGAAGTTACTATCTGTATTAAGGCCTCTAAATTCTCTACCTCATAGGAAAATACATGTATAATGCAAATAGGTGATATAACTTTTTTTCAGAATTTTAGAACAATTCTTCCTCTTGGGAAAATGAATGTTCCAGATAGAATCACATCATAGACAATAATTTGATGCTTCATGGAGCAATCAATAATAACATAGCTATTATTTTGTCAAGTAAGACATATAAGAGTATGATCCTAATTGTGATGAAAATATTGATGAATTGGTTTATATTGAACAATCAAACGAAAGCTACTAACTTATTTTACATCGAAAACAAAGCTTCCAGAACATTGTCAAAATTTTTCTCCTAGATGATCCTCTGTCTGTCTATTTCTCTTGTCTACCTTCAAAAATCAATGTCTCATCCATCAAAATGATTGAGATTATTCATCTTTAAATCTATTCTTACAACTTTATCCAACTCTTTCTGCTCCACATCCTCTCACGAATCTATTCTTGTTGCTTATTTCTTTTTTGTTCTTTTCTCAAATCTTAATCCTCTTCTCTTGAACGAATGCTACTATTGTATTATTCTTTTATTCTATCCTTGCTTATTTCTTACGTCTTCTTTTTTTCTTCTTCTTCCCACTCTTTCCTCTTCTCTTACCATCCTCATCCTCATCCTCATCTTCATCCTCTCTCTCTCTCAATCTCCTCTCTTAATCTTCATCCCTCTTATTCTCTTTTCCACTCCCACTCTTACGAACAAAAATGCTACAAAAAAAATCCATCCTCATCTTCCATCTCTTACTATTCATAAATCTTGACGACCATGTGATGACGATTTTATTTGCCAAAATAACAACAACAACTTTAACGTCAACATTGTACCATGCACACATACACACACATCATATCAAAAATGCCATCCCAGTTGGCGAATATGCATATTCACCACAAAATTTTGGTTCAAAGCCAATGGAAGCTCCCGAGCCACCCAAAAGACCACCAACACCATCCAAGCCATCTCTTCAGATGTCTGACATTGACAATTGGCATAAGCAAATAAACGATGATCTAAATTATATATATGAAACATTGGATCGTCCCAAGAGTAAACAGTCTACTAGTAAGCCTATTTCACGATCCATGACTGTGTCCAATATTGGTAGTGGTGGTGGTGGTGGTGGTACATATCAACCAGCCAATTCATCTATTGGCACCAAAAGTATCACACCAACCAGTGGTTACGGTGTCCACAGTGATACGGGAAGAATTTCAAGTCCAAGTGTAGGACCACCGCGACTTGGTACATCAACACCATCGATGGATCATCATCGACCGATACCAATTTATCATACTGCTTCATACAATCGAGCAGCATACAGTGGTTCACCATCATCATCAGTTGAAATTAATTTTCCATCAAATGTTGTTCAACAACCACACCAACAGCAACAGCAATCAAATTCGTTGAAACGATCCTCATCATGGGTTGATCGTAGTGATCGTTTTGTGCGTAACATTAATTATGATGATCTAGGAGGTGATGGTATGTATGGAAGTGATTATAAATTCAAATCAATCGGTACCACTAGTAGGCCAGTGAATAAGTGGAATTTTGAATCGGACAGTGGTCAGTCAAGTGTACCCAATGAGGATAAAACATTGACCACAGTAAATATATCGTGTTCAAATCCTAAGCTAAGTGATGTGCAAGTAGAAAAGTTGATCAAAGATATTGAAGCTGATCATGAACTTGAACGAATAATCAGAGCAGCTAAGCCTGTCGGTGATCTAGCCAAAAATATATGGTCAGGAACCACAGTGTCAGATGCTCATAATTGGCGTGATAGAATTAAAACAGAGCCACCAATGCCTGGTATGAGACCAATAAGTCACAGGAAAACATATTTTATTGTCAATCGAAGAAATCAATTGGGTGATAATAAGAAGCAAGAGATAGCAATGTGATGATCTGTATGTGCAATGAAAAGTGTTGATACACTCAGACGCACGTAAATATATATTTTCGTTCGAACGATGATGTTTATCTTTTTTTCGTTGCTCGTACAAATTCGTTACGTTATGTTTTCCCGCCACTTTGGAAAGTGTTGCAAATAATTTTATGCTTTTTCAACAAGAATGAAGAGTGTGAAAGAAAGATATTCACTTCTAATGCTAATATTTTTTCGTCTCTCTCTCTTTGCACAATATCGAGCGATACCCACATTATTTACCGTTATTGCTAGAAATGATTGCTGATTTATTAAGCCGAATATGTACCGAATTGTTTGTCTATCTATTGTCTCCATTCTCTTAGAATCACCTCATCGTTTTGATGAACGAGAAGTGAATATCCATTATAAAAGTCCCATCCAACAATTGGTTAAATCAAGCGATCATTTCAATGAAGATGATCTTGTTAAATTCCAACGTGATGTGGTATGTCCAATATTTAAATGTTTTATCATATATATATATATATATTCTCTAAACGAAATAGAAATCCTATCAATCTTTCTCACTATTTCCCATTCGGATCTGTTTATCCTATGGAAATTCTGTTAGAAATCCTCTCTTATTTGTTTCACACACATACTATTTCCGCTTCCGTAAAATTTCACAATTCAAAATGTTACCTTTGAAAAAAAATTTTAATAGTTGCCTCTTTTTTGATTATTTACTTTCTGAGAATCAGTATCAATATATAACTTATTCTCAATTTATCCTTCTTTTTTTGGTGCTCTCCTAAAATCTCATATCTTACGTTAGCCATTCATTTGTGCTCTAAAATGTTTGTGTTGCTCAATCCTTCTCCTGATCATTTTGAATTCTATTCCTTTTTCCAGCCTCAAAAATCCTTTTCAATTGAATGTTTATACTCAATTTACCCTTAATCACCTTATCTAGATGATGATGATCACCTTATTGGCTTAACTTTAAATCCTTTCCCTTCATTTTCTCAATATTTTCGAGTTAGATAATGCATGAAATGACACTCTCTCATAAATAAATATGCTTATGTGCGTATATGTATTGATGTGCTATCAGTTTCAAATAGAAATTCTACTGAACTAAGGCTCAGTGAATCGAAGCTGAAGAAGAAAAAAATAAGAGAAAAGATGAGGAGAGATGATATTCGTATTAAGAATGGAGAAAAAAAAATCAAACATTTTATTATGCAAATGAATGGCTACAATCAATTGGAGGTCATATAATGTAGCTTATATACGGCTTAACTATCAATTCAGTGATATTATTTCATTGGAATATTTATCATAATCTTGTTCTTCCAAATGAATTGAATTGAACTCATTATTTCAATCATTTTATTGCTACACCTTAAAAGTAAAACCACAATAAATCAAACCAAAAGAAAACAAATCACATTATCACCTTTCAATCTTTTTACAGTTCGAGAAACGTTTTTTTTTCTCATCATCTTTATTACTCATTATTATCATAATTTTCTCTACAATCGATCCACATGAACGGAAACATCCATCTCTGATATCATCTCAATCATCATCTCTCCATCTTCATCTTTTTTTTCTTCTCCAATTCAATTCATAATGAGCCATACCATTTCCCAGTCATCACTTTCGATGACCTTAACCTTTTGTGACACTTTTTCGCATCATAACCTCTGAATGTCATCACTACGTAATTCATTCATCTTATTCTTCTTCTTTTTTTCTTTCACTCTCCCTTACTGTTGCTGATTGTGTGTGTATATGTGTATATATGCTGAAATCAGCTTCAAAGGTACCAGGACAATGAACATGAACGAAGGTTGAACAAAGAGGCCCAACGAAGGCATCATTTCACTCCTACACGAGAACACATAATTCATCTGGACCGATATCAAAAAGCATACGCTCAAAAAGGTTCTTATATTGTGAATTATGTTTCCTATACAATATACACTAGAATACATGTTGTCCTATTATTACTATTATTACTATCCATCTCTTCTTTTTCGTCTTTTTGGCTCAACTGTTATACATAATGATTCCATTCATATGATGATGAAAGATGAATGTATTTTCTTCATCTTCTTCTTTTTCTTCTTCTTTCCTGTCCATAGGAGAAACACCGCGAATACTTGCCCGAGTTTTGTTTGATTTTCATGCTCTATCGGGACGTGAAATATCAGTTAAAAAAGGAGATATTGTGATCATAACTCAGCCAATTGATCACAATTGGGTTGAAATTGAAGATTCCCAAAGTGGCTTAAAAGTAAGGATTCAAATTATAAGTCAAACTGATTAGATTTTTTAATTATTTTTTTGATTACTGTATATCTAAATTTATTGCGTACGTCATAAGAACTGTAAGAGGATGAAGGTTCTCGTTTTTGCGAACTTTCTTCTGAATTTTGATTTTAATGAGAGAGAAGAGAATTCTGACACCACTCATGCATGGGAAGTCGGCAAAATTTTTTGATGGAAAAACAAATTCTGCTCGGCTTGTCTCATGGAAAAGTTCCAATAAATGATGATGATAATCCTGTGTAAACTAATCTGGCACTTTTATTCATCTTACTCTTTCCTCACATTTCCATAGGGTCTTGTTCCTCGTAATTATTTGGATTACGATCAGGAAGGTGTTGCCAAAGCTCTTTTTGACTTTCAAGGCAAAACTTCCGTTGAAATCTCATTCCGAAAGGTATTGATAAGAATTTTCAAGTTATCATTTTGTCTATCATTTTTTGTTATCATGATTGCTCATTGAATCGACATTCATGTAACTTGCTCCACTATCTTTAATTACTGCTATTTAATCTGAGCATTTCCCATCGTTTTATCTCCTTTTTTATCGAAACAGGATGAAGTTCTGAAAATTACACGAAAAGTTGATGACAATTGGTTCGAAGGGGTTAATGAGCAAGGTCGATCAGGAATATTTCCGTGCAGCTATGTAGAGATGTTGAAGACACCTTTATGTAAGTATTGAGTAATTAATGAAATCGAATGTTTCTTTTGAAACTATTCAGAATGTTGAAGCACTTTCAAAATGCTAGACTTTGCTCTCAGAACTCTATCTTTTAGGAAATAAAATCTTTTCCAAACTAAGCATCTCCCACAATTGGCTGAGAATGCTGTTTATAACCAGAATTAAGTGACATTCCTGGTTCAAGTATAATCTTGAGCCAATCTGAACCGCCAAGTCAAGTCGGGAAAGTCGAGCCATGTTATATTTTCATCAAATGATCATTTCCAGTGCCAAAAATATTTTGGTATATTCCTCCGCAATACCCAGTCAAGCATCGAATCTAGGTTATCTATATTAAATCAATGCATGATTGATAATACCTTGAAATTTAGTCACCCTTCATCCTGTGACCTCTGTGACTATCTTCCATGAAAATAGGCTCTATCGATGATTTGTATGGAATATATCAGCTTTGTGCAACCAATACCTCACCTGATATCGATTCCCGCTTCATTTTATTCGAATAATAGTAAACTTCTTCTTCCAAAATTCAAACATGAATACTGACTGAATCATTTTCTATCATATTTCCACAGATCTTCAACTGAATAACAATGATTTTATCAGCTCTCCCAGTCCTCGAGCTGATTCATCATTAAGTCGTCCTCATTCGGCTTCACATATGTTGTCACCAGTAAGGCCAAGCTCACCGATTCGACATGTTAATGGTACTCGAAGTAAAGATCTTTTTGAGCTTGCCAATCCAGGTAGACACACTAAACATTATCGTGCAATATATCCATACAAGCCTCAACAGATAGATGAATTGGAATTGATTCCGGGAGATATATTAAATGTTACCATGCACTGTGATGATGGCTGGTTTGTTGGCCATTCAACAATCACGGGACAATTTGGCACTTTTCCGGGAAATTATGTTGAACCTTTCATGTGATCAATGAAGAAAAAAATAACACTCAAGTTATGCGCTCAAGAAAAAAAAAGATGCGAAAAATTTTTCGAATTAATTATCAATGATTAATTGCATTGCAAGTGATTATTATTATTATTATTATTATTATTATTGCTATTATTAATATTATGATTGATTAACATCATGTTATATTTGATCTTATTCTAATTGAGACGAAACATTAAGGTAACGTTATGACAAACTAATCGATTATAAGAAAATAATAGCTTCAAAATTCTCGTTAAAAAAGAATCGCTGTTAGAGCAATTGTAAACTTTAAGAAAAAACAAAATGCGGCCTCATAACAACGAGCATTTGACATCTGTTATACATTTTATTTGTTCTTCATAAACATTATTGAATTAGAAAAAAAATTTAAATGAAAATCAAAATTGAAAAGAAAAACATGGGAAAAAGAATTTATTTCACATGATTGATCAGTTTGTCGACACATTCTTGCTATGGACTCTCAGATTGTTGAGTTAAACAGTTAGAATGTCTAGGCCCTAGTTATGATGTCATCTAAACCCATGGAATTCGATACCATTGCATTCCACAATTCTCATACCACGATCTGGGAAAATGATGGTGAGATAAAACCAATGACTGCAGAGGAATCAAGGAGAAAGAGATAAACAAAGATTCCATGGATAGATGAGTCAACGAATCATGAAACCGTCAGAAAGACCAGTGAATCATTATGGCATAGCATCTTTTTATCTGCCTATGGATTCGAACATTGTCCTGGGACTTTTCAAGTTATTTATTTACTGTTTCATTAGAAATGTGGCTGAACAGATTTCGAAATCCATGGGAATAATTTCCAGAAACAGGGCAAATATTCTAATCGAGAGAAACTTGTGGGTTAATGGGATCGAAAGGATCATATTGGTCAAGTAAAATCCAAACATAACATCAAGGATTCTTTAGAATGATCCACAACAAATGTGTGTGCAATGTACCACTTGATTTATCAAGGTAATGTGCTATCCAATTCGAGTTCTGACTAATCATTGTGATTCTTGTATAACGGACGACGAATCGGAACATATTGACAATCTTCGAAAATTAATCGAAGATGATCAAAAATTGAAGAGATACGATTTTAATGATGATTTTTTGGCCGCTTTCATTCGATGTGAAATTTACGATGTGGAAAAAGCTTGTCAGCGTCTTAAATTGTATATCCAAACAATTCGAAGTCGACCAGAACTATTCACATGGACATGTGATGCTGAGAAAGCTGCATCTCTAAAAGTTTTCGGTATATGTAGAGGACAGAGTGTGGATGGAAGTGCTATCGCTTGGATTAAGCTTTCCCTTTGGAATCCATCAGAAATGGCTATGGAAGAAATTGGCCAATTTGTGATCGCATATCAAGCTGCATTCGTTCAGTCTCAGATTCAAGGAATACATGTCATAATTGATGCTTCCGATGTGACATGGTCCCAATTGTTCGCTATCGGACCAATAAGAGGAAAGTTTATCGGAGAATTTTCATCTTCTATTTTGCCTGTACGGATTCAGAAAGTACATCTAGTTCGTATCAGTCGATTAGCTCGATTGGGACTCAAAATGATATTGCCATTTATGAACAAAAAAGTACGCGAAAGAGTTGTTTTTCATAATGATAATTTGACTGAGGTATTCACTTGTTGTCCATCATCAGTGATTCCGATCGAATTCGGTGGACAGGGTAAGGATGAATATTCTTTGGAAGAACATCTGGAGATTATCCAAAATGGCCGATATATATTGGAAAATGTGTGGCAACAAGTTCGAGAAGATTGTAAATCGAATCTTGGAAAATGATGTTCCGATGGTGATTTATAATTTTGATTTTTCCATCTGTACATGTATTTTCAATGAAATTACATATTTTTTCTAAAGTTTTGGGTCATTCTCGATGGATAAATTACTTGTTTCAGATGTATGTTCCCATGATATATGAAATTGATTCCCTCAGAGGCATAAGTTATAAGAATTTTGACAAAATTATCTTTTCGACAAGAAATCAGATGTTCATAGGAATCTTTCAGAGGAGAAGAAATTGGAATGATTCATCATCTGTGAATATTTCATATTCTCTAATCAAATCAGTAAGCAGCCTAAACTAGAGTTTCGAGATCTACATCCGATAAACAGGAAATGTTGTTCGCGACGATATTATTCAATCAGAAACATTAAATACTAACGTTTCCTTGCTGATCTCGCATGGGAGCCTTGGAATCATTATAAACTTGAGAGCTATTACCAGACATGAGCCCTCTTGAAATTGAATGATGCTGGTAGAAGAAAGACTATAAGAGATGATCAATCACTTCCGATACGACGAGTGAAAATACAAAAAGGAAAAAATCTCTGGTAAAGCTTTAGATTGTTTAAATAAGCTGGTCGCTCTTCGTCAGCGGGCTCGATAAATTCGTGAAAATCTATCGCAAATTTTTGCCATATCCATGGACGTTGTTGGATCGGCAAATGCCAGTCTTTGAATTCTCTACATTGTAATGTGTTTCTGTACCAGTCGTAAGATTTTATCGCACCGAGTTTCCGGTAAGAATTATCCCATATGGGATAATATATATGGCAGCCGATCAGTAAGCTGCCATCTATTAAAAAACTACGTTGATAATCACATTGCCAATTAATGATGTGATTGTTATTGTACTTTTAAAAACCAAACTTAGAACTAAATTAAGTGTTAATTAAGTGAACTATTGTGTTGTTTGATAGATGGATATTGTCTCACTACCTCATCATGTTATCCAGAGGATTTTCTATTTTCTGAGCCCTGATGATGTTTACTGGTGTCGTTATGTCTGTAAAACTTTGCATTATGAGGCCATGGAATGGCTAATCAAGTGTCCAGTGATTGACGCTTGCCAATCGGTAGCTCGATTCATTGATATCGATGAAAATCCATTGTAAGTTATACAGATTGAAAATTTTAGCTGGAATTTTGTGTTCCTCAGTAAGTCTGTGAGCATTTTGGGTCATGCTTACCGTCATGCTATTTATGATCACAAATTAAATATTATCTTATGTATTGGTGCAGACTTGAAAGATCCTCGACCTTGGATGGAATTACAAAAGAAGAAGAAGAAGTGATTATAAAGAATTGGGAAATGAACAAAGAAGCTTACGGTATTACCGGTTATCTTGAACCTCTTGCTTGGTGGTATTTTAAGCGAAAAACTAAATTCCAACAGTTACCGAGACCTGATATTGGTAAGGCTCTGGAAAATTTTCTTAAAGAAGGCTCAAAATGTCTGCCCAGTTTCACTTTCGTCCGCCTGGATTACAATTTTGGTGATCTGATTTACCAAATTCCATTCAAATATCCTACAATTGGAGTACGAATCTCTGTTCTCCTCAATCTAAAACCAAAAGATGAAATTTCATTTGCTTCACTTCATACGTTAACGGGAATTCCAGAGAAATTCCGTTTCTCGAAGCATGTGACGCCATACATAGAGCCAAAAATGGAAGCATTCCACATCAATCGATTTGCATCAGACCACAAAGTTATCCTCACAAATTGGTCGGATCCCGAAAGTATCAAACCAAACCTCGATGATCCAGAATATCCTGTAAAAGTTTTTTTATATTTTGTTAATTATGAAAATGGCTTATACGTACAAGCAGATATTCTCGAATTCTTGGAAGGATCTGATTTCACCACTATGGGTGGCTCCATTCCAGAAGAATCAATATTTTATTTTAATCCATCAGAAAGTGGACAATATTGGCAATTCTCAGCTGTGAGTATAGCGTTTGCTGGCAAAAAGATCAGATCAGCCAAGAAAGTTTTCAAAAATCTCAATGAACCAGAATTTTTATTAGAAGTCACAAAATTCAAGAACAGCCTGGATTTTAAAACTGATGATGGTAGAGTTTTTGGATTCCTGATTGTTCCGTCTATTAAGCGCCTATTAATGCACGATATTGCATTCCAGGAATATGCTGATAAAATGATAGAAACTTTTGAAAACGTTAAGTTTGTTAACTTAGAGATGGAAATTGCTGAAAAGTGGGGGAATGATGAGATAATAACTGTACTCTTAATTCGAGTCTAGTTCTCATCAATCCTAATAAATCTTTCAAACTTGTAAAGGAAGAAATTATAATGTTCAATTCATTATAACACAGTTTACTCCACAGGAAAATGAATCAGATAAACCTTATAATATGATATCCTATTTATACGCTCATTCGTTTTGATTCTTGCTTGTCCAATTAAAGAACTCAATTGATGGGCTATAGATAAAGTTTTCTCTCTACTATTCTTCATTCAGCCTGATAATATCTTCAGAAGTGTAGCCTCTTGTTTCCATGAAGAATGATCTTTCGAGTGATGTAAAAGCAATTTATGCAATGTTATCATCCTGTGAAACAGTCAAAGGAGGAAAGAAAATCGTATTCTTGATAAAGTTTTCAAGATATATCACTTCGTCTGCACATCGATAGACCTTCACTTGCTCATTAGTTCTTCGCTCAACGATGAAAAGTATATAGTACTATTCGATGAAGAATTTGGATATTTAAATCTGAAATCGCCCAGATACAAGAATATACTAGGAATTATCTAGGGCCTGTTGAATGGACTTCCTACTAGAAGATTGGTGTCTTACATGCTTATCATCTGTTGGATAACTGCTCAATGGCTTCTGGATAAAAAACTCAGTAAACTTGATAATTTGCAAGAAATAATGATCAATAGTTTTCATCTCATAAGATAAACACGATTGCCACAAGCCTCACTAGCATTATGCTTAATTCATACATTGAAACCTCTTGTCAATCCACAATCCACAATATGGCATCATTACTCTATTGATCTTAGGCTGTGAAATGGCAAAATATAATCCATACAAATTTTCTGATTATTTTCAATCAAAAATCTTCAAATATTCCTTGGGTCCGTTTCGGGATGAGAGGCTAGTCTCTGGCATCAGCCACCCATAAGAAGAGTTCTGGTGGATTTATTCATCGAAAGGACCCTTCTACACAGGTATCGCTACCGACAAGTTAGAATTTATTTAGTACTACAGTATTGTGTGTCTCGGGGGTGCGAACCCGAAACCCCGTGGTAAAGTGTAAGCATCTTAAAAATTAGACCAGTGGGCTGAGAACAATAATAATCCAATCTCTAGCCAATTGAAGAACGATATTGGTCCAAACGCCTGTGACCTCGAATCCCTTTAGAGGACGCTACCAAATAATCTCAACATCGCGTGATACTGGCCATGATATCTAAGGTATCATACCTTGTTTGAGAGATTTTGTTCACTCAGTGGAGTTTACACGTTGTGTGAATAGGTTCAAATCAACTGTTACTAATTGATTAATCATCGCCCATTAATTGTTCAGAATTAATTTGTGCTTTATGAAGAGTGTATCGATTAATACTTTCGTTTTGTGATTGATCTGGAATCTCCGAAATTTAACACCTTCCGTGACCTCCAACAGTGACCAGAAAGCGTTGTCCCTCTTTTTTGAACAAAAGATTGTTTTCTTACTGATTTGATTGAACGCCATTTTCCTGTGATAATCAGGCATGTCTAACTCAAAAATCAAGCAACCAGATCTGGTAATTGTGAACAATTTCCAATTTCTCTCTCCATTTCTCTACTATTTTCTCCAAATTTTCAACTGATTTCATTTTACTTTTCACAGGATGCTGAAGTCCCATTTGACTCACTAAAAGATGTGGATTGGAGAGAACAACAAGATTTGTTACTTCAAAGTTGCAGCATCCTGTCTAATCTCCCCAAAAAACATCTTCCCTACACCTTTAAGAGGGTGATTAGAATGGAACCAACTAATGAGCTTCTAGCTTTTGATGAACCAAATTGTTTAAATTTCCTCGCCCAAGCAGAAGGTGAAGCTGATGGAAAAACAATCAGCATTGCATTACACATTGGGATCCTAAAAGTTGGGGGAGAGAGTCATTTTGAACATTTCTTACGATGCCATGATGTCGTCGCTGAAAGTGCTAGAGCCAGTGGAGGAAATAAATATACCCTGAGCCTCATCATACATACCGGATTCCCGGAAGGGCTGGATTATATTTGTAACGATTGCGTTATAACTAGATATGGGTGGTGCATTGTTGAAGGAACTCGAAAGGCATATGTTGGGGAAGAAATTGTCAAAGGTTTTCCCAACGTGCCATTCATTTTCATGAATGTTAAGCAATTCGTGAAACTTTACCAGGCGAAGTCCCCCCAACTGAATGAACTTGCAGAGCCGTTTCAACAGTTTCTTCTCATGTTAGGAGATTTTGAGTCATTCTACTTGGAATATTTCACAGGGCAAAGCTTCCGAACTGATCAGGATTTGATCCCATTGGCTCTCCATTTCAGAGAACGATACCTCAAGCACTGTCAAAGCAACCAAAGCGAGGAATTGGACCCCAGGACAAAGCGCATATTTTCAGAACCTGAGGGACAGGCAATATTAGAGCTACTGTCGAAAGAAAAGAAAGCTGGAAAGTTGCCTCCTGCATTTGTTGAATTATACTCGTTGACTTGCTCTAGAAAGAGTGGATGAAATTAGCTCCTCTTGTTAACCTTTTTCGCCTCAACATTAAAGGGTCGCTTCCATTGGCAGTGAACATCTTCCAGTGTACACATCTCTTGCTAAACACTAATCATCTGCCCATCATTGTCGTCATGATTTGGATCAACCTTTGGTGGGATTAATAACTTCATCGTGAGAAGCTATGATCTCTAATTCTTTGTATCGTTTTTGTAACCAGATAGGCAAAAGACCAATAAGTTGCTATATGTGTAGATGTTCATGATTATCTTCATAATTGTAAAACTTTTCGAGGCTGTTAAGACAGGTTTTCCAAAATGGCATTTTGGCTCGATTGATGTTCAACCTCGATATGATAAAATTTGAATAAATTTTAGTTGATTCAAGTATTACAGATTGTACCTTACAATTAGGCTATATGATTGATTATTTGAGGAAATTATAATCTCCTCCCCGAAATATTTGACTCATTGAAAAGCGTCGCTTTCCGTGTAGCCCATTATTGTTTCATCGATTCACGACAAAACTGGACTACAATGTAGTGTCCACATGCTTAGTTTTACTATGACAAGGGTGAATGATATGAGCTTCATCACAAACAGCCATATAAGAATTCATCTTCAATAGACATTGCCTTCTTCAAATTTCGAAGTTCAAACTATTCGATCTCCTCACTACCATTCCTGCTAGGTATTTTGTGGGTTAAATAGTCATGAATATTGAGGCTGAATGGCAATAGAAAGTCACTAGTATCATCAGTTTATTATTATCTTGACTGTTTTCGTGGACAAGTCACATTTGAATTCATCTTGAAGGCTTTGTCGGTGACTCATTTTACTTGTATTGGTATCGAGGTTCTTTCGTTCATCAATCAAGATAAGCTATGGTCCAAATTAGTCATACTACCTTATCTCATTTCTTTCTCTCAGGTTTCTGCGAATTTGTACTCTGGGTTTGACTTTCTGTGTTTCGGATAGCCAATGCCTGAAACTAATCGATCATATTGCAATAATGTTGTTAACTTGTATTAAAATTTATATCATCCAGTTGACAAAACTCGGTCTTCCAAAAAACGTATGAAGATCATCAAGCTTTCTATATACAACATCTTCAATTCAATTGTTTTAGCTGAAGATTGTCGAATAGCTGAGTTTATTATTTGTTGTTTCTCGAAAATTTATTGAACGAAAATTTTCTCCTAAAAATTCGTTATACCCATTTTAGGAAGCATCCACACTGGATACACTGAATAAACAGTATTCTGGCTCAGGTAGACAACTGCGATGAGCATCTCACTGACAAAGCTTCCTGAATCTTTTTTAAACAAGATCAATCGAAAATTGCCATATGAACTAACCAAAAATCAGTTGACAATAATATATATATTCAATGAACCTCCTAGTTGTAATCTTTACCGTTGTAACACTTTCGGATCACTTCTTCATGAGCCGGCTTCGATCGACAAGTAGTAACATAGGTCTATGTATCGTGAGATTTCACCCAATTCCCGGTAGAAATGATCCCACATCGTTTGTTTATTTTGTTCCCATTAGGCGTACATGATGTTTGCCGCAGATAAGTTGCAATCATATCAATACTCCCCGCGCTCACTTTTTCACTTCCGTTTTGAGGCCTAAAATCACTTAATCAATTATCTAGAAATTGATGATTTGACTTCGGCGTATAACGGTTAAAGTTATATCATAGTAGCGCTGATGTCGAATTTCATTTGGTGACTTGACAAGTGAAGTGATTCCAATTGTTGTTGTACTTTTAACAACCAAACTTAGAACGAAATTCTCCTCAACTCGATCTTAAAGTTTGCTCAAGACTATTTGATCTATAGTATTGCTTTATCGATGGATATTGTCTCACTACCTCATCATGTTATTCAGAAGATTTTTGATTTTCTGAGTCCTCGGGATGTTTACTGGTGTCGATGTGTCTGTAAAACTTTGCATCATGAGGCCATGAAATGGCTGATAAAGTGTCCAGTGATTGATGCTTGTCAATCGGTAGTTCAATTGATTAGTATCGATGAAAATCCTCTGTAAGTTGTTCAGATTGAAATTTCACTAGAATTTTGTGTCCTTCAGCAGGTCTATGAGCGCTCAATGTCATGCTATTTATGATCCTTATTAATCATTATCTTGTGTGTTGGTACAGATTCCAAAGATTCTTGACCCTGAATGGAATCGCGGACAAAGAAGTCATTATTAGGAATCGAGAACAAAGGAGGTCAACAAATTGACGATTATCCTGGAGCCCTTGCTTGGTGGTATTTTAAGCGAAAAACTAAATTCCAACACTTACCAAGACCTGATATTGACAAAGCTCTACTAAATTTTCTCAAAGAGGGTTCGAATTGTTTGCCCAGTTTCACTTTTGTCCTCCTGGATTACGATTTTGGTGATTTAATTCACAAAATTTCATTCGAACATTCTACAATTGGATTGCAAAATTATGTTTTCCTCGATTTTAAACCAAAAGATGATATTTTCTCTACTTCACTTCATACATTAATGGGAATTCCAGAGAAATTCTGTTTGGCAGAAGGTGTGATATCATACATGAAGCCAAATATGGAAGCATTCCACATCAATCGATTTGCATCAGACCATAAAGTTACCCTCACAAACTGGTCGGATACCGGAAGTATCAAACCAAACCTCGATGATCCGGAATATCCTGTGAAAGTTTTTTTATATTTTGTTGATAAGCTGAATGGTCCAGGCGAATATGAAGATATTCTTGAATTCGTGAAAGAATCTGATTTCACCACTATGGGTGGCTTCATTTCAAAGGAATCAATAATCTATGTGAATCCATCAGAAAGTGGACAATATCGACAATTCTCAGCGGTGAGTTTCGCGTTTGCCGGTGAAGAGATCAGATCAGCGATGAAAATTTTCAACTATTTCGATTTCAATGAAGAATTCTCATTGGAAGTCACAAAATTCAAGAACAGCCTCGATTTTCAAACTGATGATGGGAATGTTTTTGGATTTCTAATAGTTGGTTTTTCTTGGCTAGAAACTTCATTTCAAGAATTTGCTGATAAAATGATAGAAACTTTCGAACACGTTAAGTTTGTTCACTTACGGGCGGATATTCTTGGAGAGGGGTTGAATGACGAGATAATATCTGTACTTTTAATTCGAATCTAGTTGTCTTCCATCCTAATGATTCTTCCAAACTTGTAAAGAAAAAAATTATTATGTTCAACTCATTATAACACACTCCACAGGAGAATGAATCAAATAAACGTTATGATATGATATCATATTTCAACGCTCATTCCTTTTACTCATGCTCGTCCAATCAAAGAACTCAATTGATGGACTATGGATAAAGTTTTCTCTCTACTATTCTCCATTCAGCCTGATAATATCTTCAGGAGTGTAGCTTCTTGTTTCCATAAAGAATTATCTTTCGAGAGATGTAAAAGCAATTCATGCAATGTTATCATCCTATGAAACGGTGAAAGGAGGTTCAGAATCTATCATGTTGTAGAGATCAAAATGTGCAAAAAGATACAAATGAAAGGGAAACAAGATTCATCAAATGCATCTCCATATGATCTGAGTTTTGAGCCCAGAATATTTTAACTTTGAAGCCTCACTAGCTATGATTAACATATTTCACACTGCTAAGAGTCCCAAGAATCAAAATATCATCGAGAACCAATTCGAAAATTATCATAAACACTTTGCCTTATGTTCACTCGAGAATATACGGACTTTTGATCAGAGCAGAAAATCATCGTCATTCCTTGTTTTACTGGTGATCAATCGGAGAGAAAACAATAACCCACTAAATAGGTAACTGTTTGACTACGAAATCAATGATTATGGACCAAATTGAATTGGTTCTTTTCATGAACTTTCTCGATTGGTACTCGATCATCATGAGCGTGAAAAAGGCATCTTGGACTGCGTAATGAAATTTCCTCCCATGAATAACTTCACCAGAGATATGAGATAGGTGGCAAGGAAGTTGTGATGCCATATTCCCATCTCTAGCCTTTTTACAATTACAATATCCTCCAATGTCTCTTATTTTATAATGGATCATCGAATAATCTTGTTCAGTGAAGAAGAGTCCTCTCAGATCGCTGGCTTGACCATGAAGAACTATAATATCTGCATTGAAGAGCCATTCTGCTATTTTGTGTTGATTGAAATATTGTGAAACCTCTTTATGTCATCTCGGAACAACCCAGTAAGCTTATTCGGACTGACACTGAATAGCAAGTCCTTAGGACAACGAATATTCAATCTGGCAATCAAACAAAGCAAAGAGACTTGAAACAAATGAGATCTGATTATTCACAGATAAAAAGTGAGATGAGTGATTAATGAGCAAAAATTTGGAAGCTTCCAGGAAAGGTTTTCCAATTTTCATATTTGATCATGATATGATGTGAATGATCCAGCAATATATTTCAACTTACCAATGGGTAAGGGTTGAGAGGATGGTGAACGGTCTTGAAATAGAACTATTTTGATTGTTGGTGAGGATTTGATAGTTCTCTTGTCATTTGGAACGGCACAATAACGATTTATCCACACAACGACCACAGCGGAGTGGAGCGTTTCAGCTATTTTCCATGGAAGATCGACAATGAAATATGGATGAATATCACATCTTTATATCATAATATGACCAGGAGGAGCAACAAAAAAAACATCCCAATGGCAGCGTCGCTTCCAAAGAATTACACTCACAGTGTTGATAGTAATTTATTAATAGAAAGGACCCCTGAACACAGGTATGGCTACCGACAAGGTAGAGCTTACTTGGTACTAGCTGTAAAATTTTGTGAGTGTCACCTGGGCGCGAACCCAAACATCTTATCGAATCAGACCGACGGGTGGTGAACAATAAAATTTAATCACTAGCCAATTGAAGAACGATATTGGTCCAAACTCCTATGACCTCGAATCCCTTTAGAGGACGCTATCAAATAATCTCAACATCGCGTGATTGAAAAAACAACGTTTTCTTGTGATTAATTTTAACACAATTATTTAATTGATTAGACAATTCATCATGCGTTGTTTCATATGTCTTTAGATTCCTTATACGACGATGCTCATTTTGATATATAAGAGGGTAAGTTAACTTCAAAATCAACTGAAAAATGTTACATCCAAATTTTGCCCATTGCTACACCCTGAAGATCTCTTGACATGCTGTGTTGAACATTTGATAGACAATGCTTTTCGGAATAATCTACATCAAGTGCCTAAAAATGAAGTTGATTTCGTTTATAAATGGAAAGCTCTTTGATCATATTTATTGAAATATCTATCACACATCAGAATAAATGAGTCCTGAGTATTAATGAAAAATAACCAGCATTATACAAAGAATATGAGATTTTAATGACTCAGTGGTGAAACGGATTTGGGACAGGAATTTCTCAAGATGGCGATTACAAATCTCGCTGAGAAACCTGACATTATTGATATACAGCAGAGACACTTAGTAAATGCTGTAATCTCGGTTCACTAAATGATGTTGATTTCTTTAATTGTTCAGTTGAATTTCAATTTATAACTTCGGTTATATCTTTTTTCTCTCTCTCTTTTTCCCATCTAGATTCAAATAGGAACCAAGACTAGACCGGTCAGATTGCCTATTTGACTCTTTCTTTCATTCCCAATATTCCTCTACCCCCCTTTCCATTAATTAATTAAATTAAATGATACTAGCCATGATACCTTATTTGAAAGAGAGTTTGTTTAACCTTGTTCACTCTGTGGAGTTTACACGTTGTGTGAATAGGTTCAAATCAACTGTTACTAATTGATTAATCATCGCCCATTAATTGTTCAGTATTAATTTGTGCTTTTCAAAGAGTGTATCAATTGATACTTTTGTTTTGTAATTCATCTAGGATCTCCGAAATTTAACACCTTCCGTGACCTCCAACAGTGACCAGAAAGCGTTGTCCCTCTTTTTTGAACAAAAGATTGTTTTCTTACTGATTTGATTGAACGCCATTTTCCTGTGAAAATCAGGCATGTCTAACTCAAAAATCAAGCAACCAGATCTGGTAATTGTGAACAATTTCCAATTTCTCTCTCCATTTCTCTACTATTTTCTCCAAATTTTCAACTGATTTCATTTTGCTTTTCACAGGATGCTGGAGTCTCATTTGACTCTCTAAAAGATGTGGATTGGAGAGAACAACAAGATTTGTTACTTCAAAGTTGCAGCATCCTGTCCAACCTCCCCAAAAAGTATCTTCCTTACACCTTTAAGAGGGTGATTAGAGTGGAACCAACTAATGAGCTTCTATCTTTTGATGAACCAAATTGTTCAAATTTTCTCGCCCAAGCAGAAGATGAAGCTGATGAAAAAAAAATCAGCATTGCATTACACATTGGGATCCTAAAAGTTGGTGGAAAGAGTCATTTTGAACATTTCTTACGATGCAATAATTTCCTCCGGAAAAGCGCTAAAGCCAGTGGAGGAAATAAATATACCCTGAGCCTTATCATACATACCGGATTCCCGAAAAAGAAGATGGCTTTTTTTTGTAATGAATGCGTTATAGTCAAAATTGGGCTCTGCATTTGTCAAGGATCCCAAAAGCAAAATGCTGAAGAAGAAATTATCAAAGGTTTTCCCAACGTGCCATTCATTTTCCTGAATGTTAAACGATTCACGGAACTCTACCAGTCACCCAAGCTGAACCTATTTGAGAAGCCGCTCCAACAATTCCTACTCATGTTGGGAGATTTTGAGTCATTCTTCATTCTATATGCAACGGAGAATAGCTTCAAAGATACTGATGAGGATTTGCTCCCGATTGCTAATCATCTCAGAGAACGATACCGCAAGCACTGTAAAGGAAGAAAAGTGTCGAAGTCTCAGGAAGAGTCCATATTATCAGACCCTGAACTCCAGGCACTATTCAAGCGAATACGGGAAGTGACGGAAGCTGGGCACTACTTTCCTGGATGTGATGAAATGTTCGATGCGGATTGAATATTCAAATTCATATGATCAATATCATCACTCAACCTCTGCAAGAGAGAATGAAATAAGCTTCTCTTGTTCACCTTTTTCACCTCAATTCAAAAGAAAGCATCACTTCCTTTTGTAGTGCACACATCTTGTTGGACACCATTCAAACTGCCCGTCATTGTCTTCATGATTTGGATCAACTTCCGATAGGATTCTTCGATGAAACTTGATAAGTTCATCACTTCATCGTGAGAAGCTATAATCTCTCATTCTTCATGTCGTCTTTGTAACCAGTTGTTAAGACAAGTTTTGCCGAATGGCATTTCGGCTCGATTGATGTTCAACCTCAATATGATAAAATTTGAATAAACCTTTTTTGATTCTAATATTACAGAATGTACTTTATAATCTGGCAATATGATTATTTGAGGAAATTATCATCTCCTTCCCAAAATATTGGATTCATTGAAGAGCGTCGCTTTACGAGGAGCCCATGATTTTCTCATTGATTCACGATAAAACTAGACTACAACTAACACTATGATGTAGTGACTACATACTTAGTTTCACTGTGAGAAGAGTAAATGATATAAGCTTCATCATGAACAGTCGAGTAGGAATTCATCTTCAATAGACATTGCCTTCTTCGAATTTCAAACTATTCGATCTCCTCATACCCATTCCTGCTAAGGATTTTGTGGGTTAAATAGTCATGAATATTAAGGCTGAATGGCAATAGAAAGTCACTAACATCATCAGTTGATTATTATCTTGACTGTTTTCGTGGACAAGTCACATTTAAATTCATCTTGAAGGCTTTGTCGGTGACTCATTTTACTTGTATTGGTATCGAGGCTCTTTCGTTCCTCAATCAAGATGAGCTATGGTCCAAATTAGTCATACTACCTTATCTCATTTCTTTCTCTCAGGTTTCTGCGAATTTGTACTCTGGGTTTGGGTGTTTCGGATAGCCAATGCTTCTCCAGGAATGGTCCAGCATATTGCTGGACTATTCCTGAAACTAATCGATCATACTGCAATAATGTTGTAAACTTGTATTAAAATTTATGTCATCTAGTTGACAAAACTCGGTCTTCCAAAAAACGTATGAAGATCATCAAGCTTTCTATATACAACATCTTCAATTCAATTGTTTCAGCTGAAGATTGTCAAATAGCTGAGTTTATTATTTGTTGTTTCTCAAAAATTTATTGAGCGAAAATTTTCTCTCCTAAAAATTCGTTATACCCATTTTAGGAAGCATCCACACTGGACACACTGAACAAACAGTATTCTGGCTAAAGTAGACAACTGTTATGAGCATCTCACTGACAAAGTTTCCTGAATCTTTTCCACACAAGTTCAATCGAGAATTCCCCCATGAAATAACCAAAAATCAGTTGACAATAATATATAAATATTCAATGGAACTCTCAGTTCTAATCTTCACACTTGTAGCACTTTTGAATCACTTTTTCATGAGCCGGTTTCGATCAAAGAGTAATAACATAGGTCTATGTATCGTGAGATTTCATCCAATTCCCGGTAGAAGTGATCCCACATCGTTTTGATTAGAAAGACTAATCAAGAGTTTTCCAATGAAAATTATATGAACACATATGAGGAAGGATAATTGGAATATTTTCCTCCATGATCTTATATTGTTTCTTGGATAAGTTTTCTGGAATACCAGTGTCGGGGCAAATAAATAGAACACAAGTTCTTGAAATGATGCTTTCTTTCCTGGATGAGAGGAAAATATTAATTCAAAGAATCATTTGAGCCCTAAAAAAGGTCCCTCACCAGAACTTTTCCCATGGTAGCTAATGCCAGAGACCAGCTGTTCATCCCGAAACGGACCTAATGAATATTTGAAGATTTTGGATTCAAATAATCAAAAAATTTATGCGAAATATATCTTGCCGTTTCACAGCCTAGAATCAATCGAGTAATGATGCCATATTTTGGATTGAGAAGAGGTCTTAATGTATGGAATAAGCATAATGCTAGTGGGGCTTGTAGAAACTTGTAGCAGTTGTGTTTATCTGGTAAGATTAGAGATAAGAACATTTCATCATTATTTTTTGCAAATTATCAAGCTTACTGAGTTTTTTAACCAGAAGCCATTGAGCAGTTATCCAACAGATGAGAAGCATGTAGGGTATCAATCCCATGGTAGGAAGTCCATTTAACAGGCCATAGATAGTTTTTAGTATATTCTTGTATCTAGGAGATTTCAGATTTTAGTACTCAAATCCTTCATCGAAAATAACTATATACCTCTCATCGTTGAGTGAAGAACTGAGGAGCAAGTAAAGTGCTATCGATGTGCAGAGGAAGTGATATGTCTTGAAAACTTTATCAAGATTACGATTTTCTTTCCTCTTTTGACAGATGAAAATGAGATATAGTAAATGTATTTAAAATTGAAAGCCTTCTATCCTGACGATTTACCTGAGATATGAGATTCTGAGCTCAAAACTCAGATCATATGGAGATGCTTTTGATGAATTTTGTTTCCCTTTGATTTGTATCTTTTTGCACATTTTGATCTCTACAACATGATAGATTCTGAACCTCCTTTCACCGTTTCATAGGATGATAACATTGCATGAATTGCTTTTACATCTCTCGAAAGATAATTCTTTATGGAAACAAGAAGCTACACTCCTGAAGATATTATCAGGCTGAATGGAGAATAGTAGAGAGAAAACTTTATCCATGGTCCATCAATTGAGTTCTTTGATTGGACGAGCATGAGTAAAAGGAATGAGCGTTGAAATATGATATCATATCATAACGTTTATTTGATTCATTCTCCTGTGGAGTGTGTTATAATGAGTTGAACATAATAATTTTTTTCTTTACAAGTTTGGAAGAATTATTAGGATGGATGACAACTAGATTCGAATTAAAAGTACAGATATTATCTCGTCATTCAACCCCTCTCCAGCAATATCTGCCCGTAAGTGAACAAACTTAACGTGTTCAAAAGTTTCTATCATTTTATCAGCAAATTCTTGAAATGCCATTTCTTGGCACCCAAAAGGCTGAACTATCAGAAATCCAAAAACATTCCCATCATCAGTTTGAAAATCGAGGCTGTTCTTGAATTTTGTGACTTCCAGTGAGAATTCTTGATGATTGAAATGGTTGAAAATTTTCATCGCTGATCTGATCTCTTTGCCAGCAAACGCTAAACTCACCGCTGAGAATTGTCGAAATTGTCCACTTTCTAATGGATTAACATAAATTACAGAATCTTCCAGAATGAAGCCACCCATAGTGGTGAAATCAGATTCTTTCACGAATTCGAGAATATCTTCATGTTCGTCTGAGCCATTCTCAACAAAATATAAAAAAACTTTCACAGGATATTCAGGATCATCAAGGTTTGGTTTGATACTTTCGGGATCTGACCAATTTGTTAGGATAACTTTGTGGTCTGATGCGAATCGATTGATGTGGAATGCTTCCATTGCTGGCTCCATGTATGGCATCACACACTCTGAGAAACGGATTTCCTCTGGAATTTCCATTAGAGTGTGAAGTGAAGTAGAGAAAATTTCATCTTTTGGTTTAAGATTGAGGAAAACAGATTGTTGGAGTGCAATCATAGGATGTTTGAGTTCGATATGGCAAATCGGAGTATCAAAATCGTTATTCAGGCGGACAAAAGTGAAACTGGGCAAACAATTTGAACCCCCTCTAAGAAAACTCTCAAGAGCCTTATCAATATCAGGTCTTGGTAAGTGTTGGAATTCAGTTTTTCGCCTAAAATAACACCAAGAAATGGGATCAAGATGACAGCAAAGAATATGAAAAATGGAAACTGCTCCGTTCATCTTTCGATTCCTGAGGATCACTTCCCCTTGCGTGATTCCATTCCATCTTTCGAATCTACACCAACACACAAGATAGTGATTAATAATGATCATAAATAGCATGACGGTAAGCATGACATTGAATGCTCATTAACATACTGAAGAACACAAAATTCCAGTTAAAATTTTCAATCTGAACAACTTACAGAGGATTTCCATCGATTCTAATCAATCGAGCTACCGATTGGCAAGCATCAATCACTGGACACTTGATAAGCCATTTCATGGCCTCATAATACAAAGTTTTACAGACACATCGACACTGGTAAACATCGAAAGGGTTCAGAAAATCGAAAATCCTCTGGATAACATGATGAGGTAGTGCAACAATATCCATCGATGAAGGGATACAATAGATCAAATAGATTAATCAAACTTCAAAGATCGAGGTGAAGCGAACTTCGTTCCAAGTTGGGTTGTTAAAAGTACAAAAACAATCACATTATTGACCAGCAACGTGGTTTTACTAGATGGCAGCTTGCTGATTGGCTGCCATGCGGGATAGTTTTTACCGGGAACTCGATGCGATGAAATCTCACGATTCATGGACATACTTCATAGTAAGGTGATTGAAGATTTTCATAGAAAATTTTTCCACGTACCGAGGCAACTTTCTGAGTATCGTCAATTTTCTCAATTTTTCTGTAGCAAAATCTACGAACTCCCGAATTTCGCCCAAAAAATCCAGAAATTTCGATTCAATTTGTGCGTGTTAGAAGAGGTCACATCAGAACCGACACGTGTGAGATCATCCGTATTCTATTGGAGATTCCAATCATTTACTTAAGATTTTCGGTTGAAAGATGAGAGATTATTGAGAATCATCTTTCTTTCAATTGTAGCTCTCTATCGAACATTGTATCCACAACAAGATACGATGTAATTAGTTAAATAGCGATGAAGAAAGTTGATCTTTTGAAGATAGTCGTTGGATATCATTTGACCTTTAGACTGGCTTCTTCTCTGAAGAAGAAATAGCCACGAATTCTGATTCAATTTAATCGCTGTTCGATATCAAATCTTCCACGGGTGACTACACATACAATGTAACATAATTTTTGATAGCAGTGAGTAGCTCTAATCATTACCGTGATGAGATTGAGTTCTTTGATTGGACAAGCATGAGTAAAAACGAATGAGCATTGAAATATGATATCGTATTATAACGTTTATCTGATTCAATTTTCCTGTGGAAATTATGTTATAATAAGTTGAACATTGCAATTCTTCTCCTTTAAAAGTTTGGAATAGGTTTCAGGGTTGGTGAAAACTAGACCTGAATCAAAAGTACAGTTGCTATCTCATCATTGCACCACTCTTCAGCAATTCTCATCTCTATGTTAACAAACTTAACGGGTTCGAAAGTTTCTATCATTTTATCAGCATATTCTCTGAACGATCAGAAATCCAAAAATTTTACCATCATCAACTGGAGAATCGAGGCTATTCTTGAATTTTGTGACTTTCGAAAATTCTGGTTCATTGAGATATTGTGAGACCAGAAGTTAAGGGAGAAATAAAATAACTTTAATGCAGAAGCACTATCGGCAGACTGTTCTATCTTCCTTCCGTCAAACATCTCTTATATATGTGTTTGAAAGTGGATTTTGGGGACAAAACTTAAAAAAAATCTAGCCATAAAGAGGCCCAACAAATCCTCATATTTATGAGTTCAACGTTCTAATTCGACTATTAATAAGCGTCCACATATCTCCCCATTAATTAAGTCGAAGTCTCTTTCGACCTCTATTTATCTCATAAGTAGCAATCCTTGAAGATTGTTATTGTTATTCGTTGAATTACTCACCATCTTTGACGATTCACACTCAACATTGTCCATCTTTTTGAGTCATCCTTCATTCTTCATCTGGCTCTTGATCAGTGAACATCATTTTTCTTCTCTCTTTAATTTCATCTCTTGTTTCGTTGTCTTTTCTCTTTCAAATATGTATGTTCGGTCCTCTCGATCATCCTCCAATTCTAGTGGTGCTTCTTCTCATATAGAATTCACTTTTGAAACGGGGGTTGAAAATGAACATGAAAGTTCTTTGGAAAGTGAAAAATCCGTCGATGATTATTTCCCACCAGCTCAGCCTCAGGACCTTTCTGATTCGGAAACAGAAGTTGAGCCTGAACAATCATCTCAACCTGAAGAAGAACCAGAGATGACTGCACCATAGGGTAACAATCGGGTCTCGCCCAAGGCCCGCAAATATTTGGAGTGGAAGTATCAGGGCTAAAAATTGATTGGTGACTGGATAAAAAAATATCCAGAGCACGGATATTGGAATGTCTTCTCCAGCATTCTCAAGGATTGGGACTCGGTGGTTTGTCGAGGGTTCTGGCTCATTGTGAATTTGCCTGAGCGCAAGCGCTTGGCAAATATGACTCAGCATGGTGCATGGCATCATGCTTCGATGATTCCCAATTCCCTCGGCATGAATGTATCAGATAAGGCTGATTGGGAACGTTGGAGAAACATTGATCGTTCTGCCAAGCTTGAAGATTTCAAAGCCCGTAAAATCGGCTGCTTTTCGGAGATCTATTGATTTCTCCAATTATTTAAAATATCATGAAATCATCAAAAATACAAAAAAATATAAAATTCCTCAAAAAAAACACAAAAAATTATAAAATTCCGTAAAGCTAAAAAAAACTCATGCAATCTGTTGAACATCAACGAGACCTTCACAGACTCATCAAAATTAACGTATATTCCCTATCTGATTTCCTGGATTAGAATTTGGTTAAATAGAGTGATTAATTAAAGGTTGTGGGTATAATCGGAGGAGGAGTCAATCCTCTTAGATTGAGTTGCGTTGGAGAGGGTGGCCTTGGGAAGGGGAGAGCTCTATAACGGATGAGTCTTCCTCCTCCAACCTTTCTACATAGGATCATTTCGGTGGCCAGGATTGACATAATTGTTCCCACGATCATGAGAATTACACCAACACACATGATCACATTATGTTCAACTCCTCGGTGAAAGCAAACGTGATCACTCTACACACTCGGTCTAGACGACAGAAATTCAGCTCGAAGTTTGCTGATAATGATGTTTGATTTCCAGCGATTTTATCAAGACCGATTTCAACCATGTAAGTGTATGGAATAGATTTTGCTTCCATGCTGTGATCATTTTGAGCACTTTCTCCTTAACCATCGTTAGTCGATTTTGTATGATTCCATGAGAACGTCATCTCCCACCGGTTTGAGACATACTGAGCGTTTGGTTCTCTCGATTGGAGACGCTTGCATAATTTGAAGGACCGTCTATCTCCACACAATTTTTCTAGGGGCCTGATGAACACTTTCTCTATTCTTGAATAGCAAAGTTGACGTACAGGTGAATCTTTTACACTCTTCCATAGATCATTATAACTTATCTAGACTATTCAGAGTTTGGATTTAGTTAGAGGTAGTGACTCCACGAGAGGTAAGAAACACAATGACAATCTCAGGAGGAAAACCCCTCTTGAAACACCTCGAGCTGGTTTTTCGGGTGCTGTCATTGCTTTGTCTTTGCTGGTTGAAGGTTTAAGCTCAGTAGGTTCTACTTCATTTTTTTCATCGGCACTTCTATTTCTCCTCCAGATGGAAATGTGCTTCCAAGAAAATCGTGCTATGACCATTATTATTAGGATTACACCGATTAGACTAATAAAAAGGGAGAGTGATGAGTTGCCGAAAGATATTGTTGGCAATAGAGGCGCTTTGAGCTGGCTATTCAGTGTTCGATACTCCTTTTCCAGTTGTCCCAATGCGCCTTCGAAATCAAAATCGTGTAATTTGGGCATGGGATGAAAATTTATCTTGTCTGAGACTGCAGGTAGGAACTTGACTTTAGAATTCACTTTATTCTTATTCACTTCATATTTGTATCGAGCAATTTGGAAGGATTCGTTCGCGTAGACCACAGAAGGGAAGGAGGGGCAGGATAACTTTCGACCGAAGATTTGAATGAATAAACCTGGGCAGTAAATGTGGTTGTGATTGGCCAATGGTTTGATCTGGATTAATTTTTTTTCCACGGGAGCTGAGTGAAATTCGCAATCATGGCGTTGCGAACTTTTTATTGTTGAATTTGTTGGATTAGGTGAGCAGTCGTGTATCTCCGGTAAAATGAGTAAATCTTCTTTTTCTCCTGGTCGGTAAGCGCGAACTGGAGTTACACAATTGTTTGCATGATCATACACCACATGCGTTGGACCTGTATATTAGAGTTTGCAAAATTCACCTGTAGAACGATTATAATTGACCAGATCGAATGGATCGGCCGTCATTATTTCGGCTCATTTAACTGCTCGTCGCATTCCTAAGATGAATCTTATCCGTTGAGCATCAGGATCATGATGACATTCTAGATGATATGCTAAGTTAGATGATATTTCTAAACTCACGGCGCTGAAGCCTGATGATAGAATGGAACTCACGGTGATAGTACTGACCACAACAGCTAGAACTGCGACTCTTTTCGGTCTCGATACATCTTTTGGGATGGTTTTCTCACCTACGTTATCACATATCGAATTCACCTTTCCAATGAAAGCGTCCCTGTAAATTTCTTCACGCTACAGCGGAAGTGAATCATGCTTGAGTCCCAAGTTCTGCCACGTCCGTCTGATTCCACTGCATGGTTCTTGATATTGAACTGCAATATCTACTTCGACGGATCCTCTGACGAGTGATCTTGGGGCTGGTCGCCAGATTACTGGATTGATTCGTTGGAAAGCTGACTGAACACACATGAGGCCGAACAAGCTCCCAGGAATAATCTTTGTGGAGCTCTGTGAGCTTGACTCGATCTCCTCAACACAAATGTTTCGGTGCTGGATGTGAGTTGTTCCTCAGGAGCTGATAAAGTTTCTTTATCCTCATCATCTATTCCTTCATTTTCTTAATCACTTTCCCTTCCCTGATCGTGAGGATTGCTGAGGCTATCTTCTTCTGGTATTTCTTCATCGAACCATTCCAAACTTTGTACATCTATCGGCGGTGTGATAGGGGATGCGCTTGAAGCTGGTTGCACATAAATTTCAGTACTGCTTATGCTACTTTCATCTTCGTCGCTTATCATTGAGTCATCGCTATGATGAGGCATAGCTCATGGTCGATACGGTTTCATCCGACTAATGTGGACAAATTCAATTTTTTGTTTGGGATCATTTTCTTTGATCAATTCATACACATTGGTCCCAAATCTCTCCCGTACAATGAATACCCCTTCCCAGAAGTGGAGTAATTTTTCAGCTCGTCCCTTCTTTCTTCTAGGCGTATAAACAACACTTCATCACCTGGTAGGAAGGATATTGGTCGATGACGTCTGTCATAGTCCTTTTGTTTGCCGATTGAGCTTGCTGGATGTTCAGTCCAGCTAATTCTCTTTTGACACTGATGAAACTCCCCAGTAGATCTGAGGAGATTTCTGCATTGGGGATGCCCGATGATAGTTGATTCAGATTGGATTCGAGAGGCATTCTAGCCTCGAAGCCATGCATCGAAAAGAACGGAGACATCTTTGTTGATGCTTGTACTGAAGTGTTGTAAGCACTAACAATGAATGCAAGGTGGACATCCCAATCAGTTTGAGATTTACTTACGTACATTGACATTATAGTAGCCAATGTTTTATTAAATCTTTCTGTTAATCCATTCGTAGCTGGGTGATAAGCGGATGTTCTCAGGTGCTTACTTCCCATTAGATTGTGAATTGCTTTAGCCAGTTGACTCTCGAAGAACTCCCTTGGTCTGTGAGCACTTTCAGCGGGACGCCGTATCGGCAGACAATTTGTTCGCAGAAAAATTTGGCTACCTCGATTGAGCTACCATTAGGTAAGACACGGACTTCCACCCATCGAGTGAGGTAGTCCGTGGCCACAATGATGTAGGTATTCTCATTTTCGGACTTTGGAAATCGTCCAAGTAAGTCCATACCAATCATTTCAAATGGCCCACCTCCTGAAATGGGATTGAGTAGACTTGGCTCTGGTCTAGTTTCGGATTTTGTTTGGCAAGAGTGGCATGAAAGTACGTAAATTTTAGTGTCATTGGGCATAAGTCTCCGCAATTTCTCCGTTTGATAGGATTTTGTAGAGAATTCTGCATCTCTAGCTCTGCTAACTGGTGTCGGATCTCTTATCTTCCAAGCATCATCAAAATTCCATGGATCCTTGTTCGTTACTTTTTCAATAGTAGTTGTTTCGTGTTCCATATCTTCGGATGGATAACTGTCCTCATTATAAGAATTCATTTTCGGAAGCTTTTTATTGAATCTGTGATATGTAAAGGGACAATAAGGGTAATCCCGGTACTTCAAAACGATTTGTTTCGATCAACTGGATTAATAAGTGATTAGTATGAAATTGAAAGTTAGTTCAAAGAAGAATTTTGGTGTCCTCCAGGGTTCTATCACTAGTCCCTGATTATCACAACCTTCAGGGTTCTATCACTAGTCCCTGATCATCACAACCTCCAGGGTTCTATCACTAGTCCATGATTATCACAACCTTCATCCTTTATCTTTGAAGGTCTATCAAAGAGAATGGTTGTCTCTCTGTTTCAATACTTGGTTCAGCAACAAACTTGACCACTTTGGACTGTCTATTTGGTCGCCTAAATGTGACCATATTTACGACTCTAGGTTTTTCAACTCTGAATCTGACACGGAAGCAACACATGTATAGAGTGAAAAGAAGCAAAATACCCGAAGTTAAGACACCAATCCAGAAGAAGGTATTAGTTCTGTTCTCAGATATCTGATTACTCATATAATTGAACACATCACTTGGGAGAACCAATCTATTGACTTTTGGTAAGTCTAGCCCCTGATATGGAGGTGTCTCAGTTGCTAGCATATTCAAAATGGAGACCCGATCTTCTGATAGTCCAATTATCTTATCAATTCTATGCTTATACAGATGATGTGAACAATCCCCAACACTAAACTTTGATTGATCTGATACACGAAAAACATGAGGTGGACATGGTTGTGATATGCCTTCTATCGTAAAATTATAGCCAAAACACTGGATGTGGTAAGCACCATTGATGTAACGTACATCTCTGACGGGGTTGAGAGTTTCGTCCTTCAGCTTGCAATTTGTAATCTCCCAAAAATCTGAAGAGTTTCCAGGTAATTGATTCGCACAATGGCCATCGGGTTGCAGTGGTACATTACCATCTTCCACTTCATTAGGAAACATATCACATGCTTTTGAGTCTTTTTCTCAACCATGAAATACTTTAGACCAATGTAGCTAATTTTACAAGTATGTGTAGAGTTGATTCGAAAGATTGGAAGTGGCTTGGCTTCAACTACTCTTCTATTATCATCCATCAAATGTGTCATGAAGACAGAGCTGAGATTGTAATATCCACTTCCTCTACCAAATTCACACCGAAATTGTGTGATTAATTCCATCGGGCAATGCCCAATCCCGGCGCAGATTTCTCCTATTCCCAGTCCTCTGAAGAAGTTCGGGTGGATAGTTCGATTATTCTTCATCTCCCTAGCAGCTTCCTGAAAATCTCTGCCATTATTTTTCAGATCAGTAGTTAGTAAGTGGTATTCGGCAGATAGCGAAGGAATCAACTTAAAGAGAGTTTTCGTATCCGCTTTCATCTCATGTAGAGCCAGGGCTATCTGCTTTAGTTGTTTTTGATTTTCTTCCACTGCTATCTGTAGTTCCTTGTGGCTATCGGCCACCCTCCAGATGATTTCAGACAATGCCAGTATTTTTGTGTCTATTGTTTTCTTTGTGGTACTTAGTTCTTTGGATTGTTCTACTAGATAGTAACTATTTGTGGCTGTAGCAATCACGAGTCCAGCTAAGAAGATTATACCAGTGACTCCAAGATCTCGTTCTTCTCTCAGTGGAGCAATTTCACAAATTCTCTGAAGTGGCTTGATAAAATCATTCTCGTAAGTCCGGTTACATATTTCAATAGTATGATTCATATACTGTTCAACGCTGAGAGGAGCTCCCATTGAGGCGTTTCGAGATTTTCTTGGTTGGATTGGATTAGATAATTCCTCATAGAGAGCGACGTCATTGGTTAGAAATTTAGTCCGCTTTTCTATTTGCTTCTCATTGATTCCCCAACATGTTACCGGTGTAGTTGAGGCTATGGTGATAACTCGAGTCTTCTCCATGCAAACAATATCATTTTCGACAGTGGAATATTCAAATTCATTGAGCGACGGGACCTGATCCCCAGTGGTGATTGCTACGCCTGTTTGTCCACTTCGCGTTGAATAGCCTATTACTCGGCAAGTGAACAGTTCCCACTTCTCACTGGTCCACTGTGGCTTTTCATGCATACATATGGTAACTCCTGCATACTGTTTATAACAATTTAGCAATTCGGTTTGAAATCTTTTCCAGTTTAAAGGATTACTGTTTGGATCTTCGAAGGCAGAGATAATATTCCATCCCGATTGATCGGTACAAGAACGGTAAAAATTTCTTTACTCTCCCATAACCATTCGTTAGTAATATCTCTTTGTTTCCCCTGGATATGTTTCATGTTTGGGGACTGATTTCGTGGTATTGAGCAGTCATACTTTAGAAGATGAGTTCCTGATTTCCTCTTGATTTCCTTTGTATAATTTTGACGAACCCAATGCCAGCTATCGAGATCGTTCTCTGGTATTGGGGGGAGAGAAATATTCCTTCTAATTCTAGGCGTGGATATATTCTGCGGTGAACAGGGTGCAAAGATCTGAAGTTCCATGTGAACTTCATAAAATCCTCTACTTGCTTTCAGTTTCAATTCTTTCCATTCGATTGGAGACTCTTGGTTGAATACAGCACTAACAACAGTTAGCAATGATAACGATAGGAGAGCGTTGAGTAAATTTTTCTCCAGATTAGACGTCTTTTGCTTCCGATTCTCTCTTTCCTCACGGCGGAATACTTTTGTTCCTTTCTGGGTCCAACGTTTATGGTCAGCTCGTTTTTTCTTCTTCTTCGGTTTCATCGCTGTTTGTGGTGATGTTTGTTCTGGTTCACTGTGTGCTTCATTGTCAGTTTCCTCCGTGGTAACTTGCTCTTTCTCAGAACTTGAGGTGTCATCAGTGGGTGTGAGATCAGTGTTATTCGGAATTGCCTCTTGGGTTACTCCCATTCCCTTGACCGGAAAATATTTTCCAACTCGCTTCGGTCCCAGTAGTTCTCTGGTTTTATCTTCGTGACGAATTTTCTATAACTTATCCTTGGTTTCTTGATCAATGTCATCTGGAATCTCATACAAGTCGTCGAAAGTAAGGAAATACATGTATCTGGTTTCATATTTCTTTGTTGGGTTTTCGTTAGCTTTGAATCTCTTTGATAGTTCGTTTCGATAACGTTGAACCTCATCTGGCGTAGCCATGCAAGGGATGGTTATTCCAAGTTTCTCTTCCAGGTTCTTGTGAAGTTTATCATCTCTGGCATCGAGTACCCCTTGTTCCACTAGTGTCAAATCGTCTTTTTTCCGTGGCTTGGTTGGGTTTTTGTCCTTATTCTCCCTAATGTGATTCTCTTTTTCAAGAAGCTCTCTGGCTTTCTTTTCAGCTGAATTTCTGATTTTTGATTTAGTCCATTTTTCCTCAGCACTAACTTTTCAATTAGAAGAATCACTATCGACACTTTCAGTTTCAGTTTGATCAGTATGCAAGTGAACCAATTCTCTTCGTTTTCGTTTTCGTTCTATTTCCTTTTTGAAGCGATCATGTTCTCGTAATATTTTCATCATTTTCTGATACTGCGACTTCCTCTGCTTTACTAGATTCTCATTTGGTAGAGTATTTTCTCCTTCCTTCTTTTGGTCAGAACCAGATGAATCAGATGCATCTTTCTGATTCAATTCATTTCCACCCGCTACTCATCTTGAATATGATCTCCTTTTGATTATCACTGGCTCCTTTCTCGTTTCTTTTTGGATTTCAGTTTCACCTTGTTCCTTGAAGTCGATGTCCAACTCACTTGTGGATGCTTCTGACTCCTTAAACGTCGTGGATAACTGTTCTGAGGCATCAACCGTTAGACTTCCATCTTCATTACCACTAGTTTCATCCTCAGTAGTTTCTTTATAACTTCTTTCATGGTATTTTTTCAATCGGTCCATGTGCACTGTTTTTTCTTTTCCGTTCTGATTGATAACGTAAGTTGTTTCTCCAAGAACTGCTCTGATCACAAATGGCCCTTGAAATCTTGGTTGGAATTTGGATGTTCGCACTGGTACCTTAAGTAATACCTTTTCCCCTTCATGGAATTTGTGTAAATTCTTCTTGTTATCATGAGTTAACGCTTGATTCATCTTCTCGTCGAGTGAATATGTGGCTGCAATATCTCGGATCATCGGCCAGCCATTTGTAATGAAGTTTCGATAAGCTTCAAGTCGCTTTCTTCTATCAGAACTCCCTGGAACAGTTCTAGGTTTGAGCTTCACATCGATTGGTAAAGTTGAATGTCTACCGTAGAGCAAGTAAAAAGGTGATGCTTTTGTTGAAGAATTAACACTAGTGTTATAAGCAAATTGCACGAGTGGTAATGCTAAATACCACTTCTTTTGGTTCTGCACGTAATGGGTGAGCATGTTGACCAGTGTTTGGTTTGTCTTTTCAGTTGAACCATTTGTTTGTGGATGATACGCACTTGCTACCTTCCATTTCGAACCCATAAATTTCGCAGCATCTTGAACTAACCATGATAAGAAATCAGTTCCTTGATCGCTCATGATTATTGATGGGCATCCATGTCTCGAGATTATGTTCTCGATTAGAAATCTAGTGGTGAGCCCAGATTGAAAGTTACCCAGACCTCTGGTCTCAGCGTATCTCGTGAAGTAACAAGTTGCAATGATGATATATTGATAATTGTTTGATTTTGGAAGAGGACCAATTCTATCGAAGGCTTCACGACAATGTATCGATTGTAAGGGAGCGTCAATCTTTCCACCACTCTTGTTCATTTGACAAAACTCACATGAGCTGACGTATTTGGTAATGTAGTTAACCATACCAGACCAGTAGTATTTGTTCATTATCTTCTGATAGGTTCTTTCAGCACTAGCATGTCCAGATAAGATGTCATCATGATAAGTTTTACAAACTTCTTTTCTCATGGTGGATGGGACAACAACATTGAATTGTTCTTCAAAAGCACGTCGTTTTAATCGGTACAGTATTCCATCATGGAGACGATACTTGCTAAGCATCTTTCTCTTCCGGGAAGGAAGTGAGCCAAGGTTTTGGAGTTTTTGGATTATTGAATTGAGCTTCGGGTCAGCTCTTTGCTTGTTGAGAATCTCATTCTCTTCTATGAGAACTGCCATACACAGTGCATCCTCTATATCCTCATCACTATCGTCTACCTCATCTTCGACATCCTCTTCACACATAAGTGGGTATCTTGATAAGGCATCAACATCATGGTGATGCTTTCCAGACTTGTATACTACCTTAAAGTCATACCGCTGGAGTGCCATTGAGTACCTCATCAGCCTTGGGCTGAGATCCTTTTTGCTAATCAAATAGCAGAGACTACAATGGTCCGTGTGTACCACAAAATGTACTTCATCCAAGTAAGCTTTCCATTCATCCACCGCTTTAGCGATAGCCAGACATTCTTTATCACTGATATGATAATTCAGTTGTGCTCCAGTCAGCAGCTTACTCCTGTAGGCAATTGGATGCCATTTTCCGTTGATTTTTTGAAGAAGTATCGCTCCTATGCCATAAGCACAAGCATCGGTCCTCAATTGAGTCTATCTGGTTGGGTCATAATGAGCCAAAACGGGATATTCTATCATCAATTCCTTCAGTCTATCGAACGCTTTCTGTTGAGCTTCCTCCCATTGACAAGGACGATCCTTTTCGGTCAAGTCAGTGAGCGGCTTAGTAACCATTGAGAAGTTGGGAATGAATTTTCGATAATAAGAACACAGGGCCACAAATGGCCGAACATCACGGATACAGAGTGGAGTTGCGAAGTTTTTGACAGCCAGAACCTTTTTTTCATCAGGCTTCTGACCATCTCTGCCCACTACATGCCCAAGATATAAAATTTCTTCAAGAACTAACTCACACTTTGGTGGTTTGAGCTTGAGATTTGCTGCTTCCAGACATTTGAAAACCTTTTCTAAACCCTCGAGATGCTCATCAAAAGTTTTCGAAAAAACCACAATATCGTCAATATACACAAGACAACTATTGTATTTTACTGGAGCAAGAACCTTATCTAATACTCTTTGGAATGAGCTTGGGGCGTTTACCAATCCAAACGGGAGTCTCACAAAAGAAACAAATTTTGCTCTGTTATAAATGATGTCTTGAGTTTATCATCAGGATGCATAGCAATCTGATAATACCCTGACCTAAGGTCTAACAAGGAAAAGTACTGAGCTTCTTCCAGCATGTCAAGGGAGCTATCTATCCTGGGTAATGGATATTTGTCGGGTTTTGTGATTGCATTAAGAGGTCTATAATCAACACACATCCTGAGTTCACCTGTCTTCTTGGGAACCACTACAATTGGAAATGCCCATGGCGAATTAGCCTCTTCTATGATTCCAGCTTCCAAGAGAGAACTGATAATTTCATTCACTTTTTGTCTCTTCACTGGTGATAGCTTATACGGTGCTGAATGAATCGGAGCGTGATCTCCAGTGTCAATTCGATTCTGATAAAGATTACAGCATCCCAACTCGGAATCTTTGGTGGCAAAAATATGCTCAAATGAATCGAGCAACTTTATCAACTTATTGTGTTCATCATCATCAATTTTCTTTGAAACGATAACCTCATCATATTTTTTGTTGGTACCTTTCACCATAAAAACAGTATCCAACTCATCATCACTATCATCCAATTCATCAATTGAATCAAATTCAGCTCTAACCGAGTCAATACCGGTTTGAATGAGGCTGGTCTAGCAAGCAACTGTCGACTTGCTACTATTATCATACCCTATATGGATGATCTTTTCTTTCGAGCCTATTCATACATCAGCAACTTCGCACACATCTTGACCGATTAACACTGGAATTCCGCAAGGTAAATTATTGACCACAACAAGAGTTGCATCAATTAAAATCTCTTTCCCGTTTGCTTTCAACGTTAATCTTAGGTCACATTCACCTAGAGGCCTTAACGGGTTGTTGCTGGCGCTCTCGGTTCCAGGTCAACGGTATGGATATAGAGGCTTCTTCATCTCATCCAAAGTGGATTGAGTTATAAGTGAGATCTCACTTCCCGAATCTATGATGGCTCCAAATCGTTTTCCATCTAAATTGATCTCAGAAAACACAAGCTTACCCTTTTTCTTTTTCCTGGAAAGGTTCAAAATAATTGTGTTGATCACATCAGATCTATTCTCGGTGATTTGTTGAACCACCGTTGGCTCTGTTCTTTCCCTTCGATCATACCGAGCATTATTAGTGTAGTTTTGTTGGTTACCAGGATGACCAGATGGCCCAGGTTGATTTCTCGGTTCATAATCGGTTCTCATGTTTACATCGTTGGTACGATGGCAAACATTACTCTTGTGCCCAGGTTCTCGGCAGCGATAGCAGATAATTTCCTGCCTTTGTTGCTGTTGAGGCATTGGCCTTCGTTGAGAGAGAGGAGGACGCTGCATTTTGGACTGACTATTGTTACCCGGATAGGACTGTTGATTATAGTTTCCCCTATTCATCACACTCAGCTTATAACTCAGATCTTGAACAGTTTTGTCCAAAGTTCCAATCATATTGATCATCATTCGGGTGGTATTGGTTGCGGTTGAGCTCTGTGTATCTTGACTTATTTCCCTAAACATTGCTTCGTTCTCTCGGGCTGAGCGTTCAGCATCTTGCAAGGCAGCAAGAAGCTCTTCAATCGTATTGGGTTTCCTAGCCCTTATCCATGGCTTTAATCTTGTATCTAAACCTTCTCTGATAAATGAAAGTATAGTGCTCTCTGTAATATTTCTATCGACTCGCTTACACAAAGCTTCCATTTGAATGACAGAAGAACTAGTACTCTGTTTCTTACCTTGTTTCTGACAAGTCATTCTCTTGTGATATTCCGAGCAATAATCAGGCCTCAGTAAGGCAGCAATCATCTCACCTTTCACCTCCTGGTAGGTTTTATAACCTTCCTGGTTGAGTTCAGGCCTTACCGAGTTGTTGAACCATAGTTTGGCAGTACCAGTCAAGTAAAGAGGAAGTTTACTTAGCTTTTCCTTATCACTCCAGCCCAAATCAGCTGACAAATATTCGTATTGGTCAATCCAATCCACCAGATCCTCATGAATATCATCTCCATTGAATGGTTGAATCACAATATGTGGTGCATCTGTATAAGGTTTCACTGTAATCTGATTTACTGATTGTTGAACTTCAGGCTCAACTGCCGCACTGCTGTCACTAGCACTGACAATGCTAGCACTATTTTGATCCATTGTTATCATTCACTTTATCACACCAAGAGCGAAAATACGACTGACTGACTTAGGCACAAGTTTCAATATTTCATAAAAAGTTTCAAAATAAATTTCTCTAAATGAATCGAATAACAAAATGAGCTCACAAGACCACGCCTACCCACGTCAAAGTCCTTGTGGCATGAAGCAATTTAAATTCAAAATTCAACAATAACAATAAAAAAACAATCCGAAACCTTGCACCAGTCAGTCTGAAGTACAGAGTGTTATTATTTGATGTATGAAAGTTTGGGATTCTATAAAATTCTGAGGGAAGGAGATAGAGAGCTGTTACTTGGTGGATATTAGGATCATATCAGTAGAATTAATTTATGATGTTCTCAAAGTGCTCGCCCTCAACATGAGGGATCATGTCAAGTCGCTTTTGAAAATTGGCCATAATTCGTTGCAGCATAGACTGATCCAAGCATTCGACGAAGCTCTCGATAGCGTCTTTAAGATCCTTTAAGCTGGGAGGCTGTGCACGATACACATAATCTTTCATCATGCCCCAGAGGGCAAAATCACATGGATTTAGATCGGGGCTGTGGGGTGGCCAGGAAATTTCTCTCCCTTCATTAGAAGTGAAACCAAGTCCAATCACTCGATCGCCAAACCTTGAACGGATTGAATTCTTGACCGCAGCCGTTCGATGAGCTGTTGCTCCATCTTGCTGAAACCAAAAATCCTCGATCATGCCCTTAAACTCAGCTTGAGGGAAGAAATCATTTTCTAGCATTATTTGGTAACGCTCTCCATTCACAGTATCGTAAAAAAAATTAGGACCGATGAAACCAGAGCCACTTATTGCCATCCAGACAGTTAAGTAATCAGGATGGAGAGGCCTTTCCATCACATAATGGGGATTTTCACTTCCCCAAATTCGAAAATTCTGACGATTGACTTATCCGTGTGGATAGAAATGTGCATCGTCGCTGAACCAAATTTTGTTAATGTCGATGAAACCTTCCTCTATCTTCTCTCTCATCTCAGCCTCGAAAGTGATTCTCGCGTTGATGTCGTTTTCCTTTAGAAGTTGGAGGACACTGACTTTGTACGCCTTGAAATCAAGATTTTTGTGTAAAATTTTCCAAACAGGGAATGTGGATACTCCAAGTTTTGCAGCACATTTTCTTATCGACGGTTGTTCTGTTGTCCTGAAGAAATGCTCAACAGCCTCGATCAATTGATCAGTGATGACAGATTTTTTTTTCCAATGAGGTTGTCCATTACCGACCCAGTGGAGAGAAATTTTTCGTAATTTCTCTTAACAGTCACATCAGTAGGTGGATGTTCATCAGGAAATGCTCTCTTAAATTTCCTCACTGTCTCTAGGGCGTTTTTTGTCTCGTGGTAACTCAAACAGATCCAAATCCGAGCTTTCATCGATTTTCTATACTGGACATTCATTTTCACTCGCACTTCACAGGGTAGCAATCAAGATTAAAACAAAACTACTGTATGGAATTGATAGCTTGATGTCAAATTAACAATTTAAAACTGATTTTGTTAAAATCGGCTCAGGAAAACAGAAATAAACGCCGAGTTGGCAAAATGGCGAGCAGAACGGGAGTTGGCCTGAGAATCGTTGCCATGGCAACCAAACCCGACCTTCTGTTGATCATCACATTCCATCATGCTCCCGAATATTCTCACCAAGTTTCAGCTCCCTACCTCAGCTGAGCGCTTGCGTATAATATCCCAAAGTTTCATACATCAAATAATAACACACTGTATATTGCTCACAATTGCGTAAAACGATGTTGAAAAGGGATCAGTTATAGGAACTGTAGCTTGAGTCCATCAGTGAATGACCTCAATCGTTTGAAGTGGTACTTACGTTGTCGGAAGTATGCAGCGAGAATGATTACCTGAAAGAAAACAATATATCAGCTCGATTACCTTGTGAGATAATTGAGGAAGTTTAACAGCGAAAGAACGATTTGAGAATTCACACTTGAGCAACGAAGTGATGAGATAACAGTTCTCAGAGTTGGTGTGTTTGAGAGTATGCTGTGATACTATCTTCACTGTTTATTACCGTGCCAGCCTATTTTCTTACCAAGATTGAAGCACGGCTGAATGTTTATTATTTTTTTTCCTTACATAATGAATCCAAACGAAGGAGAGAAGAAAATGAGTTCAGTCAACGCCAAGCTCAACTCTCATATCATTATACCGCAATACTACATGTAAAATGGAGAGAGTGAAGAAGAAAGATAGCAACTGGTCCTGGTAATGACGAAGCAAACGAGAAAAATTCGCGTGATTTGGTAGACTAATCTATAGGTGTATGAACTTTTGACTTACTTTCTGTTCAATTTTAGGTTCAATTGGAAGAATGTAAATGATAACCGTTGAGTCATTAGAAAAAATTTCCATCTTATAGAAGTCTTAGCAGAAATTTATGATAATATTAAAATTCAGGCAAACTCATGAAAGTTCAGTTTCTGTTTCTATGAACTCCCTCTCATGGAATGTCCATTGATAACCCTTTCCTCTGCTCTCTCACCCCGCAAATCGCATTGGTCAATTTTTGTGCAACATTGTATATTGATAATTACAAAACCATTGATAATTTCGAACAATTATAACTTCATTAGTATAATTTTAATTGTTTATCAAGCTGT
The DNA here is from genome assembly GCA_003956705.1 of Brevipalpus yothersi. Lineage (NCBI taxonomy): Eukaryota > Metazoa > Arthropoda > Arachnida > Trombidiformes > Tenuipalpidae > Brevipalpus > Brevipalpus yothersi. The sequence continues at coordinate 48,596 of QZCP01000084.1, forward strand.
TTAGCTGAATTGAAAGTTCAGAATGAATCCATTCAACGTGATAATTCATGCTAAGTTATGTTTTTTCTACTGCTAGAAATGTGAGAAGAAAATAGCCAAAAAGTGTTCGGCTGTGCGTTGCTCAACATCAATCTGCCAGCTAGCCAGAAACAACGTGTTTTCAGGTCTGTTTTTTCTCAAACTTCTCGATCTTTCGATGAAATTGGGAACAGAATAATACGTAGTTCAACAAGACTGAAAAGTTTACACAAACTTATTTTGACTAAATTGAGTGACTAGAAGTTGGACTAGCTGAATTTCTAAAGAAAAAAGATGCTCAATTTTGCTACATTAAAGTAAAGGGAAAGCATGCAATTTGATACTTTCACATTGTAAAAGAGCTCGCTTGAATCTTTGAGAGAATTAGTTAATTGATCGGGTGTGCGATAATCCACCAATCATTGGTATTTCTTATAACTGAAGCTTCTCTTTTTTTCTCTTACACGATTTCTGAATCTGTCCAATATATATGTAATTCATGGATAATTTGGTCTCTTCATCCACAAAAAATTATGATCATCCAAAACATGCCAGGACAATCGGACGTTGTGAATTATTTTGGTAACATTGATTTTAATCAGACTCCAATGATTTCGATGCTGTTTGATTGCATTGGTTCACTCTCAATTGGTCATGATGGACTATTAAATCTTGCCAACCCGGACGTCATCATTGTGAATGTTAGAATTCATCAATATCACACAAGGAGAGTTGATGTAAATGTTCAATCGGTTTGAAGATTCATCACCTCTCGTCGAAGCAATTTATTTCACTCACTCTCAATCGAAAAAGTTTTTTGGAGATGAAATATTCCTCCGCTGGCAATAATCTGAAGCACATTCCCCAGTGACCAATAACAGGACCGACTAAAAACAATTTCATGAATATCTGGCTCGATCAATCGAATAGTTAAAAATGAGTACTCTTACATTAGTCTCATTTGTCCTAACTACTTTCTCTTCTTTTATCATTAGTCTCATTTGTTCTATCTACTTTCTCTTCTTTTATCAATTATTGTATTTTAGGAACTTTCTTTTTGATTGTAATTTTTTGTAATGAATCCAATGTGAGCTGTCATGCCATTCTGTGGGGAACAACCTTCCTCAATGGGACAGATGACAAGATTTTTAGCCCTCAATTGAGTGAAACAATACCGGTGTAGTGAAAACAATTTCAGAAAAACAAGATAAATGAACATTGTACTTTCGATAGCCAACATTTACAATCCTAAAATTCTGAATTCTAAAGAGATTTTTCTGCCCATCCTCTCCATTATCATGAGAATTGGAAATGATCAATTCCACAATATTTAAACTCATCTGTCATCAACAACTTATGTAATTAATATTGATCTATGAAATCTGACTCTTAAGTTGATCAAATAGACGATCTCAGCAGAAAACACGAGGAATAATAGGATAAGTGTTAAATGTTAATTTTAAGAGGAAGCATCTTCATCTATTCATTGAGCAACTGTAGCAGCACAAACAATTACATTTAAAACAGTGATTATATGGAAAACTTGGATGGCTAGTAAATGATAGCGGAGCAGAGTCAAAATCTTGAAAATAAGGATAGCAAATTAGGCTGTCGGACCAGAACTTTCAGTCACATCTTCATCACTCTCACTTTCGTTGGAACGCTTGAGAGGAACATTGTTTTGACCCTCACTGACGGCTTGTTCATCCATTGCTAGAGTGCTTGAAAAAATATCGGCAGCACAATGCAAATCATGCAAAAGTGGCTCAACGACCTCAGCAAATTCTCGAAAACGGGAATTAGTACGGTGAAGATGCTCGAGACCACGAGCTCCATGACCAATAGCAAATTTTGATTCTCGAAGGGGCAGTTGAACTGAACGAATTCGCACCTTGATCTGTTGTGTGATGGTTTCCATTATTGTTAATAAAGATTTTGCAGCAGTAAAAGTATCACCACGTTTGAGGATGAGAGGTGGTTGCGGTGAGGGAACCATTCTTTCCAGTTCTGAAGAGTAGATGAACAAGAAAAGCAACTAAGAATCAAACTTTGTGGATACAGATAATTTCACTTCTTACTAACTGTGCACCTCATGAGCCTTTTTATATCAGATAAAGGGAGCTACTGATTAGAAGAGGACTTGACTAACTAATGGACTGCCTTTTAAGAATTATAAGAATAGGAGAAACTTGATCTATAACATCTTTGAACCTATATAAACAGGCCGATGAACTCACAATTTTCATATGAATCAATCTTTGGTTATCATATCAATTTACAGTTCTTGCATCTCTAACTCCTTCCTGTTAAAGTTTTTTTCATCCTCATAGCCAAATAACGCCCTGTGCGAGATGGATAAATCATATTTCCCAGTGATTATACATCATGAGTCGGGTACTCGTTATACATCGACCATAATTTGAAGATTTCTAAGTAATCTGAATGAAATAGTGGACAAAAATTTCAAGAAAGACGGAATTCATCTCAATTTATAAGTCTTCTCACTAGAAACAATCTTAAGTTTCGAAAAATTTCTAACTGAGCCTAGTGAAATTTGGAAAAAGAGACTCATCTACTACAAGAACATCTTGGAACATCTCGGCTTCTCCACAGATGGTGATTCCTTCATTTGGCCGGTGGACGTATGGTTGATCCAGCAAAGATGTAGCACAGTACATGATTGTCACCATTGTGCTCACTTATTCTCGAATAAATTGGAAATTAGTGATCTACTACTCGATTCTCATTTAAAGAAAGCCAGGGCCATTGGGATAAAAGATTTTCGTACTTGTCAATGTCTAACAGGTCTGAGTTTGAATATTCATCAGGAAAAAGAATTTATGGCAATCAGAGGCTTTTCCAGAGAAAAGCTTCCAAATATGCCTGACACATTGATGTCAGACCCAATGTTGAACCCGATTATCTCGTTGGAGGAGGAAACCAAGAAAAGAGTGCCCTTTTATTGGAGATTTGACTATCAAGTGAATTTCTCCAAGTATAGTCAAGAATATATCATCTTTCTACTCAAAAAAGGTTATCACCTAAATCTCAGTGCTCACAACATTTCGAAAATCTTTCAAAAAATGCCTGCCACAAGCTTGAATGCGAAAGGATATCACTATTGTGTTATTTGCTGTGATCGAGTGAAAGGTAGATGGGAGATGATTTTCCGTATTCAAAGCAAGCATACCATCTACACCGTCTCATGCAGAAAGTGTGAGTTACTCTTTCTTGAGGAACGAACATACAAGATGCATATGGAAGACATACATGGCCTCAATTTGCCGAAAATTCAGTGCGTTAGAAAGCCACATTACGACAGATTAACCCTCAAGGCTGGATCAATACTTGAAAAATACTGGCAATACCTTGACCGGAGTGGTTTTAAGCATCGAACTAAGATTACGATAAGGAAAAGAGACCAAGATTTTTTGTATAAATTGAATGAACAGATCAAATAATATTCAGTCGATTTCAGGACTCAGGTAAGGGTCTGAATCGGCTCAAAGAACAATCTTGTGGAAAAGATTTTTGCGATATTCCCGGTTGATCGAAAACCTCAAAACATGGATCGAAGCTTATGCGGAATCAGTTTTGAGTTGCTTATATATCGGTATAGGTATAGGTATAATTTTTTATCCCTGTACTCTGGAAATGATTTTTTAATATCATCAGACTCAGTACGCCCAGGTAAATCCAATTCAATAAGAATAATTGAGAAATTCGAAGTAATAAGAGTTTTGGCGAAAAACTTTGATGACGATGAGAAACAGGAAAAAGTATGAAAATTCAGTTATTTTTCCCCCACAACTTTCGCCCCAAGTGTGATAGAGATAATTTCTATACGTCAATGGACTCAATAGCTCAAGATCTTCCTGAATCCGTTGAGATAATTCCAATATTCGATCAGATAAAAATTTCAGCAAAATTTTCTGGCAACACTGAATATCATATGAAATCATAAAATTTCAATTTGTGTTCGGTCATATCTCCTGACTCATACATGATGGAATCAATTTCTGTAGGTCATTAGAATCAGTAGGCTGAGTACATTCTTTAACCGTTGAGAAACTTTGAACTTTCCATCAGATAAAATTTTTGGAAAAATTCTCTGGGAACACTGAAAAATGGGTAAAATCAGAAAAAGTCACTTATTTTTCGGTCATAATTTCCGAACCAAATGTGATAGAACTGAATTCTATATGTCATTAGACTCAGTATGTCGGGTACATTAAGATTAGATTGGAATCATATGCGAAAAAGCTCCAACTCAAATTTTTTCACCATCATGTGGACCAGAAAATAGTTCAAAAAAATTTCAAAGTTCAAATTTCTCTCAGCGCATGACTGAAACGTCATCAGACAAAGCTTGTTGTTTGTACTTGTGTATGCATATACGTATGCATGTATGTGGGTATGTATGTATGTACGTAGCAAAAGCAAAATTAGAGAGAGGGAAAGAAATAGGGAACAGAATGAATGGAGAAAGCCGATGATTGAGATAGTATCGTGTTTCCCTTAGTGGTAATAGTAATAAGGATGAGGCGATGGCGATGAATGCCTTTTAATGTTTTAATTAGACCGATGTCCTCACCATCGACACAATGAATCGCGTTCAAGGGGTTCACCAAAATGTACAGCGAAATAAACACAGAACTTTGGTTTTCGATTATTTCATTGATTCATGTTTGCAGACAAAACAACCATCGGGGAGAGAGGAGAAATTGGTAGTGCCAACATGGCGAAAATTTTCGACTGTTGCCTGAAGTTCTCCTTCTCTCGCAACCTATAAAAGGGACCTGATTTTCGGGTTTCAAAACTTAAAAAAAATCTAGCCATAAAGAGGCCCAACAAATCCTCATATTTATGAGTTCAACGTTCTAACTCGACTATTAATAAGCCTTCACAATATAAGATAAGATAACTTTGTGGTCTGGTGCGAATCGGTTGATGTGGAATGCTTCCATTCTTGGTTCTATGTATGGCATCACATGCTCTGATAAATAGAATCTCTCTGGAATTTCCATTAGAGTGTGGAGTGGAGTAGAGAAAATTTCATTTTCTGGTTTAAGATTGAGGAGGACAGATTGTTGCAGTCCAATTGTAGGATGTTTGAATGGAATTAGAGCTGTGCGCCACCAACCGGGTATACCAGGTACTTGGGTAAATGGTCTTACCCAGTACCCGATGTATCGGGTATTGGAATTAGTATGGACTACCCGGGTACCTAGAGAGAGAGAGAGAGAGAGAGAGAGAGAGAGAGAGAGAGAGAGAGAGAGAGAGAGGAAGAAACCTGAAAGGCTCAAGCTGAGAGAGGAGCTAGATGGAAGAGAGAGAGAAGAGAAAGGCTCCGAAAGCTGATGGAGAGAGAGGAAGAGCGAGCGGAGAGGCCCAACTGGCTAAGAGAGTGAGATTCAGGGAGTCGTTTTTTGTCCAAGAACGGAAGAACGGTCATTTTTTCTGTTTACCCTAGAATCCACAAAATAATCTCTAATATAACTGTGATCAGAGTATATTTTAATTCAAATTCTGAGCTGAAGTGTGGTGATTCACGATATTGTGAATAGTGGATGTGATTTGTCTTGAAGAATTGAGTTCGATGATCATTGTGCTCACCTCGCTCGCTTCATCCGTTTGGTTCTTGGCCCATTGAAACACATCTGATACCTCCGATAAGAAATTCAAGGTAAGATTATTCCCTAATTTTTTGCTGCTAGTTGTGCTTTTTCTCCTCCTCGAATTGTGTTTCTTTTGAATTTTTCGATAAAGTTTGTCGGATTCTATAATTTACTCTCAGAAAAATACTTCTCAAACCTCCCTCAGATCATCTCTCGTTTGAATGGCAATCGATTCAGTGGAGGCAATACAAGGTCTCGAATGATCAAAACCTTTTTCCGATATGAGATGAATTGGAACACAGAAGAATCTGCATAATGATAAATATATGAGAATGGTGAGCAAATTTGTACGATGAAATTGCTCAAAATTTGATTAAGATTAGCTAATTTTTTTCAATTCTCAGGCAATAAGAGTAAAAGATTTTTCCATTCCACTTGGTGCAAATAAAGACAAAGTTTGATGTAGATTCTGTTCAAATACATATAGTACTGTTGGTGATAGTACCAAACTTCCGAAAATATCTCAGGAAATGTAATCCAAGTGTCCTTTCAACTCCATCAACATCACAACCAAGATCACTTGATGAAACGAGATCAGCAAGCCCAGCCTTGAGCTTATCCTCCTTCTTGAGCCAACCTTCAATAGATTCAGTTTTCAGCGATTATAATTCTTCTATGACTGGAGCCAAGAAGACTGATATCACGAATCAAATCGTTATAATGATAGTGAAAGATAACTCACAATTGTATCATGTCAATGGAGAAGGCTTCCGAAATTCGATGAAAACTTTGAATCGCTTCTACCATGTGTCTGATCGAACTAATATCAAGAGGAGAATAGATAATTTGTACACTAAAATGGCAGATCTTAAGAGAGAGGAGATGCAAAGCATGAAAAATTTCTCCATAACTTTTGACATTCGGGAAGATGTGTACAATAATATTTCCTATCTCGGTGTGACTGGACACTATATCAAGGAATGGGAAATGAATTCCATTTTGCTTTCATGTTTCATCCTGGAGGAGAGACACACTAGTGCTTACATTGTCGAAAGTTTGATGGAAATTTTGAATTTCTGGCAATTGATCTGTCGAAAATAGTTGCTTGTGTGACCGATAATGGAGCGAATGTTAAGAAAGCTGTGAGTGATCTTCTAGGCCCATCCAAACATCTCCATTGCTGTGCTCACACACTGAATCTTGTGGTCAAAGATGCGATAGAAAAATCAGGAAACTTCGAGAAAGTTTGAGCAATGTCGATTGTACAGTATTTCAACAGAGTAGTCCAGCAGCTGATGAGTTGAGAAGGGCTCAAACCGATGGTAGTAATTTGAAAGTGAAACAAGATGTCGAAACTCGATGGAATTCGGGCTATCTAATGCTCAAAAGATTCATGGAGATCAAAGATCACATCAACCTCGCTTTGGGCCGCTTACCTGATGGACCCTCACCTATTTGTGGGCTGGATAGGGAAGCGATAGAAGATGCTCTGAAACTCTTGAAACCATTTTTCAAGATAACTGAAGAAATGTCGGCAGAAAAAGTGGTCACTTTGAGCAAAATAATGCCTCTTCAATTTTGTTCAGGTAGTGGCTTGAGCAAAATACAAACCGAAACAGTTGTTGGATCATTTTTGAAGCAAACTCTAACTGATGGACTTGATGATCGATTCGGTAGTCTTGGAGAAAACATGATTGTGGTTATGGCAACTATTTTGGACCCTCGTTTCAAAAGTTTGGGGATCAAAACAGGAAGTACTGCTCTCAATAGAGCCCTGGATCTCATCAATTAACTCATACCTTCAACTTCATCTCCTCCACTGCCAGTTGAAAGTGATGTTGAACAAGAACCAGATAATATTCGGGCAATCTATGATCAGATTGCAAGCCAAGCAAGGCCAGCTAAAGTTACGGAGTCTCAGCTGAGCTCAAAGCTCAAATTTTATCTCAAATCTGCTCCGGAAGATCGAAAAAATGATCCTTTGAATTCTTGGATGCGTATTCAACCTGCTCATTGGGAAGTCTCTCAGATTGCCCCTATGTACTTATGTATTCCAGCGACTTCAGTCCCAAGTGAGCGTCTTTTTTCAAAAGCTGGAAATACTATGAATCAGAAACGCTTTAGTATGAAGCCAGAAACACTCGATAAGCTGCTTTTTCTCGATAGTTTGCATTTGGATGGATTAAAATCCGCTTTCCAATGAATTTCATTTTCGGGTATTTTTTGGGTATTTCCGGGTTTTGAGCTTTACCTTCAGGTACCCAGGCAGTCACTAGATACCCAACTACCCGTATCCAGGTACCCGTCAGGCTGGTTGTGCACAGCTCTAAATGGAATTTGATGAATCAGATGACCAAAATCGATATCCAGGTGGACGAAAGTGAAACTGGGCAAACAATTTGAGCCCTCTTTGAGAAAATTTTCCAGAGCTCTACCAACATCAGGTCTTGGTAAGTGTTGGAATTTAGTTTCTCGCTTGAAATACCACCAAGCAAGGGGTCCAAGATGACTGCCAATACAATGAGCTCCTTTGTTCATTTCTCGATTCCTGATAATCACTTCTTCCTCTGTGATTCCATTCAAAATCGAGGATCTTTCAAATCTGCACCAACACACAAGATAATGATTAGTGTGTGATCATGAATAGCATGAAAGTGGGTATGATTTTGAGTGCTAACAGACATACTGAAGAACGAACATGAAATTCTGGTCAAAATTTTCAATCTGAATAATTTACAATGGACTTTCATCGATACTGATCAATCGAGCTACCGATTGGCAAGCGTCAATCGCTGGACACTTGATCAGCCATTCCATGGCCTCATAATGCAAAGTTTTACAAACACATCGACACCAGTGAACATCTTCAGCGCTCAGAAAATCAAAAATCCTCTGGATAACATGATGAGGTAGTGAGAAAATATGCATTGATAATACAATACAATAAATCGAATATTCTTGAGCAAAATTCAAGATAGAGTAAAGAAGAATGTCCAAGTTATTGAAAGTACAACAACATTAATTATCAAAGATAATATATTCGCAATCGCTAAACTCTAGCTGCTAAAGTTATCAGCGTCCCTATGATTTTCATTTGACCTTTGGACTGGCTTCCAATTTCTTCTCCGAATAAGAAATCGCCACGAATTCTGATTTCGTTTACTCGAAAGTCTAAAGACAGGATTTTTTGGCTACAATTTCCTTTTATCTTCAGTCAATCCAAAAGTTTCGAATATTGCTGAAAAATATATATCAATCAAGACAATTGTTAGTCAAGCGATTTATAAGATCATGATTAGTATTGGTAAAAAAAATTCCCCTACCAACAACTTTCTTCTGTTCTATCTTAGATAAAGGTGGACGACAACTGCCTTGTTCGCAAGGTTTCTTTTTGGCACTCGTCTCAGCCATCGGGAAACGAAAGTGTGCGACCATAAATAAATCGTAGCTGCTAGTCAGGACTCCTCTCATGAAAGAAATTGTATCCATTGCTTTTTTTTGATCTGATGATTCATCTAAAAATTTGAACAGCCTCTGGTGAGCATTTTTGTCCATCCATTTAGTAACTGGACACTTTCGATATTTTTCCATCCATCGAACTCTTTTTTCAAAAAGTTCAGCTATGAGAATTCTCATCTCAGTATCTTCTTCTGCCAAGGCACCTTTCCTGGTTACAGAGACTACGTATTGCAGTAATCTCATAGATTCTTGAATTTTAACCATTTTTTCTTCAATTTCATCGATTCGAGGTTTGAGATTACTTTTGATCTTTTCCAAATTACTTTCGAATTTTCCAAACGGCCACCCAATCCTTGGAAATGCTCATTCATTTTATTGATAATTTGCTGAGAATCGTTGCTTGTAGAAGATGTAGATGATTGAGAAGATTGGAGCCCGTTTCTTGAATTGATCTCCATGATTTTATCAATTACTTTTTCTCTCAATTTCTTGACACTTGATAGAGTACCAATATACAAGATTCGGTTCTCCAGCATTTTTATTAATGGATTATCTCTTTCGACCGGTCCAATATGGTGCGGAAGGAGAGGGATTCCAACAAGAATGGCTCGTGTGCAGATCATATATGCATTTTCAGGGTCTTGATCGAATATATCGCTCCTTTGACTCACCAATTTATTGTTAGAAATACCATATGTTTCATGATGGACTAAAAATATAAATGAAATGATGAAAAAAGGAGGAATGATTCCTTGAAAGAAGCTTACCTTTTATTTGATGAGTGTTTTTCAATATTTCCCCAGGATTTTCGCAGGTTTCCCACTCTTCGACACAGAACTTGATAAGTTCTTGCCTATCTTCATCACCCAATTGACTCAAATCTTCATCCATTACTATGAAGAGAGAACACTAACTCGATATATTTATTGAATGTGGAATTAATAACAAATGAAGTAAATCTTTCGAACTGTTCAAAACAAATGCACATTGTATGTGATATTTTATCACGAAGCAGTCCATCGTGCCCGATAAAATCCTCATCAGATAGCCAAGCTTGAGCTGCGTACCAATCTTGAATCTGAGCGATCGAAAAAAAACTTTTTTTCCATCGAATTCTCAATTAAAAATCTTTCAATGACCCAATCTTTTGTTAATTTCTTGCAGACAATTATGGGCAGGTACTTTTGTTTGGCATTATTGAAACTAATCAATGAAAGAGATCAAGCACAAAAGGAAGAAGGAGAAAAAAAGAGGAAGACAAAGCAGAAGAGGAAGAAGAGGAAACTTTTCAACTAACGAAAAGACTAAGAAGAGGAGAAGATGAAGATGTATCAAGTCATGCTGGGCCATTTTCATCTTCTCCTGTTCCTCCTCCCATTGCTGACGAGGAAGATGATGTACCATCACCTCCAAGCCCTCAACAATCACCTCCACCTTCACCTGCAATCTCTCCTCCTTCTTCTTCTCCAACCTCTCCATCTTCATCTTCACAAGGTTCACAAGATTCTGGGTCATCATCAGATTTGTGGGATAAACAGGATGATGTTTCAAGGACGAGAAAAGAAGCTCTCGAAGTAACACACTCGTTTAATTACATGCCCCTCTCTCGAGCAAACAAAGATCAGATTCTTAAATACTTTTATCAGCATCCTATCACCGTGGAATGTCTATCTATTATACATAAACATTCCCTGAATCTTTTCCACACAAGTTCAATCGAAAATTGCCGCAAGAACTAACCAAAAATCAGTTGACAATAATATATTTATTCAATGAACCTCTCAGTTGTAACGCTTTTGAAACTCTTTTTCATGAGCCGTCTTCAATTGAGGAGTGGGGACATATTTCTATGCATAGTGAGATTTCATCCCAATCATGGTAGAGATGATCCCACATCGTTTATCTAGTTTTGTTGCCATTAGGCGTACATGATGCTTACCGCAGATAAGTTACAATCATATCAATACTGTATTACTCACTGCGCTCACTTAATTGCTTCCGTTTTGAGGCCTAAAATCACTTTAATCAATTATCTAGAAATTAATGACTTGACTTCACTTGTCAGCATATAACAGCGATCAAATTGAATCAGAATTCGTGGCGATTTCTTCTTTGGAGAACAAATTGGAAGCCAGTCAAAAAGTCGAATGATAATCAACGACTACAGGCTCGAGCACTGTCCATCTTTGAAATTGCAGTTTCTTTATCGCTACTTAACTAATTATCTTGTAGAGATGCAATCTTCGATAAAGAGTTACAATTGAAAGAGAGATGATTTTCAATAATCTCTCATCTTTCATCCGAAAATCTTGAGTAAATGATTGGAATCTCCAATAGAATACGGATGATCTCACACGTGTCAGTTCTGACCTCTTCTAACACACACAAATTGGATCGAAATTTCTGAATTCTTTGAGCGAAATTCCGAAGTTGGTAGATTTTCTCTCGAAAAAATTGAGAAAAATGAGGACACTCAGGAAGATGTCAGAACGTAGATGAATTTTTTTTGAAAATCTTCAATCACTTTACCATGCAGTATGGCTATTAATCGTAAGATTTCATCGCATCGAGTTCCCGGTAAAAATTATCCCGCATGGCAGCCGATCAGTAAGCTGCCATCTAGTAAAACCACGTTGCTAATCAATGAAGTTATTGTTATTGTACTTTTAACTACCGAACTTAGAACTAAATTCTCCTCAACTCGACATTAAAGTTTGATTAAGCTATTTGATCTATTGTATTCCTTCATCGATGGATATTGTTTCATTACCTCATCATGTTATCCAGAGGATTTTTGATTTTCTGACCCCTGAAGATGTTTACTGGTGTCGATGTGTTTGTAAAACTTTGCACCATGAGGCCATGGAATGGCTAATCAAGTGTCCAGCGATTGATGCTTGCCAATCGGTAGCTCAGTTTATTAGAATAGATTTATTTCCATTGTAAGTAATTGTAATCAAGATTGAAAATTTTAACTGGAATTCCATGTTCGCTCTTCAGTATGTCTGTTAGCACTCAAAATCATGCCTACTGTCATGCTATTATTAATCATTATCTTGTGTGTTCGTGCCGATTTGGAAGATCCTCTTACTTGAATGGAATAACAGAAGAAGAAGAAGAAGAAGTGATCATTAGGAATCGAGAAATGAATAAATTGGCTCACAGTATTGGCAGTCATCTTGGACCCCTTGCTTGGTGGTATTTTAAGCGAAAAACTGAATTCCAACACTTACCAAGACCTGATATTGATAAAGCTCTGCAAAATTTTCTTAGAGAAGGTTCGAATTGTTTGCCCAGTTTCACTTTTGTCCGCCTGGATGTCAATTTTGGTAACCTGATTCACCGAATTCCATTCAAACATCCTACAATTGGAGTGCAAATCTCTGTTTACCTCGATCTAAAACCAGAAGATGAAATTTTCTCTACTTCACTCCATACTTCAATGGGAATTCCAGAAAAATTCTCTTCCTCAGCTTACGTGATGCCACGCTTAGAGCCAATAATGGAAGCATTCCACATCAATCGATTTGCATCAGACCACAAAGTTATCTTAACAAATTGGTTAGATCGTAGAAGTATCAAACCAAACCTCGATGATCCGGAATATCCTGTAAAAGTTTTTTTATATTTTGTTGGTCATAGAAATAGGTCATACGGACATGGAGATATTCTCGAATTTGTGAAAGAATCTGAATTCACCACTATGGGTTGGCTCGTTCCGGGAGAATCAATATTTTATATTAATCCATCAGAAAGTGTGTTCCTTCATAAATCCCGAGCTGTGAGTATAGCGTTCGCTGGAAAAGAGATTAGATCAGCCAAGAAAAGTTTTAAAAATCTCAGTGAACTAGAATTTTTATCGGAAGTCGCAAAATTCAAGAACAGCCTCGATTTTCTAACTGATGATGGTAAAGTTTTTGGATTTCTGATTGTTCCGCCTATTCAGTGGGATCAAATTCTAAAATTCCCAGGATACGCTGATAAAATGATAGAAACTTTTGAATACGTTAAGTTTGTTAACTTACAGATGGGAATTGATGAAGAAGGGTGGAGGTGGTTAGATGATGAGATAGTAACTGTACTTTTAATTCGAGTCTAGTTGTCATCAATCTTAATAATTCTTTCAAACTTTTAAAGAAAAAAATTATTATGTTCAACTCATTGTATAGCATAGCATGCTCCACTGGAAAATGAATCAAATAAACGTTATAATATGGTATCATATTTCAACGCTCATTTGTTTTTACTTTTGCTTGTCCAATAAACGAACTCAATTGATGGGTAACGGATGTAGTTTTTTTCTACTATTCTTCATTCAGTCCGATAATATCTTCAGAATTGTAGCTCTTTCTTTCCATAGAGAATGACCTCTCAAGTGATGGAAAAGCGATTCATGTCATATCATCCTGTGAAACGGTGAAAGGAGGTTCGGAATCTATTGTAGAGATCAAAATGTGCCAAAAAGATACAAATGAATAAGAAACAAGAGTCAAAGCATTGCAGAAGCATCTCCATATGATCTGAATTTTGAGCTCAGAATATTTTATCACAGGAAGATCGTCAGGATGAAAGGCTTTCAATATGAAACACATTTACTGTATCTAATTGTTATCAGTCGAAGGAGGAAAGAAAATCATAATCTCGATAAAATTTTCAAAGTATGTCACTTTATCTTCATATCGATAAGCCTTCACTTGCTCCTTGGCTCTTGGTTCAACGCTGAGAGGTATACAGTTCCATTCGATGAAGAACTACACTGTGCTAGAAACTATCTATGAACTGTTGATAATTTGCAAAGAATAATGATGATGAGATGTTCTTATGTTAAATCTCACCAGATAAACGCAATTGCTACAAGTTTCTACAAACTTCACTAGCATTATGCTTATTCCATACATTGAGACTTCTTCTCAATCAACGGTCCATGGTTTCATTATCTTCTATTTGATAGGTGAATAGGGAAAATTTTGGGCATTTCCTCAGTGTTTACTTGTCTTTGAAGCCTCACTTGCTATGATAGACATAATTTACGCTGCTAAGAGTCCCAAGAATCAAAATATCACCGAGAAACAATTCGAAAATTATCACAGACACTTTCCCTATGTTTACTCGAGAATATACGGACTTTTGATTGCCACTAGAGCAGGAAATCATCGTCACTCTCTCTCTCTTCAACTGGTCATCAGTCAGAAAAAAAAACATTAACCGACCAAATAAGTAACTGTTGTACTACGAAATCAATTTTTGACAGTAAAAAAATAAAGTATAATACTATCAAGGCAGTGATCTATCCCTTACACAAATTCTACTTTCACATGATATCCTGACTGACAACCATTTGCTTACTTGTCGCAAAAACTTCTTCTATGGTCATGATTTCCATTTCCTGGAATAAAGTATGATAATTCTTCCTTTCTTCCTTAGTAGAGCTATTAACCAGAGTTTTGAATAAGGGTTAATTGAATAGGTTCGATATCGTTATATTTCGAGGAACGTTGAGCTCCGTATCTCCTTGCGTTAACATGAAGCTCCGCTAAATTAAATCACGATTAAAATTCATTCAGTCATCCTGACTGATGACAATAATACATGTATATTACAGGTATATATACTCAATGAACCTTTCAGTTCTAATCTTTACAGTTGTAGCACTTTCGAATCACTTCTTCATGAGCCGGTCTCGATTCATGATCAGAGCCAATAAAATTCATTGAGAATGTGAACTGTTCATGCGCTTTATAGTGAAGGAAGTTTAATATTTTGGCTCATCATTATCATCATGATATGATGTTGATATTGTGTGTTGATCATTTTTACCATTCCAATTTATATTCATGTTTAATGATCACCTTAATTGGTGGAATGTATTGATGAGCTTAATTGTTTGCATGAAATCAGAGAAAATTTGAATCGTGAATAGATTGAACCAGTTGATTGTTTTCCTATCGGTGTTTTGATCTTCACACCAATACCGGTGAATTGATCACAAATCATTCTAGTAATTGTGTTGACATTATCCTGAGTTTTCATTTTCATTACTATCATCTGAATATGTTTTCCCATAATAAATCTGGTGATTTGTGGTGTGCTAAGACTTCTTTAAAAGGTAATGTATCATTAATTTTGTGTAGACTTATCAATTTGGGTTTGAACAAACAACAATCATGTCAATATGTTTATTTTCTGATAGAGTCACGAGAAATGCTTCAAAAGTGGAGAGAAAACAACACAAGATGCCCGGAAAAAGTGAGAGATCTATGGTACCATGGACTGAATAAATGTGATAGTATTGGTGATGAAAGATGGCTGATCATCGAGCAAGTCTGTGTGGCCGCAATGGATTTGTATGATTCAAAGTTGATCAAAGAATGTCTCACACTATTGAATGATAAATTTCCGAAAAGCTCTCGAATCCGTCGTCTTAAGATTATGGCCAATTTGGAGATGAGAGAAAGATATGAGGATGCTTTGAATACTTACGATGGTATGATACAGAAAGATGAATCAAATCCTATACTGTATAAGCGTAAAATAGCTATATTAATTGGACAGAAAAAGATACCAGAAGCTATCAAATATTTAACTGAATATTTGAAAAAATTTATGAACGATACCGAAGCATGGCTTGAGTTGTGTAGTCTATACATACAAGATCAATCATATTCACGTGCTGCATTTTGTATGGAAGAGCTCATCCTCACCAATCCTCACAATCATCTATTCCATCAACGATATGCCGAAATACAGTATACCATCAACACTCCAGAGAGTCTTGAAATTGCTCGATCATACTATTCACAAGCTCTCAAACTCAATCCATCCAATATGAGGGCACTTTATGGATTGTATTTGACTTGTACCGTTTTGGCCAATCAACCTCGTTCAAATTCACAGAAGAAGAAAGAAAATGTTCGAGTTTCAACATGGGCCATGACTCAGATAACTAAAAGCTACCAGAAGCACAATGAAGATGATCTTTCTACTGTCGAAGCCATGTTCACCAGCCTACAGATATAACTTCAAGTGATCCTTGATCCTTTGACAAACAGTTTTTCCTTGTCCTCTCTAAGAGAATCTCTCCTCATCGATGATCACAGCGAATTTTGATGGTTCCGATCTGTTGGTTATCCATATCTAAATTGGTTTAAAGTAATCGCAGTCAATGTATGTTGGACAAATTTTGGTACGAAGAAATACAGATGAGATCATTTTTTGGCTCATAAACAATTTTTATCGGAATGCGAGAATGAATGAAATTTAATCCAGCTTGATTTGTAAGGAGGACGCATTGATGATAAACAAACATAGAAAGATAAAAAAGAATAATTTAAGTTCCCAAAAAAATTCTAGTGTTTTTTAGATTTTTTCATATTCACAGATTTCCTAATGTCTTTACTGTCTTTATCGACAACACTATTAGAGAGTAAACGTTTTCTTTTCGGATTAACAACTTTGACCCATCCTTCATCATCAACCTCTTCGGCCATTTGTTTACGTCTTTCGATAGCTTCCTGTTGTAATCGTTCATAATTTTTCAGATATTCTGCTATCTCCTTCTTCATAACATCAACGTCCACAATAGAATCATTATATTCTTGTTGCCACTTGCGAAGACCACAGATAACTTGACTATCACCCGAGCTCGGTTTTGATTTGGATGTCTGTGATTTTTTCACTTTCTTTTTTCCTTTCTTTTTTGGAACCATGATAAGAGATTATTATTCAACACAATACGAATAAATCACAAAATTCACAAACAGCGAAACATAATCAAAAAATAACAAATTAAAATGACAATCAACTCAGCACGTGTGTGATGAAGTTGTTTACAAAAAAAGTAGGAAAACCTTATTCAAACTTTTGCGCGCATTTTGAAGGTTTCATCGAATTTTTTCATCTCTCGAAACTCAGTAATTTGATTTGTTCTAGGAATGAAAAAAGTTCTGACTGATATTCAAAAAAAAATCTGGTATTTTTTATATTTATTCCTCCAATAGCGTTTGTTTCATTCGAAGTGATGGTATTTTTGATAAGATATGATACATGACATTATTAATGAGTGTTATCAAGGAATTTCTAATAAACGAAAGGTTATCTTGAATCTGTATTTTCTCATTTTTTATATATATTTTGAATTTTGGGCCAGTAGATGAAGCATATGGGATATTTGTATAAGATATAATTAATACGCTGGCAAATATTTAATGATCGCGATAAACTGAGATCTCACTGATTATTGCAACAATAGGAAAGATAAAGCATATAACCAGTTGGAAATCCTAATTGCATGATTGGTCCAAGAGGCCAAAGAGGTCTTTTTAACAAAGGGTACATACCCAGCACAGCCATAGAGTAGGTTATAGTGCAAATGTAACATACTTGCTTGATAATCAATGAGAAAATAAAATCATGTAAAGGACCACTAATTAAACTCACAACCAGAAAGCGATAGATGAATCTGGATGCTCTCTGTTGAAAGAAGAGTAGAATAAATTCGCCAAGTTCCTCATATTGTATCCAATTAAAAAAAATTCAATACCTTCGAAATTGAATCATATGCATATCGTTTGATAAATTTATGTACGATTAGATTCCATTCCTTTAGCATTTTAACCGGTAAGATGGGTTTCCACCAAGGTCCATAGAACCTTCGGTCACCGAAACACAGTATCTCGGAGCACATATTATTGTTCCAAGAGTGGAAATGGAATAGCCAAAATACGAAAATCATAAATGGACCAAGTATCGGGACTGAGAGTGAAGAGGAGCTCAGAGGTGATGAAAATTTAGAGATATCCGGTATTGTTCTCATCTTAATAGCCCATCCGAGAAACAATTCTATCATCAAGCCGACATGAATATACACTAGAAATATGTACAGAAATAATCGACTCCATGATCTTGGTTTCCTGGGATAGCTTTTCTGAAATATCAATGTTGGTGCATACAAAAAGTATAGTAATTCTCCAAGAGTTGCATGTTCATCTAAAAAAGAAAATATTTCAATGATCAGCATAAATTTAGAATCGATCTGCTACAACCCTCATTTTTGCCGAATGTTTCCCCTGCGAGAGCCCAAAACTTCAATCCAAAACGAATCTGGAATGGAAAAATTTGCTTAAGAAT
This sequence comes from Brevipalpus yothersi, assembly GCA_003956705.1. Lineage (NCBI taxonomy): Eukaryota > Metazoa > Arthropoda > Arachnida > Trombidiformes > Tenuipalpidae > Brevipalpus > Brevipalpus yothersi. Next base: position 66,817 of record QZCP01000084.1, read on the forward strand.
CTGGAAAAAATAATTGAGGTTGCCTCACAGTTTCACATCCAATAATAGTTCTCAATGATACACCAACTGGATTGAAAGCCACAATGTAAGTTGGAATAGCAAATAGAGCTAGAATCATGGGTATTTGAAATATAGCAAAAATAGGGAAGTTTTCTGAAAAAAATATACATGTATATTAAAATGTTTCAAGATATTTAATGGTTATTTTGAAGCAACTCACTTGTACTTTTTATTAATTTCCATTGTAGTAGAGACCATAAATTGAAGAATGAGTATATGATCAGAAAGTATGGTTTAAATCCACTGAAAGTTGAAAAGACTGTTGGCCAGAGAATATTAAATCTGAAATCAAAGATTTTCTCATTTTAAGCAAATTAAAAATATGTATCCAAAACTACAGTCCTTACCGGTCTCTATTTATCCAATAGTCGATTAACTGTGAAACAGTAGCGGCCACACAGATCAAATTGAAAGCATCGTAAATTACAAGATTTGACTCGTCCGATTTCAGAGCATCACTAATCAATTGAAAAAATTTGGTAAAATCGCACAAATAGACTAAGTTGTCTCTAGATCTTAAGTACAAACCTCAAATAGGACGATCTAATCTGGAAATCCGTATCACATTGATGCTTTGAGTTTCCATAGGTTGATGACTTCGTCTGGGTCTTTGAACACTCTGTACTGATAGCGTTATCATTGATATTTGGACTGAAAGTTTTGGTCGACATTTTCCTTCATGTGGAGGTGTAAAGATAGAAAATGATGGGAACCTCGAAAATATCCAGCTACTATGTCTCCATATGGGACAAAACTGAAAGAGCCTAAAAGATAATGATGAGAACGATTGTCAAGGATGCTCAATACTTCTGGTATCAGGAAAAGTAACACCTCTCTGAATCTTTTATCAACTGAACTTCTCTTTCACCCCTCTTGCTCAGGGACAGGGATTGAAAATATTCTGACATTAAATTAGAAGTTATATACATCGTGAAAAACTTGTCCCAACCAGTTGGGGCATCTTGATTCTTTACTCTTTGCGTCAATCGAAACAATGTTTGAACACCTTAGCATTATAATCGTATTATAATTTTCTGTATGACAACAGCAAGATCGATAGAAATTCGATTGAGGAAGAATTTTCACTTATTAAGCTTCCTTATAGTCAATCCTACAGGATTTTAGAAAAATTTAGTAAGAATTTTAGTTGATGTAAAAAATTTTTTTTGAACAATTCTTTGAATGAGTAGATGGAGCAAATTTTAATGAAACGATCGGATGTTAAAAGAACAGTTACATGAAATCTGAGAGAAAAATAATTTTAGTTTCCAAAAAATCCTAGCGTTTTTTCATTTTCAAGATTTCCTGATGTTTTAATTGTTCATATGGATGAAACTCATAATTCCTTACATATTCTGCTATCTCTTTCTCCATGATATCCAACATCCACGATAGATGTATTATATTCTTGTTGCCACTTGTGAAGACCATAGATTACCTGTACTCGACCAGACTCCGAGCTGTGTGTCAGTTTAGATAAATCCTGTCTCGATTTTTTCACATTCTTCTTCTCTTTTTTTTGGGACCCATGATGACAATTATCATTCAACGCTCAAAAAAAGTCACCAAATTCAAAAACACCGGAACACAACCAAGAAAAAATTAGATTGACAATAAACAAGTGTGTTGTGAGTTGAAGTTTGAAAAAGTATTTTCCAAAAAATTACGTTTTTGTTTTACGTTATCAATAAATTTTTCAATAAAGTTATCAATGTATATTCTCATTTTTTTCCTATAAACTTAGATAAATTTATCTTATTCGGATGATTTAATAGAAAACAAATCATTGTAGAGATATGATTCTATATTTGTGCAATGATTAACACAACAGTGAGCATCTAATGGCCTCAAATGAATTTGTCTCACTGATTAACACAACAATAGTAAAGATACAGCATATAACCAGTTGGAAATCCTAATTGCATAATTGGTCCCAGAGGCCAAAGAGGAATTTTGGTTAAAGGAAACATACCTAATAAAGCAATGATGTAGGTTGAACTACAAATATAACATACTCTTTTGATGGTCAAGGAAAAAATAAAATCATGTAATGGACCACTTATTAAACTCACAACCAGAAAGCGGTACATAGATTTGGATGCTTTCTATGGTAAAAGAAAGAAAAAGAACAATTTTTAAAGTTCTCAATTGCTGAGGATCCAATTGGGAAAATTTCATACCTTCGAAATAGAATCATATGCATATCGTTTGATAAATTTATGTACGATTGGATTCCATTCTTTGATCATTCTGAACGGTGACATAGGTTCCCACCAAGGTCCATAGAAATTTCGGTCACCGAAACATAGGATCTCGGAGCACATATTGAGCCAAGTATGAAAATGGAATAGCCAAAATACGAAAATCATAAATGGCCCAAGTATCAGGGCTGGGAGTGAAGAAGAGTTCAGAGGTGATGAAAATTTGGCAATATCTGGAACTGTTCCTATCTGGATTGCCAAGCCTGAAAACAATTCTATCGTCAAGCCGATTTGGATATACACTAGGAATATATACAGAAATAATCGACTCCATGATCTTGGTTTCTTGGGATAGTTTTTCTGAAATATCAATGTTGGTGCGTACAAAAAGTATAGTAATTCTCCAAGAGTTGCTTGTTCATCTAGAAAGTAAAATATATCAATCATCAGTATAAATTCAGAATCGATCTTTTACAACCTTCGTCTTTTCCAAATGTTTCCCCTGCGAGAGCCCAAAACTTCAATCCAAAACGAATCTAGAATGGAAAGATTTGGTTAAGAATTCAGAAAAATTAAATCAGGTTGCCTTACAGTTTCACATCCAATGATAGTTCTCAGTGCTACACCAACTGGATTGAAAGCCACGATATAAGTTGGAATAGCAAATAGAGCCAGAATCATGGGTATTTGGAGTATAGCAAAAATATGGAAGTTTTCTGTGAAAGAGAGAGATGTATTAAAATGGTTCAAGATATTTAATCGTTATTTTGAAGCAACTCACTTGTACTTTTTATTAGTTTCCATTGTAGTAGAGACCATAAATTGAAAAATAAGTATATGATTAAAAAGTATGGTTTAAATCCACTGAAAGTTGAAAAGACTGCTGCCCAGAGTCGATTAAATCTGAAATCAGAAACTTCAAAATACAAGCAAACTGGATACATTACAATAGAAAAAAATGACTTACCGGTCTTTATTTATCCAATAGTCGATTAACTGTGAAACAGTAGCGGCCACACAGATCAAATTGAAAGCATCGTAAATTACAAGATTTGACTTGTCCGATTTGAGAGCATCACTAATCAATCAGAAAAACTTGATAAAATTCCACAAATAGACAAAATTGTCTTTAGATTTTCAATACAAACCTCAAATAGGACGATCTAATCTGAAATTCCGCATCACATTGATGCTTTCCATAGGTTGATGACTTCGTTTGAGTCTTTGAACACTCTGTACTGATAGTGTTACCATTGATATCTGGATCCAAAGTTTTGGTCGACATTTTCCTTCATGTGGAGGTGTGAAGATAAAAAATGATCAGAACTGTGACTTCCAATTTAAAACAATTTCAGCTACTATTTCTTTACACTTCTCACAAAATTGTAAAAGCCTAGAAAATGATGACGCTTTAAAAACGATTGTCAAGATTGCTCAATACTTCTGGTTGCTGGAAAAGTAACATCCTCTTCGAAATTTCAGCTGAATCCCATGAAGTTTCTCAACTGAACTCTTCATTTATTCCCGCCCATCTAAGAAGTCAGAAAGTTGAAATTCTTCTGAATTTCATGAGACAAGAAGTCATAGACATCATGAAAAACTTGTTCCAGCCAGTTGATGCATCTTGATTTTTTACTCTTTTCGTCATCAATCGAAATCATGTTCTGAACAATACCTTAGGATTGTAATCCTATTATAATTTCCAGTATGACATCAGCATACAGTGTGGTAGGATCAAAAGAATTTCGATCGATGAAGAATTAGTGTTTGGTTTCGGTCCTCTGATAATTCTTCATGGTCAATCCCTCACAAAATTGTCAGAATTTTGAAAGAATTCAGAGCGGATTTTGTTTGTTGTTTTGAAAAAAGTTTTTTCGGAAAACTTCCTTAGATGAGTAAGTCCTAAAAATGTTTAATGAAGCGATTGACTTGAATGTTAAAAGTACAGTTTCAATGATTCAACTCCTCTATAGAATAAGTGTAACTTGTAGAATGATGTTACTGCAAGAAGTACGAGTTGAGTGAAGTATTTCAGATTTTTGAAAACTAATTTGTGTGAAATAGCAAATGGAATTAAATAAGAATATGTACAAATGAGAGTCACATCTTTTATGGCCAGCGAAAATATATAATCATGACCTATTCCACTTGCGATGGCGACCAATATGAACTTGATGTTTGTTGGTAGAAATTTCTGTTGAAATAATCAATAGAATGAATAAATTATCATATTTTGAAAACCATCCAGAACATTTTGGCTTACTTTCGAAAGAGAATCAAAAATGTATCGTTTGATGAACTTATGGATAATTGGATTCCATTCTTTGACCATCTTGAAACTATTTTCACTTGTCCACCATGGACCATAGAAATTACGATCTGCAAATCGAAGTAGTTCAGCCCACAAATTTTGCCATGGATGAAAATGCATGACCCAGATTCCTAGGGTTACAATTGGTGAGACTAGTGCCATGGAAATTGTTGAAATTGAGAGAATCTTTTTCGTCTTAACGAAATTCAGCATGTTCGGATAAGTTACATGGATAACTAAACGACCAATAAATGCCATGTGTAGGTAAATGAGTGCAATCATGCCGAGCACTCTAGGCCATGATATTTTCTTGGTTCTTGGATATACTTTTCGGAATATCAACGTCGGAGCAAATAAAAAGTAGAAAAGTTCTCCAATAGTTGCTCTTTCAGCTAACAAAATCAAATGAAACGACTAAATCTTTATATTCGTTTGCAAAAAATACCAAAAAAATCTTTACCTTCATCCTTTCCGAAAGTTTCAGCTGCCAAAGACCAGAATTTCATGGTAAAACGAATCTAGATGAAGGATTAAAGGAATGATAGTAATGAAGCTAAATACAATCTTTTCATAGCTTTTGAACCAAAATATGTGCTTGATTTACCGTTTCACAAGCGATAGCTATCCGAGTGAGTGTACCATTCGAACTTTCCAAGGCGATATTGATCGGAACATAGAATAGAATGAAAATCAGAGGAACCTGGAGGAAAGCGAAAATATGGACATTTTCTGGGAAAAAATTTGGAGTTAATGAAAAAATCGGTTTGAATTTCGTTGAAACTTGACTAACTTATTCTATTGATTAAGTTCCATTGTATGACAATCCAAAAATGATAGAACATAAATGCTATCAGGCCATTCGTGAAAGTTCCAGCCAGCGCACTGGCTACATGATTCCAAAAGTAATTAAAACTATAGATTTGAAAACAGTTCAAATTAAATTTGATTCTTGAACATCATCAATTTCGATCTCAATTCACCTCTTCCGGTCACCCCAATAATTTGAGGCCACTAATAGAGCGTCACAGATGCAAATAAGGTTGAGAACATGGAAAATCAATTTACTTTGCCAGCTTCCGAGACTAGCTAGACTAAAGATCCAGAGAATTCAGATGAACATCATTAAAAAGAGAATAGCATCATAATTTTTCAACGTTTACCTTAGAATAGATGATCTTGGTACAAATAAGGGTGGAGGACTGATGTTCACTTTCTTTTTCAAATATTTCTCCTGTCCTTTGTCATTACCGACACAATAATTTCCATTAACATCAACTTTTTCCATTTTACAGGTGGAATAATATTATGATGGCAATAATAATAGTGAATTCACGGGGACAATCAAGGACCGATACCCTAAAGAACCGAGAATGATCACGAAATACTCATCTGACTAAAATGTACATTAATGATGGGATGGCAGCTCGATGGGAACTTAGGCCATTCAACTTTTATTCTCAGCTCTCTAGGACTTTCACCGAATGATTGTACTTCCAGAATTTACACGGATCAACCTGTGTAAGACACCTCTTAACATTTTCTTAATGTTAAGAGGTTTCAATTCTAGTAGGTAAAATTATGTTAAAGTGGAAATAAGTCCCAGAATAAAGAGAGAGAGAGAGAGAGAGAGAGAGAGAGAGAGAGAGAGAGAGAGAGAGAGAGAGAAACTTGCTACGGATTATTGCTCTAGGCCATGTGAACGTTGGCCAGTAAAAGTTGACCAATAAATTGCTGTCCGAAGTGTCACTTAATCCTCCAGCCAATGTAAAGGGAAATAATTTATGTACTAGATAGTTAAGATTTTTCAGCCAGTCTTTTTATGTTCTAAATTGCTGGAAAAGGTTACTGATTTACATGTCCACTGGATTTCTTGAATGCACAGATTTTCCTTATTGAAATTCTCTGGTTTGCTTGGCGTTCTCATCACTAGTCACTGGGATTGCTCAACGTGGAGGCTCTACTGCATCCTCCTGGTGTATGAAATGATCGAGACATTTTTTTCATCTTAATGTCAGTCAACTTGACAGCTTAAAATTTGTCCAAGCATCACTTTGGAGGTTTGTGAGGCGAAAGAGAAAAATTTCCTCTCGCACAAAATAAATTAATTTATCTTGCTGCATTCAATGACCATATGGGACATAGAATATTCGAATTGACCTTATCGACTTGATCCTAGGTGTCTTGAGGTCTTTGGATGGCTGAATTTCCAATTTATCAGGAATAATTGGTTGGTAAGTGGTTTAATGTCCGGCATCATTTCGAGGAAAACTTGACTTTCAGTTGCAAAAGTTCAAAAATTCTTCTCAATGAACTGCATCTAGGATATGTCTATTCTCACAAACTGCTTCAAATCGTTGAGAATTATTTTGCCGCTTCGTCTGTTTTATCCATGGACAAAGCTATAAAAAGCTGAAATTCATTGATACAGAATTATTCTGAGCTTAAACAGCCAAATACCTCCGGTTTTGGTTCTTTTCTTGGCCGAAACTTCAGCGAAAATTCTGGGCAAATGAACATCATCAGTTAATCGAGGCTGAGAGATCAAATAATCAGTCAGGAGGAATGGATGAATTTTAATCGTGATTTACTTTAGCGAAACTTCATGTTTACCCGAGGAGATACGGAGCTTGAAGTTGCTCAAAATATAACAATACGATATCGAAACTATTCAAGTCAATTAACCCTCAGTCAAAACTCTGGTCAATAGCTCCACTAACGAAGAAAGGAACAATTTTCATACTTTATTCCGGGAAATGGAAATCACGACCATAGAGGAAGTTTTTGCGACATGTGAGCAAATGATTGTCAGTCAGGATATGAATCATGTGAAAGTAGAATTCATGAAAACAATAGATCACTTCCTTGATGGTATTATACTTTATTTTTTTACTGTCAAAAATTGATTTCGTAGTGAAACAGTTACCTATTTGGTGGGTTAATATTTTTTTCTGACTGATTACCAGTAGAACAGAGAGTTACGATGATTTCCTGCTCTTAAGGCGATGATAAGTCCATATATTCTCGAGTAAACATAGGGAAAGTGTCTATGATAATTTTCGAATTGTTTCTCAATGATATTTTGATTCTTAGGACTCTTAGCAGTAAAAATTATGTAAATCATAGCAAATGAGGCTTCAAAGACAAGTAAACACTGAGGAAATGGCCAAAATTTTCGCTGTTCACCTATCAAATAGAAGATTATGACACCGATCAAATATCCAGTAGTAAATGCCAGGCAGCGATCTAGAAGAGCGAAAGATACAACAAAATCGTGACCATATCCAACAAGCAGAGCTACAAGTATCAGAGCAGTAATTTGCTCAACATGATCCCTGCGAAGAGGCTTGTAAATGGCTGAGTGAAGAGAAGAAAGTGGCAACGATTAGCAGTTTATTGATTTGGCAATTGAAAAATCGATTAATCTTACCAGTTTTTATAAAAATATGGATCATTGGATTCCAATCTCGAACAAGATCGGCAATTGATCTGCTCTGCCACCATGGACCATAGAATCGTCGATCGGCAAAGCGCAAGAGTTCTGCGAATAAATTTGACCACAAATGAAAGTGAAAATACCAAAACAGTATGATGATGATAGGAGCCAACATTAGGATATGAATCCATACTAGTGGGTTGTTACTCTTCTCGGTGACGAGGAAATTAATTTGATTAGAAAGACTAATCAAAAGTTTCCCAATAAAAATTATATGAACACAGATGAGGAATGATAATCGGAATATTTTTCTCCATGATCTTGTATTGTTTCTCGGATAAGTTTTCTGAAATACCAGCGTTGGGGCAAATAAATAGAACACAAGTTCTTGGAATGATGCTTTCTTTTCTGAATGAGAGGAAAATATTAATTCGAGGAATCATTTGAGCCCTAAAAGAGGTCCCTCACCAGGACTTTTCCCATGAGTGGTTAATGCCAGAGACCAGCCCTTCATCCCGAAACGAACCTAACGAATATTTGAAGATTTTGGTTTCAAAATAATCAGAAAATTTGTGTGAAATATATCTTGCCATTTCACAGCCTAAGATCAATCGAGTAATGATGCCATATTGTTGATTGAGAAGAGGTCTCAATGTATGGAATAAGCATAATGCTAGTGGGGCCTGTAGAAACTTGTAGCAATTGTGTTTATCTGGTGAGATTTAAGATAAGAACATTTCGTTATCATTATTTTTTGCAAATTATCAAGCTTACCAAGTTTTTCAACCAGAAGCCATTGAGCAGTTATCCAACAGATGAGAAGCAGGTAAGATATCAATCCTCTGGTAGGAAGTCCATTAAACAGGCCATAGATAGTTTTTAGTATATTCTTGTATCTGGGAGATTTCAGATTTTAGTATTCGAATTCTTCATTGAATAGAACTGTTTACCTCTCATTGTTGAGCGAAGAACTGAGGAGCAAGTAAAGTGCTATCGATGTGCAGATGAAGTGATATATCTTGAAAACTTTGTCAAGATTACGATTTTCTTTCCTCTTTTGGCTGATAACAATAAGATACAGTAAATGTTCTTCATATTGAAAATCTTCTATCCTGACGATTTACCTGAGATAAGATATTCTGGGCTCAAAACTCAGATCATATGGAGATGCTTTGGATGAATCTTGTTTCCGTTTTATTTGCATCTTTTTGCACATTTTTATCCCTACAACATGATAGATTCTGAACCTCCTTTCACCGTTTCACAGGACGATTACATTGCATGAATCGCTCTAACATCACTCGAAAGATGATTTCTAATGGAAACAAGAAGCTACACAAAATATTACCAGGCTGAATGAAGAAAAATAGAACGAAAACTACATCCATCATCCATCGATTGAGTTCATTTATTGGACAAGCATGAGTATAAACGAATGAGCATTGAAATATGATGTTATAACGTTTATCTGATTCAATTTTCCTGTGGAGTATACTGTGTTATGATGAGTTGAACGTTATAATTTTTTTCTTTACAAGTTTGGAAGAATTATTAGGATGGATGACAACTAGATTCGAATCAAAAGTACTGATATTATCTCGTCATTCAACCCCTCTCCAGCAATATCCGCCCGTAAGTGAACAAACTTAACGTGTTCAAAAGTTTCTATCATTTTATCAGCAAATTCTTGAAATGCCATTTCTTGGCACGCAAAAGGCGGAACTATCAGAAATCCAAAAACATTCCCATCATCAGTTTGAAAATCGAGGCTGTTCTTGAATTTTGTGACTTAAAGTTAGAATTCTTGATGATTGAAATGGTTGAGAATTTTCATCGCTGATCTGATCTCTTTGCCAGCAGACGCGAAACTCACCGCTGAGAATTGTCGAAATTGTCCACTTTCTAATGGATTAACAAAGATTATTGATTCTTTTGAAATGAAGTCACCCATAGTGGTGAAATCAGATCCTCCAAGAATTCGAGAATATCAGCATGTTCGTCTATGCTATCTATATAATCAACAAAATATAAAAAAAATTTTACAGGATATTCTGGATCATCAAGGTTTGGTTTGATACTTTCGGGATCTGACCAATTTGTTAGGATAACTTTGCGGTCTGATGCGAATCGATTGATGTGGAATGCTTCCATTTCTGGCTCTATGTATGGCATTACACACTCTGAGAAACGGATTTCCTCTGGAATTTCCATTAGAGTGTGAAGTGAAGTAGAGAAAATTCCATCTTTTGGTTTGAGCTTGAGGAAAACATAATCTTGTACTCCAATCGTAGGATGTTTGAATGGAATTTGGTGAATCAGATTACCAAAATCGACATCCACGCGGACGAAAGTGAAAATGGGCAAACAATTTGAACCTTCTTTGAGAAAACTTTCTAGAGCTTTATCAATATCAGGTCTTGGCAAGTGTTGGAATTTAGTTTTTCGCCTAAAATACCACCAAGCAAGTGGTCCAAGACGGCTGTCAAAGCTGTGAGCTCCTTTGTTCATTTATCGGTTCCTGATGATCACTTCTTCTTCTATGATACCATTCAAGATCGAGGATCTTTCGAATCTGCACCAATAAACAAGATAATGTGTGATCATGGATAGCATTACAGTAGGCATGATTTTGAGTGCTAACAGACCTACTGAGAGAAACAAAATTCTGGTTAAAATTTTCAATCTGAACAACTTACAGAGGATTTTCATCGATTCTAATCAATCGAGCTACCGATTGGCAAGCATCAATCACTGGACACTTGCTTAGCCATTTCATGGCCTCATAATGCAAAGTTTTACAGACACATTGACACCAGTAAACATCATCAGGGCTCAGAAAATCAAAAATCCTCTGGATAACATGATGAGGTAGTGAGACAATATCCATCGATCAAACGATACAACAGATCAAATATTCTCAAGCAAACTTTAAGATCGAGTTGAGAAGAATATCCAAGTTATTGAAAGTACAACAAGATTAATTATCAAATATAATATATTCGCAATCGTTAAACTTTGCCGGCTAAAGTTATCAGCATCCCTATGATTATCATTTGACCTTTTAACTGGCTTCCAATTTCTTCTCTGAATAAGAAATCGCCACGAATTCTGATTCAATTCAATCAATGTTTGATATCGAAAATTCCCACATATAACTACACATACAGTGTAATGTACAGTAGTTTTTGATAGCAATGAGTAGCTTTAATCATCATTACCGTAGAGATGATGATGAAATTAAGTTCTTTAATTTTTTAATTGTACAAGCAGAAGTAAGAACGAATGAGCATTGATATATGATATCATGTTATAACGTTTATTTTGATTCAATTTGTTCTGTGGAGTATTTTGTTTTATGATGAGTTGAACATTATAATTTTTTTCTTTACAGGTTTGAAAGAATCATTAGGATTGATGACAACTAGATTCGAATTAAAAGTACAGTTATTATCTCAAAATCGCAGCACTCTTCAGCAAGTTCCATCTGTAAGTGAACAAACTTAACGTGTTCGAAAGTTTGTATCAATTTATCAGCACATTTTCCGAATACAATTTTCAGCTCCTCATTAGACGGAACGACCAGAAATCCAAATACTTTACCATCATCAGTTGAAAAATCGAGGCTGTTCTTGAATTTTGTGACTTCCAGTGAGAATTCTTGTTCATTGAGATTTTTGAAAATTTTCTTCGCTGATCTGATATCTTTTCCAGCAAAAGCTACACTCACAGCTTGGGATTCACGATTGAACCCACATTCTGACGGATTAACATAAAATATTGATTCTTCCAGAAGGGCGCCACCCATGATAGTGAAATCAGATCCCTCCAAGAATTCGAGAATATCGTCATGTAGCTCTAACCAGTATACTCGTGCGCTATCTTCATACTCAAGAAAATATAAAAAAACTTTGACAGGATATTCCGGATCATCGAGGTTTGGTGGGATACTTCCGGGATCTGTCCAATTTGTTACAATAACTTTGTGGTCTGATGCAAATCGATTGATGTGGAATGCTTCCATTTTTGGCTCTATGTATGGCATCGCATACTCTGAGAAACGGAATTTCTCTGGAATCCCCATTAGAGTGTGAAGTGAAGAAGAGAAAATTTCATCTTTTGGTTTAAGATTGAGGCAGACAGATTGTTTTAACCCAATCGTAGGATGTTCGAATGAAATTTGGTGAATCAGATGACCAAAATCGATATCCAGGCGGATAAAAGTGAAACTGGGCAAACATTTTGAGCCATCTTTGAGAAAATTTACCAGAGCTTCATCAACATCAGGTCTTGGCAGGTGTTGGAATCCAGTTTTTCGCTTAAAATACCACCAAGCAAGGGGTCCAAGATGACTGTGTGCTTCTTTGTTCATTGCTCGATTCCTAATAATCACTTCTTTTTTCGTGATTCCATTCAAGATCGAGGATCTTTCAAATCTGCACCAATAAACAAGATATTATTTAATGTGTGATCATAAATAGCATGACAGTAGACATGATTTTGAGGGCTAACAGACATTTTGAAGAACGAAAATCAAATTATAGTTAAAATTTGCAATCTGACAAACTTACAAAGAATTCTCATCGATGCTAATTAATCGAGCTACCGATTGGCAAACATCAATCACTGGATACTTGATTAGCCATCTCATGGCCTCATGATAAAAAGTTTTACTGACACCCCGACACCGATAAACATCCAGAGGATCCATGAAATCAAACACTCTCTGGATAACATGATGTGGCAGAGAGACAAGATCCATTAATTAAGCAAAATGATAATCCAAATAGTCTTAAGCAAACTTTAAGATCGAGTTGAAGAGAATTTCGTTCCAAGTTGGGTTGTTAAAAGTACAAAAACAATCACATCATTAATCATCAACGTGGTTTAAAATAGATGGCAGCTTACTGATCTGCTGCCATACAGAATAATTTTTACCGAGAACTCGTTGCGATAAAATCCCACGATGCCTACACCATAGTATCTTGATTGAAGATTTTCATGGAAAATTTTTTTACGTTCTGAGTGGACTCAATTTTCTCAATTTTTCAAAAAGAAAATCTACTAGCTTCGGAATGTCCCTCAAAAAATCCAGGAATTTCGATCCAATATTTGTGTGATAGAAGAGATCCGATCAGAACTGACACCTCGGTGAGATCATCCGTATTCGATTGGAGATTCCAATCATTTGCTTGAATTTTCGGTTGAAAGATAAGAGATTATTGAGAATCATCTTTCATTGAGTTTTAACCCTTTATCGAAGATCGTTTCCACTCCCAAGACAATCAGTTGAATAGCGATAAAGAAAGTTGCACTTTTAAAGATGGACAATGTTCAAGTCTGTAGCCGTTGATTATCATTTGACCTTTGGACTGGTTTCCACTTTCTTCTCCGAAGAAGAAATCGCTACGAATTCTGATCTAATTTAATCGTGGGTTCGATAGCAAAAACTCCCACGTGTAACTGCAAATAATTTTTGATAGCAATGAGTAGCTTTAATCATTATTACCGTAAAGATGATGACGAGATTGAGTTCTTTAATCGTACAAGCAAGAGCGAAAAACGAATGAGCGTTAAAATATGATATCATATTATAACGTTTATCTGAGTCAATTTTCCTGTGGAAATTGATTGTTATAATGAGTTGAACATTGCAATTCTTTTCCTTCACAAGTTTGAAATAGTTATTAGGATTGATGGAAACTAGACCCGAATCAGAAGTACAATTGCTATCTCATCATCTGACCACTCTTCAGCAATTCTCATCTCTAAGTTAACAAACTTAACGTGTTCAAAAGTTTCCATCATTTTATCAGCATATTCTTGGAACGCAATATCTTGCCACTTAATAGGCGGAACAATCAAAAATCCAAGAACTTTACCATCATTAGTTCGAAAATCGAGGCTGTTCTTGAATTTTGTGACTTCCGATAAAAATTCTGGTTCATTGAGATTTTTGAAAACTTTCTTGACTGATCTGATCTCTTTGCCAGAGAAGGCTATGCTCACGGCTGAGAATTGCCGATATTGTCCACTTTCTGATGGATTGATAAAAAATATTGATTCTTCCAGAATAAAGCCACCCATAGTGGTGAAATTAGATTCTTCGACGAATTCGAGAATATCTTCATGTTCGTCTAAACCATTTTCACAATCAACAAAATATAAAAAAACTTTCACAGGATATTCAGGATCATCGAGGTTTGGTTTGATACTTTCGGGATCTGACCAATTTGTTAAGATAACTTTGTGGTCTGATGCAAATCGATTGATGTGGAATGCTTCCATCTTTGGCTCTATGTATGGCATCACATACTCTGAGAAAGTGAATTTCTCTGGGACTCCCATTAAAGTATGAAGTGAAGTGGAGAAAATTTCATCTCTTGGTTTTAGATCGAGGAGAACAGATTTTTGCAGTCCAATTGTGGGATGTTTGAATGGAATTTGGTGAATCAGATGACCAAAATCGATATCAAGGCGGACAAAAGTGAAACTGGGCAAACAATTTGAACCCTCTTTGAGAAAACTTTCTAGAGCTTTATCAATATCAGGTCTTGGCAAGTGTTGGAATTTAGTTTTTCGCTTAAAATACCACCAAGCAAGTGGTCCAAGATGACTGTCAATGCTGTGAGCACCTCTGTTCATTTCTCGATTCCTGATAATCACTTCTTCTTCTGTGATTCCATTCAAGATCGAGGATCTTTCGAATCTGCACCAATATACAAGATAATATTCAATGTGTAATCATAAATAGCATGACAGTAGGCATGATTTTGAGTGCTAACAGACATACTGAAGAACGAGCATGGAAATCCAGTTAAAATTTTCAATCTGCAAAACTTACAATGGATTTTCATCAATACTAATCAATCGAGCTACCGATTGACAAGCATCAATCACTGGACACTTGATTAGCCATTTCATGGCCTCATAATGCAAAGTTTTACACACACATCGACACCAGTAAACATCAGTAGGGCTCAGAAAATCAAAAATCCTCTGGATAACATGATGAGGTAGTGAGACAATATCCATCGATCAAACAATACAATAGATCAAATAGTCTTAAGCAGACTTTAAGATCGAGTTGAGGAGAATTTCGTTCCAAGTTGTGTAGTTAAAAGCACAACAACAATCACATGATGTTATTCACATCATTGATTAGCAAAGTGGTTTTTTAATAGATGGCAGCTTACTGATCGGCTGCCATGATATGGGATCATTTTTACCGGGAATTGGGGACGATAAATCTCACGATTCATAGCCATATCGTCTTTGAAGATTTTTTTAGAAAATTTTTCTAGGCTCTCCACAAATTCTGATTCAATTTAATCGCTGTTCGATATCAAAAATTCCCACGTTTAACTACACATAATTTTCGATAGCAATGAGTAGTTTTGAGCATCATTACTGTAGAGATGATGATAATGAGGTGATCGACGAGCAATTACTCAGTTACTCAATGTAACCAACTGTTTGACTCTTTAGAGCATTTGATGTCGATTTTCCAGCTCAAACATTTTTGACGAGCCAAATATCTAGAAATAAAATCCTAGACTCAACACTAATTAGATTGAATGATCTAATTTCTGAATGATATGAAACAACGAAAGCCCATAGCGTCGGTTATTTATTCATTGAATTATTCTACTGGAAAAATCAATATGAGTACAATTGATAGAGGTAAATATACACGAATCACATTATCATAGATCCCAATTTTCTGTAAATGATGGGGCAGTTTTGTAATGAACCTTCCACACCTTCAACGATTTAATTAAAATTCACATCATTGCTTATCACAACTAAATATGAATTAGAAGCATGATTAAATACTTTTCATCCCCTTCACCAGCAATCCGGTTCTGTAAATTTACAAATTTAACACTCTCAAAATTCTCTTCCAATCGATTTGCACACCTTCCAAATGGATTATCTCGCCATTGAGGTGGGGAAACCTGCAAAAATCCCAAAACTCTTCCATCATTTGTTGAAAAATCAAGGCTGTTTTTGAATTTTATGAGTTCTTGGGTGAATTCTAAGTCATCTTCGATTGCTGATTGAAAAAATCCTGAATCATTGGTTGTTGAAAAAGAATGCATCGCTGATTTGATCTCTTTGCCAGCGAATGCAACACTATAAGCTGTGCACGCCCAACCCTGTCCACCGTCCAAAGGATTTCTATACATAGCTTCATCTTCTTCGATTTCACATCCAAGAACATCAAATTCTTGTCCTCTAGAAAAACCATAAACTTCTCCATACATCTCACCACTACGTTCCAAAAAGTATATGAAAGCTTTTACTGGATATTCTGGATCATTAAGATTTGGCTTGGCACTTTCACGATTTGACCAATCTGTCAAAATGATTTTGTGATCTGAAGCGAATCGGTTTATATGGAGCGCTTCAATTTTGGGCTCTATATAAGATCTCAAGTGATCTGATAAGCGGATATCCTGTGGAATATTCAATAAACTATGGAGAGGAGCTCGGAGAATTTCATCATCTGATCTAATCTCACGTGACACAGATTCCACTCCGATTGTAGGATATTTGAATGGAAAGCCGTACAAAAGATTACGAACACTCGGATCTACACGGATGAAAGTCAAACTTGGTATAAAATTTTTGCTTTCTATGAGGAATTCTTTCAAAGCTCTATCCATATCAGACTTTGGTAAACGCTGGAAATTTGTTTCACGTTTGAAATACCACCAAGTAAGTGGCTCAAAACGATTGTTGGCACTTGTATTTTCCTGGTTCATGCTTCTATTTCTCATGATCACTTCTCTCTCTGTGATTCCTCTCTGAGCTGAGGCAATTCCGAATCTGTTGGAGATAATTTGTGTCTTATGAGTATCAGGATATTGGAACAATAGTTGAGTAAAATTGAACGCCTTGAGTTGAGGTCTCCAGTCATACTTTACACTCTAAGACAACTTACAATGAATTTTCATCCATTTTGATCAGCCGGGCAACTGATTGGCAAGCATCAATCGGTGTAAGCCGTTCCATGGCCTCATGATAAAAAGTTCTACTGACACCCCGACACCGATAAACATCCAGAGGATCCATGAAATCAAACACTCTCTGGATAACATGATGTGGCAGAGAGACGAGATCCATTGATTGAGCAAAATAATAGTTCAAATATTTTTGAGGAAAATTCTAAATCCAGATGATAAGAAAACTTTTCGAAATTTCAAAATTGTGAAAAGTTTTCACTGAAAATTAACAACAACAATCGCATAATTAATTATCAAGATACATGTACTTTCTTGATAGATGGCAGCTTTCTGTTCGATAATTCTGAACAAATTCTGTATAAATAGAACTTGTTTTTTGGCTCAAAGACTTTGGGAATGGATTCAATTCACTCAATTGATTAAGACCAGAATCTGTGGCGGAAAATGCTAGGCTTGGTAGTGCTAGTTGATCTTCGGAATTGTTTCAATTTTTTTATCCGCTGAAATAAAATCCTCATCAAATTCCGATCCAACTGGTGATCGATAAATTGAATTTTCATTTGACTATGATAATTCAAGAATGATGAAAGAGAGACTCCAATCATCTTCATGATAAGCATTCCTCCGATTGTGCAATGTGATTAACTATTCGATTTATCTGTAAACTGAGATGATGTGAATCTATCAATTAGCTTTATAATTATGAGATTTTGAATGTCAATGGTAGATGATTACTTACCTCTCCCACTGTCACACCTTGATCAATATCAAATACTCGAATCAAAATAATTTTCAGAAAATGCGAAAAAACCATTTGTTAATATTACAAGTCCCTTAGATTCCGCATATCTGTAGAATAGTTGGCCTACATTTTATCCAAGACGAGAATTTTTTTTCATTCCTAGCAAAAAGCATAACATTTCTCCTACCATCTAATGGTAAAATTTTTTTTACCCCCAAATGCTGGATTTATCAATTATTAAAAATTATCACATTGAAATATTCAGAAAAATTTTCTCTCTCTCTCTTTTATTGCTTATGTGAATTTCCCAGCTATTATGTCATCAATGAATGCTAATTTTGTTAAATCAGTACGATCATAATATACTTTTTATTTCTTTGAGACCAAATCCGATGAAAAATTATCATGATTGAGCAGAAAATTATGAATTCATTTTGATGACCTGAACATTAGTTCGATTTGAGCGCGCTATCAGTAGCATTCAGAACTTTTCAAGCAGCATCAACAGTACAGAAGCTTCAAGCTTGCTATGTTTTGTGTTGATAATTTTGGCAATCTTTTTGCTGTGCAACTGAACTGTTGTGTATATACGAGAAAAAAAATTACATAGATAATCGATCTTGATCGAGTGTAATCAAAATTAGTTATTGTGTTCATCTATTGTTTATCCTGAATGTGTTGATTATCCATGTTCAAATAGATCATTTATGTGTGTATACTGAACTGATGATACTTGATACCACTTGAGTGGATACATCTTGCACAATAATAATAATAATCACATTTTTGGTAAGTGTGTGTGGGTATGTGTTTACTACCTTTTCTTTTGTCAAGTTGATGATGATGATTCATCAACCTCTTGTGATTATTGTCCATAGAATCCTTGAACATAATGTAATCATTTGAGAACCTTATTGATTGATTGTTGTAAAATTTGATTTGCTTTCCTTACACAGGATCCTTTTACACTTGGTCTCATTTGAAACTTTGGTCATTTTTTTGCATAATACTTAAAGTGTGATCATTATTACTGGTCATTTGTGGATGTTAAATATTTGTGGAATGTGATTTTACATTGTGTGCTACTTAAAGTGTTTCGTCTGGCCGATTACTTCTCCTTCATCATCACCATTATCATCATCATCATTTTCAGTACAAATCGACGATAGTGGATATAAGAAATAATGAATGCAACTCAAATTTTATCAAATCAAACATTAGGCCACAAAATGGTACCTACTTTAATCCCATCAACACCATCACCTCATACTACTCACTTGGATGGATTAGCATCTAAATTCATTGGCAATCAAACCTCATCTGATCACAATTCGAAATTGATGAGCAACTTATCTAAATCTAATCTCACTTCCGCCCCTAGTCTAGTTAATTCAATCAAAACCAATGTTTCAGCTATTACCTCAACACTAGCACCCATCATTTACACCTCTCCAAATACACCCCTTTCCACTAATGGCTCAGCAAAAGTGATACCTCAATCGAAAGATATTCTCACCCATGGTGTCAATAAGGCGACCAATTTTATCAATGAAACTCTTGGAATATCTCTGTCACACACCAGTCACGATGAGGAGACCTCTAATGTATCCGTTTTTGTGATCGCTCTTCTCTCACTGATAATATCTACAGGATTGGTTCTTGGAATCCTGATGATAATACGAAAAAATCGTCTCGATCGTCTCAGACATCATCTGATGCCTGTGTATAATTTCGATCCCAACGAAGACGGTGACTGGGAAACAGGTAAATTTCATCTCAGTTTTTTGAAATGATCAGATTATTTAGCCAAATAAGGAAATGTCTCAACTTCAGCCTTGCTTTTTAACCGCTGAAAGATGAGTCTTCTCGATTTTGAATATCTCGAGTTGAAAGGAAGAACAAATTTCTTTATTTAACTTCTCGAATTATTCTTATCTTACAGAACTACTGGATGAACCATTCGGATCACAGCAAACGACCATGTACACATCTGACGCTGATGGTGGGGCCATGAAGCCAGCTCTCAAGCTTGACAGCGGCTTGACCGGTGGATTGAACGTCAAACCTGGAAGTGTTACCAATAATAATAATAATAATCGAGCTACTCCCTCGTCTGGACTATTGAACAATAATAATGGTCATACGAATAGAGTCATGTATACTAATGAACGGCCGATTGTGTAATAGAGTGGTTCATTTCTCTGTCAAACAGGTATATTCTTGCTCTTAAAGATATTCATCGCTAATAATCATGAATCGATTGTAATATGGCAATATTCCAAGCTTAATTTCATTTCATTTCCAAAAATTGTTTGATTGTTTGAATTTGTTCCTCGTCTTTCTCTATCTAATTTGAGAAATGAGAGATTCACTAGAAGTCTCTCAACCAGTAAACCAGCTGAATAGCCTCCAAACTCTCACACGTCAGTCAATTAGGCTTGGAATGATTTACTTAAGAATTTACATTTTCCACTCACTCCCTGATTTTTTTCCCGATTTGCCTTCACCATGTACATGTATATTTCCTAAGCAAATTAACAATTTGAATTCTTGCTCTAGCATCTCAGCGAGTGTCAAACAATTACTTTGCTTCTGCACAAGGAGTTGTTCCGCCTTTTCCATCATGATCTACCCTGTGAAACGAGCTCAATTCTTTTACTACTATGCTTTTGGTTGGAGCGAGAAAAACTCATATACATCTGCTTTAGCAATATTAGGAAAGTTGATTTAGATACCGTTGGACGGTATTTCAAGTGCTCTATGAGTTGCCTATGAAATTCATCGGAAAAAACTTCCCAAACATATACAAATGCGCCGTTCAGTGTGCAGTATTACACTCACACATACACTGCAAAAAGTTTCGATTTTGAAAAAGTTTCAGTAATCGAAAGGGAAGAGAGGAAGAGAGGAGAAAACGAGGTGAGAGAAGATCGGGTCCTGATCTATTGAAGAGCAGCCTTTTGTCTCGTGCCCCTCTCTCTCTCTCTCTCTCTCTCTCTCTCTCTTTCTCTGCGTGTATCTCTCCCCACGGACCATTGGCGTTGTAGGGTCACAAAAAGCCCCACCAGAGCCATATATTATTATCCAAGTTTATTCAGTGGAGCTAGAATTTTTTGGTGAAATTTTCGTTTTGACATTCCCTGATTCGGCTAAATTTCCAACCTGTGAGGAACGAATGTATGTAAGATTGCGACTTCTCGATTCGCCTGATTCGAAAATTCAGTGAAAATCCAATGTAAATCTGTGGGCTAAAGTTTCAAGGATCTAAAACAATGTTGTCTGAGTGTTTTCAATGTCCCAATAGATACTCGAGCTCGACTCTTCTGCAATGGCAAACAGGTAAGCTGTGTGTTGATCGGCATATCTATTGATCTGATTAAATTTATTTTTTTTCCTCTCTTCCATCAGCTGGATGATTCTTATACATTGCTGGACTATGAAATAAGGATCAATGATCTCGTACAAGTTTGGCTATCGAAAGAAAATAGTGCTCCAAAGAAAGCTGCTGTTCCAGTCCACTCGACTGACAGTGTTCATGAGTCAACAGAGAGTGGAGAGGAAGGTTGTGAAACTAAAGAAATTAAAGAAATTGAAGAGCAAATGGATCTCGAGGAAGTATCTCAAAATGATTACTATAAAATCGGAGATCATGTTGATGCTCTCAATTCGCAATATGGTGCATGGTTCGAGGGTCAAATCGTGAAAATTTTCCGATCAAAAATATCGGAAATTTATGAGTATGATATCAAATTTTGGCGTTCATCTTTACCCGACATACAGCGAGTTACCCTACAAGAGATAAGACCTCCGATAAACATGAAAAAGAAATTCATCAATTGTAATTTGAATGATCCAGGGGAGCCCCTTGGATATTGGTTAGATTGTTTGGTAGCAAAGAGGTTCTCAAAAATCTTGCTCATCCAAATTTTATCTGTATATTTCATCAATTTTCTACAAATTGGTTCTCATCGTTGGTTTGTGGAGAGGTGAGATCACTGATCAAGCTCAATTATCCACTGTTTGCAAAAATCTCGGCTGGGAAGTGTATCGAGTCCTGGAGACTACCACTACGCTGTTTGGAGATGGAATTCGATCCGTTTAATTGGAAGCGTATGAAGAAGGAACATTTTAAGAGAGTCTATTGAAAACTATGATGGCTACGGAGAGAACGTTTTTCGATTTGGCTGAGATGTGTAGAAAGAATTGCTTGATTATATGTGATCGTAGTATAATCGAAGCTGCTGCGTTTATGTTCGAAAGTGCTTATAAGAGAATACTTAAAACAATTTGTTGAACACCGTTGAGCTACGTGATAATCGATACGATCAAGTTGTCCATCTCGTAACCGCTGCTGATGGTGGGGAAAAATTTTACAATATCGAAGATAATCCATGTCGCTCAGAAGGCTTGGAACGAGCGAGAAAATTGGATGAGCTCTCTGCACAAGCATCGGTTGGCCATTCATACATTGATTTTATGGATAATCTGACAAGCTTTGATGCTCAACTTAAACGCCTCATCTCAAATGTTTGCAAGCGAATCGGTATCGACACCACTGATAGACTAGGAAAGAATAGTCAAATCAATGCCTCCCGATACTGCTTTTCCACCATACCATGATTTTGATGTGGTCCACGATCTTACTACTAATAATCCCAAGATACAGTCAAGGCTTCTTAAGAGAGGTGAAAATAGGTTTTGGTCATATCAGTATACAACTCGTAGATGTGAGTCAGCTGATCAAGTTGTTGAGATCATAATGGCAAATCATCCACAGAGACCATGTGGTAACTTCTTCTAGGAAGCAACAATTAGCAGCTTGATATTCGAGGAAGTTGATTTTATCAGCACTTTCTCATTCTCTTCCACTTTCTCTTTCCCATCGTTAACTTTTCAGATGACTTCCTATCATCATCTCCTCCTCAAATTCTCTCTCATTAATCCTATCGAGTCTAACATCTGGAGAGATTGTAATATGTGCATATACATGTACATGTGACTGCATGTGTAAGAGTGAAAGATAGATAGATAGAGAGAGAGAGAGAGAGAGAGAGAGAGAGAGAGAGAGAGAGAAACGAGGAGATTGGAGAGAATGATTCCGCAATAGCTCAAACTGAGAATAATTGTATGTTATAAGAAGCTATCGACGATTAAATGGTCAATTTATCGATAATTTCCTCCACTATAGAATTACCTCCCTCAGCGTGATGATTGCCATCAGACCGTCTACAAAAGTACTTTCTATGGGAGTATATGTACTTTCAAATGGATATTCACAAAGCTCCTTGTCATCCACGGTGTGTGGAATCATAATTACCTGATGTGCACACTAACTTTTTGGAGAAAACTCATCATATAGATCATAGATCATTTAGAATTTTCATGATGATTTCTTCTCCTTGATTTATATCTAGATGTAATGGTCTCATTCTACTCGAAATTTACGCTACCGCAGAAGGGGGAGATATCAATCCCAAGTTACCTTCATTTCTCAAAGTTGTGAAGGGAGTTACAAGAAATCCATCATATTCTATGTACAATTTGTCCTCAAAAGCTGAGCGGAATTTGTCTGATTTCCAAAAAGGTGTCCAAAATGTTACAAAAAATATCATCGATCCTAATGGCTACTCTCTCAACAATCCTGGTCTAGTGAATAATTATTCTAGTATCAAGTTCTAGTCCTCTGGTATTCACTCCTAAGTGAATGACTGCATCGTCTATTCGATCTTGCTGTTTCTCTCTATGTTATATCACATAGTTTATAGCAAATCGGTTAATTGTTCGAATCATCATCAATTACAACCTGTTGCATTGTACTCTTTAAATTTTCCCATTTTATATTCTCATGACTTTGGATTAATGGATAAATTAATGGCTACCCATTACGGCCATTACCATTAAGATGAACGAAAAGTTAGTCAAATAGCTAGAGAGATGAAAGAATGGCACACAAGTGGTCATAAGTTGTCATTTGATCTATCGAGTAGAAAGAGAGAGATTTTTCAAGGGAACACTTAAAATGTATGTCATAAAAGCATAGTCAGCAGAAGTAGAGAGTGAAGATGATATCGAGACGAATGAACAAGGCCAAGTTTATATGGCTAAATGATCGAAAATTTGGTTGAACAATGATGTGTGAGAGCATAATATGATTTTAAATCATCCCTTCGATATTTGATCCCAAAAAATC
The DNA here is from genome assembly GCA_003956705.1 of Brevipalpus yothersi. Taxonomy (NCBI): domain Eukaryota; kingdom Metazoa; phylum Arthropoda; class Arachnida; order Trombidiformes; family Tenuipalpidae; genus Brevipalpus; species Brevipalpus yothersi. The sequence goes on from QZCP01000084.1 coordinate 90,720, forward strand.
CAACGATTCTCTCATCACGGAAAGTTTTGGATTGATTATTGTTTTCAAATTTAGTTCATCAAAAATTTTGCAGAGATTCAGTTTGACTTTGCAGTCTTCCGATCATTTTCAGTACAAATTGACAATAGTGGATATATAGAATAATTCTATATGTATGTAGTTGTCTCTTCGCTTCTGCACAACGAAACGTGTTCAGCCTTTTCTATCATGGTCTACCCTGTAAAAAAAGATCAATTCTTTTACAACGATGCTCTTGGTTGGAGCGAGAGAAAACTCATATACATCTGCTTTAGCAATATTAGGAAAGTTGATCCAGATACCGTTGGACGGCTATTTCAAGTGCTCTGTTAGTTGCCCATTGAAAAAAAGTTCCCCAACAGACACAAATGTGCCATTCAGTTTACAGCATTACACTCACTCACACACACTGCAAAAAGTTTCGAATTTGAAAAAGTTTTAGCATATCAGGAGGGAAGAGAGAAAGAGAGCGGGTCGAGCAAAGCTACCCCGAGCAGATCGGGTCCTGATCTATTGAAAAACGGTCTTTTGTCTCTCTCTCTCTCTCTCTCTCTCTCTCTCTCTCTCTCTCTCTCTCTCTCTCTCTCT
>QZCP01000084.1:91330-105358 GCA_003956705.1 Brevipalpus yothersi
TCCTCTGCATGTCTCTCTCCCCACGGACCATTGGTGTTGTAGGGCCACAAAAGCCCCATAAGAGCCATAGATTATTTTCAAAGTTTTATTCAGTGGAGGTAGAATAGAGACTCATTGGTGAAATTTTCATTTCGACATTCTTGATTCGGTTAAATTTCCAACTTGTGAGGAACGAATGTATGTAAGATTGCGACTTCTCGATTCACCTGATCCGCAAAGTTCAGTCAAATTTCAATGTAAATCTGTAGGCCAAAGTATCAAGGATCTGAAACAATGTTGCCTGAGTGTTTTCAATGTCCCAATAGATACTCGAGTTCGACTCTTCTACAATGGCAAAGAGGTAAGCTGTGTGTTGTTTATCAAATCTATTGATCTGATAAGGTTTAATTTGTTTTATTTTGTTTTCTCGCTTCAACCAGCTGGATGATTCTTATACATTGCTGGACTATGAAATAAGGATCAATGATCTCGTACAGGTTTGGCTATCAAAAGAAAATAGTGCTCCAGAGAAAGCTACTGTTCCAATCTACTCGACTGACAGTGATCATGAGGCAACAGAGAGTGGAGAGGAAGGTTGTGAAACTAAAGAAATTAAAGAAATTGAAGAGCAAATGGATCTCGAGGAAGTATCTCAAAATGATTACTATAAAATCGGAGATCATGTTGATGCTCTCAATTCGCAATATGGTGCATGGTTCGAGGGTCAAATCGTGAAAATTTTCCGATCAAAAATATCGGAAATTTATGAGTATGATATCAAATTTTGGCGTTCATCTTTACCCGACATACAGCGAGTTAACTTACAAGAGATAAGACCTCCGATGAACGTGAAAAAGAAATTCATTGATCTCAAAATCGACGAGAAAGTGCTCATTAATTGTAATTTGAATGATCCAGGAGAACCTCTTGGATATTGGTTTGAATGTTTGGTGACGAAGATAGATTCGAAGCGTAAACTGGCCATTGGTACCCTGTTCATTGGAGAAATCGTCTTGAAAGACCATGTGATTCCGAAAAATAGTGATTTCTATGAAATACCTGAAAACATTCCACGAAGCCAACGTTCAACTGAACTGAATGCCCTCATATTTCAAGGATCAGCCACTAAACGTAAGTCAAGTTTCCGTTTTATTTTCACCCTTTGCTAGACTTAAAAGATTCATCCGGATATCCGTCCCATTCTGTGCCCCTTCCAATATTCTCTCTGTCAATGTGAGCTCTATTGGAATCTCGAAAATCTATTAGAACATTCTCCGATGAAGACTCTGCCGTTCTTTCTCATCTAAACTGCATGCTCAAGTTATTCGTCCTCTCGAAAGTCGAAAATTTTTTGTTCACCTTCGAATTTGCTTCGTGGACATTGGGTGTGACAATTTTACACCAATTGTAAGGCTCTATTAGAACTATTGTGTATGTTGACAAGGTTTCCACAAAGAAGATGAAGAATAAGAAATAGAAGCAAAAGCGAACAATGAATAATCAGACCACCTCAGGGTAGTAGTGAGAAAAAATTTTTCATCCAACCAATGGATAACCCTTTTGTGTGAATTGTTATGCAAAAGATCAATAGGTTTGCCTGGTGTCGTGTGTCTCCGATTTTCTTCTTTCATCAATAATTCACTCGCTCTTTTATTGTTATTCCTCCTCTCATTCATTCTTACGCAAAGCATACTACTTACTCTCGAAACCCTTCCGATCTATACCACAAGTTTTGCGATTCATTCTCTTGGGCGATTTAACTTTGGTGATGTAAGATTTACTCTTGGATAAAGGGTTAGGATTGATAATCATATCGGGAACTTATCAACAACTTTTTTCAGAACGAAATTTGAGCCAAGACTTGATCAAGGAACAGCTGAATTGATTTTTTTTCACTCTAGACATTTTTCTTTCTAACGGATCTTTTTTGTTCCTTTTCTTCTGTTCTCAATCAATCGAACGTATGATTAATGTTGTTGGTTTTATTTTTATCGTTTTTTGCATTCAAAACTGTTTTTCTCTACATTTCTCTCGCTTCATTTCTTTCGCTTCATTTCTTTCGCTACTGGAAATTCGATACTTTTTTGGCATCTCGATCGAATTCAAATGAATCGGCCTCCTAGTGAAATGTTCATCTATCATTTCTTGATAAAACACGAGGAAATTCTAATCCTAGTTCATTGAATGCTTTTTATATTGGCATAGAAGTGTTTGATCAAATCTGAGAAATAAATCTTTTTTCTCTGTTCAAGCTAGAAAAACAGATAGATAGCTTGAATTCTTATGAATATAAATGAGTACTTTTCATGAAAATTTTTTTGACCACTTCCTTTCATCTCTCTCTTCCTTTCACGACACTTTTCTAGGTCCGACAGCAAACGAATGCAAAATCTGTGGAGATCATCCGGATGTTGAATGTTTCGAGTGTGCTTGCTGTAGATGTGGTCTCAAAAAAAATCCAGAAAAACAGATTGTGTGTGATGAATGTAACAAATTTTACCATTTCTGGTGTCATCCTAGTCCTATTATTGAATTGCCGAGCGAAGATTGGTATTGTTATGAGTGTAAAAATTTGGATACAAATTTAATCAAATCGAAAGAAGAGCAAAAATTCCAAAAAAAACGTAAAAAGTGCGCTATTTCATCGAATGGATCCCTTCGTACGGATGATATGCCAACGTGGGGTCGAGGTATTAGCTGTATTGGTCGAAGTCGTATTTGTGAATTGGTACCAAAAGATCATTTCGGTCCCATTCCTAATGTACCAGTTGGCACTTGGTGGCGATTTCGATTCCAAGCATCTGAAGCCGGTGTCCATACACCTCTAGTCGCTGGTATCCATGGAAAAGAGAAACTTGGTGCTTTCTCAATAGTATTTTGTTGTGGTTATGAGGAAGATGTTGATCTAGGAGATGAAATATATTACACCGGATCAGGTGGTCGAGATTCAAGTGAAAAAAAGTGTCGTGTTGGCGGGAAACAAGTGAAGGATCAAGAAATGAAAAAATGTAACAAAGCTTTGGCCAAGAGTTGTTATGCAGAATTTTCTGAAAATGGAGCAAATGCAAAATTTGACTGGCGGAAAGGGAAGCCCATTCGTGTCCTGAGAAGCGGAAATGCAAGAGGTTGCACTAAGAAAAGTCCTTATCTGCCAAAAATTGGTGTTAGGTACGATGGAATTTACAAAGTCGTTCGATATTGGGCTGAACATAATTCCGAGTCTGGGCTCTTAATTTGGCGCTATTTATTGCGAAGAGATGATGAGACACCAAGCCCATGGAGTAGATTAGGGAAGAAACGAATCAAAAAATTAGGTCTTGAGCTCGTATATCCTCCTGGCTATGATGATAAGAAATTTGTGTTGGCCCCATCAAAATCTAAAAAAAGGAAACTGTGTAGTTCAAGTGGAATATCTAGCAAAAGAATGAGAATAGAACCTCATCATCTGTCAGAGCATCTTCTCACCCTTATTTCGAGTGACAAAGTGAATTCATCTATATGGAATGATATTCTAAAGTTTTTACCTTTTGGAGAGGAGGTATGTGGTGAATCAGCTGATGGCTTGATATCATTGAATATTAAGTTTCAGAATTTCTCAATTTTCCGATGACTTTCAGATCTTCTTGAATCGAACAAAAGAAGCTTTCACTTGTGGATGCTGCCTAGAGGTTGCCACAGAACCGATGGCTTTGATTTGTGGCCACAATGTTTGTGAGGTTTGTAGTATTCTTTCGCTGGAACTTTTCGAACTTGAAAACCGATTTACTTTTTGTATAGAAATGCCACTGTGATCTAGTCGAATCTGCTATTAATTTCTGTCCCCTATGCAAGAGTGATCTGTGGACGAAAAATTTGCTTCCGAAAAAGAACTTTGTTCTCAAGAAAATTCTTCAATCCATCTTTACTGGTCATGGAACATGAAAGACTATTCGTTGGATCATTCAGAAGATTTCGAGAAGAAGATTCCACACTCAGAACTCACCATCTCATGGGTAAGATGACCATGATCATGGTGGTGAAGACTAGCCAAATATTTATCTGATTATTGTTTGTACTCCGGAATTGTCTACGGTCGAAAGAACTCATCTATCTCATTATTGCTGCTGTGAACCTCAAATCGAGGAAGAGATCGCTCACCATTGAGAGTTTGTGGAAAAATCAGCCTCCACGAACTCTACTCTAGTGTGTTCACATAATTATCCAAGATTCATCATCCGAACGTGACCGCTTCGACTGTAATTAAGGTGAGGGAAAAAAGTTAGACATGGATATTGTGTCGCGTTTATTCCTTTCTCAAGTGAAATACCAGAAATATTTGATGAATCCCTCTTCATCTTCACCCCTTACACGACCCATAAATGCTGTAAATAATTATAATTCGAAATTATAAGATCTCGAACACATATCTTATGTCCAGATGAAGAATCTTCACCTTCATTTTGTAAGTAAGTAAGTAATAAAATCTCCTGAAGTGTGGATACCCTTAATTATGGTGTCGACTTCTGGATAATTTCATATCATCCATCAATTTTTTTGCAATGGGAGCTTAATTATTGTGACTCAGCTTACAATAATTCTCATTTTGCAATAATAGATTTGTAATGATCTCATCTTATCTTTGACCTCTTCAAGTTACTTGCATAAGGTGCTCGTAGTATTTGAAGGATGAATTTATCTGTGTGTCTAGTAGGTTGAATGACTTCGATCTCTTGTCACCTCTTTGATGACCTATTTGAGCTGATATTTTTGCGTGGGAAACTTCTGTGTTGAATGTGTAAGCAATAAAGAGAAGTCAATATGGAATGATTTCTTGAACCTGTTACTAACCACCCATTTAGAATTGAGCCGAGACCTTTCCGCAGATTTCTGTAGAGATTTCTTTTGGGATATTCAGAAAACAATTGCTGATATCAGTTTTCAGTGTTAAAGGCAAATTTAATGAAGATGGCCAATTTAATCCCCTCAGGGGGAGAGTCAGAGATTTTTTCAGAGGTCTGGTCATCTGATCCTGGAATTCAACACCTTCCTTTAAAAGCATCATAGTACTCGATAAAGGAGCGAACCAAGGCAAGCCGATGAACTCCTTTCATCTTGATGGAGTTTTGCAAAAACATTTTAAACGGCTCGTTGTCCTGTTGGTATTGGTGCAACCAAAGACGATAAAGATCGGAGGCCTAAAAGAAAAAAAATAGAAGGAAAAAAAGGAAAAAAAGGATAGTTGAACGAAGGGAGAAATGAATATTAAATGAATGATTACCATTTTGAGATTATGCACCTTGAAGGCTTTCAGGTAGCCTTTGTCCACTCCTGGAACATAGATTATTTTGAGCCCAGCCATGACTACCTTGGCGAAGGTTTCAGCTTTTGGATAGCTGGACATCTATGAAGGAAGAAAGAAAGCAAGAGAAAGAGAAAAAAAATTTTCGTTGATATTGCAATGTAATTTCTCTCCCAACACTTTAGGTAAGAAAAATTAGAGTTGTGATTCTCGTCGATAATGATAGAAATTTCTCCTCTTGGATAAATGTATAGTATGTGTATAATGTATGTATATTTTACAGATAAGCTGATTCCATGTGCGTGTATGACAGAGGGATAAATTTCAAGTTCAACAAGTATACTTACATCTGAATTTTTAGAGCCGGTGTAATAAAACCAACTGTCTTCTCAAATACACTGGATTAATACCAATGGTGATAAAATCTATTTGTTGGAGAAGTCGTAGTGGACTACAGAACAGATTATGAAGAAAAGAGAGAAAAAATTAAATCATTTGCCACTGTAATATGTCACAATAACTGGATTAAAGTTGAGTTAGTGTCCAAAGTGAGCTCAACTTACGTTGAATTTACTAGTTGGCACTTAGTTTGTACGCCCAACACGGAATCTATCCTGAAGATAGGGCAAAGAGAGAGAGAGAGAGAAGCACTTTGATTAGGAATAAATTGCAAATCACTAGTAATTTTCATAAACCAGGTAGAAAATATAGAAAATGAAACTTACATAAACTGTCAAATGTAACAACAAAATTCGTTGGAGTAGAGCAAACTCAATATTAAGGGTGATTGTAGGTCATTACGAAGATTTTATCAACGAGTATGGAGACATCTCACCTATGGTCAATACTGGTGAACTAGCTATCACATTTTAATCAGTAAACGATTAAATTTCAATATGATGAAAGTTGATTGATATTTTGAATCGTCGAAAAGATGCGCCAAAAAGTCATGCCGGTTTGTTGTGATTGTAGTAAATGACAACATTGTAATGCAAGAGCATTTTCAACTAGTCTCGTGTTTATATGAAAACAATTTGTTTAATTAAATCATGACTATCTTGTACTGATATTATTGCTGAATTCATCCATTTTCGTTACCTTCTTATTGATCAAAAGCATCATAGCCCTTCTGGTTGTAGAGTGAAAAATCTCTACATTGTGCTTGCTCAATCCAATATGACACCAAAAAATGTTGATGTGTCTCGAATTCGTAATGTTTGTATATTAGCTCACGTTGATCATGGTTAGTCAGTTTGTCTATATCCTCCTGTATGCCTTATTCAATGTTCTAATGGGTTACTAATTATCATCTTTATTCTTGTCTGTTCTCGACTTTAGGTAAGACTACACTTGCTGATCATCTGATTGCTAGTGACGGGATAATAACCAGCAAACTTGCTGGCAAAACACGATACATGGACAGTAGACCTGATGAACAGCAACGTGGAATCACAATGAAATCAAGCAGTATTGCCCTTAGATTTTCAATGAACAAGAATGATTATCTAATCAATTTGATCGATTCCCCTGGTCATGTGGATTTCTGTGGAGAAGTATCAACTGCCATCAGATTGTGTGATGGAGCAATAATTGTGATCGATGTTATCGAAGGGGTTTGTGCTCAGACAAGAACTGCCATCAGACAAGCTTGGATTGAAAGGTTAAAACCGATATTGGTCTTAAACAAGATTGATAGACTGATTATTGAACGTAAACTAACACCTCTAGATGCCTATGTGCATCTTCAACAAATTCTTGAACAAGTGAATGCTATCATGGGTGAACTTTTTACAGCCGATCGTATTGGTAAAGAAGAGGAAGAAGACGAAGAAAAAAAAGGAGTACAAGAAAAGGATTCTTCGCCCAAAATAAACCATTCCAAGGATGAGGAAGTTTACCAGGATCATGATGCTGATGACGATTCTGATATTTATTTTTCTCCTGAGCAAGGAAATCTGATTTTTGCCAGTGCATTAGATGGTTGGGGATTTACCATTCAAAATTTCAGCAAATGGATCAGCAAAAAGCAAGGAGAAAAAGGCAAAAAGTTGAAAGAGAATGTCCTCCAGCGAACACTGTGGGGTGACTATTATTGGAACTCTAAGACCGAGAGAATCATGAAAGGTGCTCAAGCAAAAGCAAAGGAACCTCTCTTCGTTTCATTGATTCTAAAAAAAATTTGGCAGCTCTATGAATCTGCTGTAGTACGAAAAGATCAAGTTAGATTCGATGAGATAGTCAATTCACTTGGTATTACCAAACGAGATCTTGGTCACAATGATCCTCGCATGGTGCTCCAGTCAACGTTCACGGAATGGTTATCATCTCTAGCCCATAATTTATTGGAAATTGTTTGTAATCTCGTTCCCAGTCCATTGGAATTAGATGAAGCCAGAGCAGAAATGCTCATGTGTTCCAAGGCAACTAGATTTGATCTATTCCCGCCGGAAACAAAAAAAGTGAAAGAAGCTTTCGTTAAATGTTCCCCTGATGGTCCGATTATTGTGTGTGTTTCGAAAATGTTTGCCGTTGAAAAAGCTCATTTACCTCAAAATCGTTATAAACCTCTAACTGAGGAAGAGATTGCCAAACGCCGAGAACTTGTGAAAAAATCAGCCTCAATCAACACTACTCCAGTGCCTCATACGATCATCGAGCATTTGCCGTCCAAAAGTGACCTCATTGGTGGTGATCATGGTTGTGAAGAGGATGAGAATGTTGTATTCCTTGCGTTTGCCCGTGTTTTTAGTGGCACACTTCGGAAAGGTGACAAATTGTATGTTCTACACCCGAAACATGATCCATCCAAGCTTACTGATGAGACTGTGATCGATCCTGATCTAAAATTATGTGATCTCAAGAGTGATCAACACATAACATGTGCCCAAATAAAAGATCTTTATCTTCTTATGGGAAGAGGGTGTGAAGAAGTTGATATGGTTAAAGCGGGAAATGTTGTTGGTATTAGTGGATTGGAAGAGCATATTGTTAAAACAGCAACATTATCTGATAATATATATTGTCCGCCATTCATTGATCTTCAGATTGCCTCACAACCAATTTTGAGGGTTGCTGTAGAACCTCAAAATCCAATGGATATGTCTAAACTTATAAAAGGTTTAAAACTTTTGAATCAATCAGATCCATGTGTGGAGGTGAAAATTCAAGATTCAGGTGAACATGTTATCATAACAACCGGTGAAATTCATTTGCAAAAGTGTATCGATGATTTAGTTAACACTTTTGCCGGTATCGAAGTGAACGTTTCCTCACCGATAGTTCCTTTTCGAGAAACTATCATTAAAGGTGATTCGAATATCGCCTACACTTCCTCTACAGCTACCAATACAAGTAACAACACTTCCCACACAAATATTTTCAAAGATGATGATGATTTGGAGAAAAATTCTGATGATGAAAATGTTGTTACCACTAGTGGAACTCATTCTTCCCACCCACATTGGGAGGTAGATGGTGAAGGTTATCTCACCATAAGTACTCCAAATAAAAAATCAATCATCAAAGTCAAAGCAGTTCCACTTCCTGAAGAGATTGTTAAATTGTTGGAAGAAAATGATGTATTACTTCGTAAGATAGATGAAATCAAGAAAAATAGAAAAATTTGCAATCTTTGGGACACAACTCCGGAAATTAAAAGATTGTGGCAAGAATTTAAGGAAAAATTGAGACAATGTTTCGAAGACTGTGATACTAGCTTTCTTAATGGTGTTAATGGATTTGATAAAATTTGGTCTTTTGGTCCCAAATATTGTGGTCCAAATATTTTATTCAATTTTATTGAAGATTTTAGTATAAGAAACTTTTGGACTGATGATAATAGTATGACAATTGACAAGAGAAGTGCCGATAATAGAATTGATTATGAATTCAGTTTTATCAACGGTTTCCAATTGGCTGCATTTGCTGGACCTTTATGTGAAGAGCCTCTACATGGTGTTGGTTTTGTCATAAAAGAATGGACTTTACAGGACAATTCATCAATATCTGAATCTGATCCGTATGGACCATTTGCTGGTCAAATTGTGTCCACCGTGAAAGATGCCTGTCGGCGAGCCTTCCAACAGCAGCCTCAAAGATTGATGGCTGCTATGTATTCCTGTACTATTCAAGTGACAAGTAATGCATTGGGTAAGTTTTTTTCACAATTATCCATCTATTTCAATGACCAAAATTTGATTAAGAATGTCATCCCATCATCAACTGTTGATCCATTTTAACTCTCATATCCACTCATCATATGCATACCATGATATCTCAATATGATCACATCTTCTATCTGGGTATTTCCATCAAAATTTCTTGTAGCAAATAATTATAAGCTTTTCATTTCAGCTAGCTTCTCTCCTCAAAATTACTACTTACGAATAGATCATTTTGAGATGGGTGGCAATAGAAAAAGGAAGTATTTGAAATACAGAATTCTAGTAAAACGGTCGAAAAAAGAAGGAAAGAAAGAAAGAAAGAGAAAGAGAGAGAGAGAGAGAGAGAAGATGGTAAAATGCTGTCAGAGTAGGAGCGTGTTGATGGGACTAATAGAAGGGAACCATAAAAGTTATATCTTCAATTTAAGAGGTTTTTAATGATATTTTTGTGGTTTTTCTCTCCGGGGTGACGGTAAAATAGCAAAATGATGAAAAAAAGTGAAACGTTGCAAATTTTTTTTCTTCTCTCTCTCTCTCTCTCTCTCTCTCTCTCTCTCTCTCTATTTCTTACACATTTCAATTTTGTGCTTTTGTGCTCTCCTACCGATTGTGAATTGTGGTTGATTTTCTTCTCCTCTTCACACTTATCGTTCACCTTTACCTTTACCTTGAACGAGAGAGAACAGTCACTCGCTCATTTGCTCGGACGATTGAATTTTAAATATACATGTAGGAAGTAAAAGAAGTAATAGCCCTTCCTTGATTGTCATCAGCTCAGTGGATTTTCTAGCCACTCTTCTTTTCTTTACTCGTAGACCGATTCCCTATTTTCCTCTCTCGCTCTTCTTTCCATCTTTCTTGCTCAATAGTCATACCAATAGTCGGTATAGGCTGTTGAATTCAGAACGGCATAAGCGTGGTCCCATGGAAATTCTGGAATTCCAGCCACTTCGGTTGAATTACCTGCAATAATGATGCGTGTGTGTGTATACTATGATGGTGATGTGATTGTGTTTTTGTGGTAAGCATAAGAATAGGAAATCGATAAGTAATAGATAGGTTTGGCGTTATTTGTTCGCTAATGTCTAGTCATTTTAGTCTATGTGTTTCGAGCTCTAAGAATCTCTCTTCTCTATTGCTCTTGTCCACCTTTTTTCTCTCTCACTCGCATGCCTCTCTCTCTCTCTCTCTCTCTCTCTCTCTCTCTCTCTCTCTCTCTCTTCCTTAGCCTCTCCCTTTTTGGCATTTTTCTTTCTAAAATTTAATGTATGAGTATGTTTGTGTGTGAAGCAATTGAATTGTGAAAGAAACCAAGTCAAAGAAGAAAGAGAGTAAAAGGCAACTCGTAGATAGCCAAATAGAACTATGGAAAGAGAGAGAGAGAGAGAGAGAGAGAGAGAGAGAGAGAGAGAGAGAGAGAGAGAGAGAGAGAGAGAGAGGGAGAGAGAAGGAAATATTCCTCCATTATTGTAGAAAATATTTGAAATTACCTTCATTTGCCATTTTCTCCTTCTTACTGACTCTGGTAGCGGTCGTTTGGACACAAAGCATTCCATACACCTTAATGCCTGGAATGCGTGCGTATGGAGGATAGTTATGCGTATAAGGGCCTTCCAATTTTCCCGAACAACGACAAACAACGACATAGTGTGCTTTACCAGTTCGTTCACTTTGAAGAGCCAAAAGTGTCCAATCGCTAGGACTTCTGCATGTCCTCACATGAGTTAAAGGCTCACAAATTTTCACTTGAGTGTATACCTGAATGAGTGGAAAGATTGATAATCATGTGACTAAGACTATTGCCTCCCTATTGGATAGACTCCTCAAATTTTCAATGTCCTCCTATCCTCTTCCAATCTCCACTCGTCATCACATGAACTCACCTTTCGATCATAAATTCGTGTCAGCTCTATGGTGTGTCCATCGTATACTGTTGGATGGTCATTACATTCCCAATCATTAGAAGTAGGACAGTCACATAGTCTTTTAGTGTGATTCATTCGGACAAAAATTGCACCACAAACTTGCTGTGCTGCACAGGTTGGAAGCATTTTGCCAGAGTGATAGAGATGATTTCGGAGCTTGTCCTGAGAGGAGAATAAAATGAATGAGAGATAAAAAGTAGTGTGGTTAGGTCATCATCTCTTTCATCGCTATTTCTTATAGTGATTATGATCAAAGTGCTAGAAAATGATGAGAAGAGAGAAAGAGCAATAGGAGTCGAAGCTTTGTTAAGAATTTTTTTTCTCCCTTTCTTTTGCCTCAGGAATTCTCTCTCTTTCTTTCTTTCTTTCTTTCTTTCTTTCTTTCTTTCTTTCTTTCTTTCTTTCTTTCTTTCTTTCTTTCTTTCTTTCTTTCTTTCTTTCTTTCTTTCTTTCTCTTCTTATCTGATGACCGGAGGCCCAGAGGCTGAAGAGATAAGAAAGAGAAAAGAGAAGGAGGGGGTAGAGGGGATGAGAAAAGAGCCTACGTTGAACGTCATTCATGTAGACCGTTCAAGTTAGATTCTTGAGATTCCGGAATTACCTTGCCCATTCATGCTTTCGCCTGGTAATTACGCATACTTTACAAATTCATTCATGATTTACTCATTCATGTGGCTGATGTGGCTGATGAATGAGATATACAACTAACTCACTTGCCGTGATGTTTTCTCCCTTCATCTCTCTTTTTCTCGTACTCGCTCCCAAGGACGGCCCATCTTTGAAAGAGAATCTCTCTCTCTCTTGCCTTCTTTCTTCACTCATTTTTTTCTGATTTTGATACTGAGAATGATCAAGCTCTTCTCTCTCTTTCCATCAACTTGAAACCATTGGAGAGAGCGAGAGAGCAGATTTTCTTTGCTGGACTTGACGGTTGGCAAAGCCGAAATGTGACATGAGACAGAAGATGAAGAAAAATGATTAGCTTATGCAGGCAATCAATCCACTGGCACTCGCCATGAGCTCTTTTTCATACCCAGATGACTTGAGCATCACACACAGCAGCCAAGTAAGATGGAACTTTTAGGTCATAGTTATCGTTTGGTGGTTTCCATTTAATAACCATTTGATCATTTACTGATTGGTATATTCGTATACACTGGGTGTATACGGATGGGTAACATGGGGGCCATAATATTTTCTCAAATTTTATGTACTTGCATATAAAAAAGAATTATATCTGTATACACACATTGATCCTTCAAGCAGTTTCTCTCTCTCTCTCTCTCTCTCTCTCTCTCTCTCTCTCTCTCTCTCTCTCTCTCTCTCTCTCTTACTGGCTTACTCCAAGAAAAAGCCAATGAATTTGTTTAAAAAAGAGAAAAATATATCTGGAAGATTGGGGAGAAAAATTTTATCACCACCCGGTGCCTCATCGCCTAAAGCTCATTACCGTTGATTAACTGCATCATATGGCCTCATATTGCTCTTCAAACTTTTGCCGAATCATCGAATGCTTATATTGCAACATCAAAGGTGTACAGTGAACGTAAAAATTGTATCGATAAGCAACATCATTCACATAAGTGGCCATAGTCACCACCCACAACTGGTCTCTCTCTCTTTCTTTCTTTCTTTCTTTCGAAACTTGCTAGTTGATGGGCTGTTTCTATCCATACTTTCTTGCTGCTCTTCTTTGACCATCTTCCCTTCAGCCTCCCGTCGTCCAAGTCGTTTGGAGGAGAAGAAGAAGAAGAAGAAGAAGAAGAAGAAGAAGATAGGAGATGGAAGGTAAATGATGGTGATTCTCAGATGGGTGTGCGAGAGTAACCCCCTCCCGGTGTCGGTGTGTCCGAGGAAAAGTTTTTCGAATTGAATATAGCAGCAGCAAAAAGTCATCCAGCCTAGGGATGATCGTGTGGAGACTGGTTTGAATTTTACTTCACTAACGATTTCTTGTACAGCCTATGAAACGATGAACTTTTCATTTCTGCTGATTTCCTCCACATTCAACACATTTTACAACGAATTTCATTCATCATTTCGCTCTACTATGGTCCGAATTGTCATTCTTTTCAATTCGTTCAATGAAATCGAATAGGAATGATCTATCATTCGTCACTGTGTATGTTCAGTATGAGACTTTTCTTCGAAAAAAAGTTACATACTCAGATGTGTCAGCTAAGAGATGTATTTTATGGTTTGCCAATAATTTTTACGAATGGCCTAGTTAAAGAAAGGCTAAGAAATCTCTCTCTTCGTGCCATAAGATCATAAGCTTACCTAACGTTCAGAGTATTTCTTGAGTACCTCTATTCTTCAATCAGTCCATGTCTAGACTGGCAAAACAATACCCATAATTTAAATGTTTCATGGGCTGTTAGTGGTTACTTGCCCCAACCCTGTGTTCGCGTGGAGAGAGAGAGAAAGAATTCTTCTAAACAAGAGAATAGTGTACAGAAAAAGAGGAAGACTACTCTTGATGACCACTCAAAATGGAAGTGCCATGAAAAGAGCTATCCAAGAATAGAAAACGACACCACTTTTTCTCTCTTACTCTGTAAATTTCATCAAACTTCACTGGCTAAACAAGCGAATACGTTGAAAATTCTCGAACCTATCAAGCAGAGAGAGAGAGAGAGAGAGAGAGAGAGAGAGAGAGAGAGAGAGAGAGAGAGAGAGAGAG
>QZCP01000084.1:112938-115438 GCA_003956705.1 Brevipalpus yothersi
TCTCTCTCTCTCTCTCTCTCTCTCTCTCTCTCTTTCTCCATCCAATCATCCACTCACTCCCTTCTCCCTTCCCTCGTGTTCATCTCTTCCTTAAAAATTTTGAAATGACTAGCATGCAGATCATTCTTAAGTTCAGGGCAAAGTTCAAAGATTTTGAGATTTTTTCTCTCTCACTTGATTCAGATGTGCCGGTTAGAGAGAGAGAGAGAGAGAGAGAGAGAGAGAGAGAGAGAAAGGTTAAAGTGGGATACTGGGCCTTGGCTCGATGGTTAATGGGTGTATGAAGGAATGAATGAATGAATGAATGGATGGATAGATGAATGAATGAGTAAAAGAGTGAGTAAAGGAATCGAATATTTCTTACCTTGAATTGTCTTGTTTTGTCTGAAATACTGTGTCCATCGTTGGGACTCACAGAGGTGGAACACACTTTGTTACCCTTACAGAGACAGTATCGTTCAACCCATGGTGTGGAATATGTGTCAATCTTATTGCAAACTTCCCAGTTCTTACACTTTCTGTGAACTTGATCTTGATTACTCTGTAAGAGCAAAGGAATGGCGTTAAAAGAGAATCTAGTCTCATAGGCACATGAGCACGCAGAGTATCAGTGAAGGAAATATAAGGCACTCGTAGAAATGTGGACAAATTTTTTTCCAATCAAAAATGGTTGAGTAATGAAAAAAAATTCAGACTAGCCCGCTTTTTGACATCTCATTTCACTTCCAACCAAATAAGCCGGTTGCCGGGAAAAAAATGATCCGATTAGGTTGAGCATACTTCAAAAGTATTATAACGAGCCATATACGTATTCTGAACATTAGGCGAAAATTTTAGGAACTACCCTGAAGGTATGGATGAAGAGATGATTGAACAGAGTAGAAGAATAAGGAGAAGAAGACAGGTAGAGAGATACTCTGTGTATGTGTGTGTTTACTCATCTGTGTTTGCCGAACTGCTAAAGTGTCTCATATTTATCTTACTTACCTGTATCCATTGTGGACCGAGGTCTTGTGAGTGGCAAATGGTGGTGAGTAAGATGAATATAAAAATACTAGAACTCATTTTGGATAAATTTACACGTTCTTCATGTGATAATGTACACCGAACACATTCATGATTTCCAATTGGCATAAAAAGTGTCACAAAATTGAGCTTCATTTGATCAAGTTATTATGATGAGAACACTCACACAGAGGAAGAGAGAGAGAGAAACACGCACACAGTCACTATTGAAATGAGCTCAAGGTATTGATCACCGTAATCACTGTTGGTCAGTTAAGTTTATGTGGAGTGAATTAGAAGAAAAATTTCAATCATGTTGTGGGATTTCACATTTTCGTATAGAAGGTAGAGGTAAGGAGAGTTGTAAGGCGATTTAAGAGAAAAGAGAGGAAGCGAGAAGAGAAAAAACTTTACGAAAAAATACCACTCAAATTTTGCTCATAAAAATGGCCAAAAATTGGTGACTCGTTGAAAAAGGTGTTAAAAATGTTGATACTGATGACAAATTCGAAATCGTAACTCTTCTCATGAACGAACTAACGTATTCTATCACATTTACACACACACACGCGTTCTTCCCACTTAGTTGAAGTCAAAAATGTAACGTTTTCTCTCTTGATGTTCACTGAACACTGTGTTCATTCTTAGTAAGAGACTTTTACCTTCTCCTCATCTCGGCCCTCTCTCTCTCTCTCTCTCTCTCTCTCTCTTGCTCACTCACGTTTGCCATCCTACTCTCTCTTTCTCTCATTCACATTTTGGCACTCTCCCTCCTTCTCTCTCTCTCTCTCTTTCTTTCTTTCTTTCTTTCTCTCACTTTCAGAGGTGATTATGATTGAGTCCGATTTTACTCAGAACCTCTCTAAGAGAAGAGATCTTATACTTTTACTGATTTTCTATTTGGGATGCTCCTCAGGCTATGAGCACGAAGCATTTTTCCTGTGAACAAACAAATGAGCTACGATAGAAGAAGTCTTCTCTCTCTCTCTTTCTCTCTTCCTCTGGAAGAAAAGGAAGAAAACTGTTCTATTGATGACTTTTCTCACCTGTTGCTCTCTTTTTCGCCTTACTATTGGCCCAAAGAAAGAGTCTCTCTTTTGGAGCCTTTAATAAGAAATTTTCTTCTCTCTCTCTCACACCTTTTGTTTACCACAAGACGTTTTCACACCTCTATTCTTTTTCTCTCTCGTCTCTCTTTCTCATTATTCTTTTCTCTCTCTCTCTCTCTCTCTTCTCATTCTTCCCGCTTCTTATTTATTTACAGGCAAAATGTACACCGTAATTCGACGTCGACATGGACGCACTATCGATGGAGACATGGTACATGGATCGCAAACATTTACGGTTACTTGTATACTTCCGGTCATCGAAAGCTTCCAATTTTCAAGTGAAATTCGAAAACAAACCAGTGGTTCAGCATTACCTCAGCTAGTATTCAGTCACTGGGAGGTCAGTTTTTTTTCTTCCTCATCTCTCTCTCTCTCTTCCTCCAAAG
>QZCP01000084.1:117938-128950 GCA_003956705.1 Brevipalpus yothersi
GGCGACACAGGTTGTCGGTATGAACCGAAAGTTGAGCCCAGCAAGAGCTAAAACTTCAAGATTGCTCTTTGAAGCTTTCTGTCTCTCTCTCTCTCTCTCTTTCTTTCTTTCTTTCTTTCTTTCTTTCTCTTTCTTTTCTGGTCAACGTTTTCCAAGAATTTCTCTATTTAATCGCTCAGTATCACTATGAGCCATCATGTTCAATGATCGAAATCTGTCAATACAACCATGACTGATCGTTTCTCTTGAGAGTGAACATTCCTCCTCATGGGCATGTTTGGACGAAGGAAAAAATTTTCACTCCTCCTCTGTCCGGATGAATGTCCAACTGATCATCTTGTGTGAGTGAATATATGTGAAAATTGTTCAATATCTCCTTCTTCAAGATTGCCTGTTATTCATCAGCACTCCTCTGAGGAGTATGATTGAGAAAAAAAAATATCTAGATTCAACCTCTCTAATTGGATAGCTTCTGATAAATTCATCAGATTTTTTCTGAGCTTTTCCGTTTCCTGTGAATGCAGAAAATCTGGAATTTGTCTTCTCTTCCCAAAAAATTTTCTTCATCTAATTGATCAATCATCAGAAAGCTCTCAGGATCGAAACCTTAAATCTGACTCTCTCTCTCTCTAAATTGACTTGCATTCCAAACGTAAGGCTGTCAAAATATATACACTCTGAAATTCCTAGAACACTCACAATTAGCTCAAAATGCACGTGCTAGTAGTTTTATCATTTAATCCAAAAAGCCATTTTTGCCAAACACAGCAGCTTGAACTAGAGAAGTCTTTTCCTCTCTCTTTCTCTTTGCTGCTTTGCTATCTCACTCGAAAAGCTTCTCTTCAGAGTTCACCAGAAGCGTTCCCGACGCTTTTATTTCTCTCTCCTCTTTTTTTTTCATCATGTCAAATAATCTTGCCTCTTTTGATATAAGCAGTAGTGGAAGTAGTAATTGCGGTGCTATTTTTGGTTCATCAAGATCAGTGATGAAAATCAATGGTGTGGACACCATAATTGTTTCTGTTCATTAAGTGCTCTTATCCTATACTGTGGCTGTTCCGTAATATCATCGCCATCACTTTGCGTCTCTCAGTGTTGTGTTGTAACCCACTGTTACCATCTCCTGGTTTCTCGAGATCTTTCATGCCTCAGATTTAGTGGAGAATCATTTAGTTATCAATTTAACAGATTCTCGAGTATTATTTGGAGACAATCTTCGCTCGAACATCCTCTTGAAAAAAATACTGTTCCCCTGATTCATTGATAGCAGTGCTTACTGTTGAATCTATTTTTCTCTCTCTCTCTCTAACTCCATCCCTCAGCCTTCACCTGATTGCCTTTGCAAAAGCTGAGTCCATCGTGTGCTAGAGTGCCTTGACTCCACATTTCAACACCACCGGTACCTGGATTCCTAATCATCCACATAAGTAGAGAACTCAATTCCTCTCACCTTAGCTTTGTTGCTTTGCTATCTCACTCGAAAAGCTTCTCTTCAGAGCTCACCAGCAACGATCCCGACTTTTTATCTCTCACTCTCATTTCTCTCTGTACTTTCATCAAACCTACTGATACACGAATCTCTCGAATGCAGCTCATCTTGATCATAGATCCATATATTCTCATCCTAGATCTCCCACTTTTCATTCTTTCACCAATTCTTATCTGCTGCGCTATTTGGTATTCACTTGGGCCACTTACGGCTATCTTCTCTTTCTTATGTTCCTCCATCGTTTTGCTTTGATTCAAATCTCCGATTCTTGTTCGGCTGCACTTAGCGATCAACATCGTGTCCTATTACGATCAATCTTGACTCTATCTTCATCTCAGGCCTGTACCATTACAAACCCACACTTTGACATCGAACAATTCGTACAAACAGTTAACTTTATCCCCTTCAATCCTCACACGATTATATTACTATCTGAAAGAACAGTCTTTCTGTGTTCATTCGACAATCTATCTGTTACTTATTCACCTCCACCACATACTGACACGTTCACCCTTTGCCGTTTGTGTGGCAGTGCATTTACTCATAATCTTGTCTTCAAATCACATTTTTACTCAGGAGATTGCCTTATTCCAACCCCGTTTGTTAACATCTACACTACTATCGGTCTTCTGATCTACAAACTTAGGAGCAACATAAATTCATATGAACAGAGTTAGTAGACGAGAGCGACTGCCGGTGCTGAGGAGACATCATCTAATAGGCTACGGTAGGGTTACACTGAGGGCACACAGCACCAACTCTCGTGCTGTCAGAATACTTAGGGAATCCTCATTTCATTTCGTGAACCTTACAAGTGCTACTGTTAGTGTTGCTCAGGTCCTACACAACTTAGGCTTTGCCCCTTATAACGGTGACGTTATACCACTCTTCTTTCCCTTCTGTCTATTTCTTTGTCGTATCAAGGACCTAAGGCGGTTAATCTGTCGGAATAGATATCGGCCACAACAATTTGAGTGCCTACTTTGCTACAATACCTTTCTGACAAAGAAAGGCTTTGAGCGTCACTTTTACACAGCCAAGTGCCTCCTGATTCCACCCTTTTTAACATCACAAATCACACTTGAGCTGCTATATCCGGCGGTGTTCAACGCTGCTCCGATTGAAATAGTGTGTGCAACGCCACAAACTATTCCGCCTCCCGCTCCAAATGCAGATAATAGAAGCACCAATCCTGAGAGCGTTCAGTAACATTCATTTGAATGCACTGCCTGGCTGGCTGTTTGACAAAATTTCATTTATCGTTGACACTCGCGCTATTCATAGCATTCCTTTGTGGCTTGAGGACTGGGAAATACAATACGTTGTGTCCTTGTGGTACAAACACTCCCCACACTTCGTGTCAATTGTATTTAACGGCAGACTCTGGTTTTGTGATCCGTTTGATCTATTAGACTTTACTGAAGCCTCTTGTGATACAGTTATATGCCCCATTTGTCGTCAAAAATTCAGAGATTCATACAGAGGTAAACTTCATCTAACACAGGCCAAATGTTACGTGCTCACATGTGATCTAAATGGACCAAATATTACTCACCTACGCATAGCATTCGCATATAATGAAAATTATTCGTAGAGTTGATGTCATAGCATACTGGAACCGTGTTCGCACTTATGTTCAAGAAGACACAGTTCGCTACATTGGAGACACACTCGCAGCAGCATCATTAGCTCGCTCTTCCTATTTAAGTGATTCTTCTAAAATTTCACGCTTCTTACGAAGTCATCAATTCTCCAAAAAAGACACCTCGGTCGTGGCACTCATTTTCAGATGTCAAATCTACATTTGTAAGACTTTTTTACTAGCTAAGCACGTTTACTGTCAACGTACTGGAACTGGTAAGCCACGAATGGTAGTAAGATGCTTGCTTTGTGGTACTGATTGTACTGATTTCCTCTCATTTCGTGCCCACTTCAAAAAGTGTGACTGCATTGTCATTAGTCCCTTTGTGACCAAATACACATTACTTGAACTTGTGCAGCCCAAACTCATCACACTACTTAAAGATCGTGTCCGCGATAACTGCTCCCAAACTGATTAACATAAACTGTCATGTCCTGTAACATATCAAGTTCGGTCTAAGGAGAATTCTTGTCTATCTCCTTCACCTCACACATGCTTCCATACACAGCTCAAACTCTCACAGAGTATTCTGAATACTGTGAAACTTATCAGTCGATCACATATCGTCTCGAACTTCTCGACAGATTATCGACCACCTGTTTCCGCACCATTCCCATCTCGGATAGTGAAACTAGCAATCGTGATATATCTGAACTTTGTCACGAAATTTCTACTAGTTTATTTCCGGAGAATTGGATACCTCTCTATTTTGACTTCAAGATATTCTTACTTCACTTCTCCGATATCTGTATCACTAAACACATCACCACACCAAACGCTAGAAGATCTTTCACACTCTATCAGTGCCTGGTGTGTGACTCATTATTTAAGAACAAGAGTAACTTGCGTTCTCACTTCGGAAATAGTGAATGTGCTTCGATTTGGATATGGAGCAATCAGCAAACAGACCTAGAAATCCTGTTTCCAAGATCAAGCCAGCCAGACGGCCAGATCGTGTGATAAACCAATTGCTAATTACGCATGCAAATGTTAATAATCATGCGGTTGCCCTAATGGACATTCTTCTCATTATACAAGAGAAAAACCTCGATGTTTGGGCCATCGGAATAAGTGAAGCACCCTCAGACACAATATCAACCTGCAATTGTACACTTACGATACCCTTTATTGTGTATATGAGCAATAAAGTAGCGGTTGTATGCTCACCAAACTGGAAGCTTGCCAGCCACCCGACTGATATGAACTTATTAGCAGTCAGAAGTGTGATTAACAATCGGCAAGTAGCAGTGATCGAATGCTACTGGCGCTACTGGGCTGACAACGACACATTTTTTAGTCAGATTGATGAAATACTAAGCACGAACTTCCATGGTCATGAAACCTATCTGTTGGGAGATTTCAATACTGAACATGCTTCGTGGAGTTGGAATACAACCAGAGCGACATCGGCTCCCCTGGTCAAATTAGTGGGCAAATATTCTCTTATTCCGGCACACAAGCCGACTCGTGTAAACTGGACGTTTACAGGTGATGGTGGCAAACACTCTTGGCTGGACATGATATTCCGTCCTGAAACACGAGTGGTGCTTAGGAGCTACGTTCAAGATCTTCATTGCTCCGACCACAGAGCTATCATCACTACAATTCGCACACAAATCAAGCCTCATAATGGTATAGAACGCAAAAGCTCTCGAATACTGACATCTCTAGCTCAACAACAACCGCTTCCTGACACGCCTGTGGAATTTCCAGTGTCACAACAGTGGCTGAAAGAGGAATCCTGGAAACTCATAGCTCATGTAGAAAACCTGTCAGCAAAAGCTGAGTGCACAAAAAAAGGTCTTCCACTCAAAGAAAAAGACAAATTAGGAAGAGAGAGACGAAAGATCAGAAATCGTATAAACCGTATACGATTCAAGCCATATAATGTCCTTAAAATAATTAATCTGTATCAACAGCTGGATGGAGTAAATGCTAAGCTACGTGAACTATATGTACAGAATTGCCAGACACTGGCAGATAGGATTAACTCGGATAAGATTAGCCATTGGGACATATGCAGGCTCACCTTGGGGAGAGACTGGAACAAGGCCAAATTCGAATCATTGCCTCTGTTTTCAAAAGCCCAAAAAGCAAGTAAGACTAGATATCTCAAAGCCTTTAAGTCAACTCCCATTCACCCGCCCCCTGAAACACCCCTTACGTACTCACCAATTGGCTGGTTCACAGAGCTGGAATGGGAAAGAGTGTGCAAGATGCTGGCTAAGAAACGATGCCGATTCTCCTCATACTTTGACTGCCAAAGCTTGTCGGTATTTCTAAAACATGATGCTCGATACAGACGATTCTTTTCACTATGCTGCTGCTGGGGGCATATCCCTGCTCGCTGCCTATACAGCAGAATTTGCTTCATTGACAAAGCAAACAGCAGCTCGGTCCGCCCACTAGCTATACAACATCCCTTCTATCGGACAATAGAAGCATGTTTTTCAATCCTGCTGAACCGCCTACCGTACATGGACAGATTTAACAATCAGTTTGCTTTTAGCAAACACAGAGGGTCGGATGAGGCATTTCTTCGCTTGGCTGAACTCCTCATTCAGCTCTGTAACAATACAAGCACATTTATGTTCGTTTGGTCTTGGGACTTAGCAAATGCGTTTGAAAATTATCGCCACGATGCTGCCCTGAAAGGCGCTGAAAAAGCGGGGGCAAGTAAACACTTGGTTGATTTCATCCATTATACTCTGATGAATAGAATCAGCATGCATGGAGAGGGTAGCTCAAGAACCTATCGTCGACATCCACTTGGGTCAGGCCAAGGATTCTTCATCAGTCCCCTCCTATTCAACTTAGCAATTCAAAATTGTAATGTTGAGACTGCCTGCTTTGAGTCAAATCGTCCAATCAAGATTGCCAACTTACACTTTGCAGATGATTGGCTTATGGTGTCACAGCCCATTAAAATTCCCGATAGAATGGCTGGTCAAAAACTTTTACGCAAACACAATGAATGGCGTGAGAGTCTGACCCTAGAGCTGCGATCGCAAATCAAAGATATGACAATGGCTATTGGGCTTGAACTAAATGAAGCAAAGAGCAAAGTTGTCACACTAACCCAGTCTGCTCGACTGCATAAATGGCTGGACAATTCGGAAAAGTTATGTTTCTTGGGCTTGGACTTGAAAAGTGGCAAGCTGAATACGTTACATCAATCACTCACTGGCCGACTAGACCGCATCAACCAGGTATTCAGAAGAAAATTTTTGTCCTTAAAAACTCAACTACCTGTGAAGACTCTTCCGATAATTTATGACTCCTTGGTTAATAGCTTAGTACGATACTACAGTGCTATTCTATACCCACTGGGGACTTGCCCTCGAGACATAATCATGAAAAAGTGCCTCACCACTGCGGCGAACCTCACGGGCTTACCTCGCCGTTCACTTATCTTTGAAATTCTCAAGACCAGCAACCCAAACAAGACAATTGAAAGCAAGTTCATGGCAAGTTGCCTACAATATGGGTTACACTATGACTCAATCAAAATAAAGCAATCCACTCCGATTCCACGAGCCATTAAGTCGATAGACAACAAAAAAGTCTTCGTTGCAATGTGCTCTCATGAATGGCTTCAGAGACATCAGGTTGAAATCGCCTTTCGGGTACGCTTGACTACCTGCTGCTGGGGAAATCGCTACTTTTGTAGACTCATGAAAAGTTTTGGCAGTGATTGTGAGCTCCTATTGTTTGATGTTCTCTCGCTGACAAAATCGTGGGCTGAAGCATTCAGCCTTGCAAAATTCATGGAGCTGTCAGATCTTGAACAAGGCATTGCTATTGTTGAATGCTCATTGGCGACACTGAATCATGTCAATAACCTGAAAAGAATTAACCCCCTTAGAAGGGCACTAATCCACAGTCAAGTGAAATGGCTGTTTATTCCAACTAAAGGGAAAACGTCAGTTAAAAGCCCTGGCTGCCCATTTCCACTTAGTAGGGAGTTGGAGATGAGCCGGCCAGAATACAGCATCGCACCTGGCCTCAAGATCGAACTCTATGACTGGAAGACAAGTAAAGAAATTTGGGAAAATATTTTCTTAGTTCGTGGCTCTTGGCGTATCCGCTGCCGAAGAAGTATTTGTATTTGTGGTAGTAATTTGAGCACGAAGCACTTGATATGGGACTGTACGTTTATTGGCAGATTCCGTCCAAACTGGATCAAGAATATTTCACCGAGTGTAAGACTAGTGAGCCTGATACTTAAGGATATTGAAGGTCTAAAAGAGTTGGAAGAGCTAACCAACTTGGTTAAAGCTGGTCTTCGAGTAAATGGACTAAATAAGATTATTTTTAAGCATAAAATACCAATTTCAGGGTCGTTTTGGTCTTTCACAAATCAGGAGCCTCAAGAAAACGACCAGGTCTCGAGCATAGAGACACCAATGGACACCTCTCCCCCACAGCTCAAAAATGGTTCAGATAACCAGCTTGACCAGCCATCTTAATTGGACCAGTACAGACCTTGCAAATTCGTTGATTGTCTACAATCTCTGTGAGATATTCGAACATTTGTAAAATCTGCATAAAATAACAATCATCGATGAGATACAACAGCACATGGGTTAGAGTAGCAGCTTCTTTGCATCGAATGGACATGGTGGTCGGTAATTCACGGATAGACTCCAGAAATTGGGCGATCTGATGGCGTTTATCGACTTCCATTAAACTCAAATTTCGAAGATATCGAAATCGTGCTCGGCGTATCTCTTCCCTGGTCAATGCATCTATAATCAAAAACGATCAATTTTATAAGTATTCTTCCTATGTAGCTTTTCCTTTACTCATCTTTATACTCAAAATTTTCTTCCCATCAGCATAAGGTTATTGTACTCACTTTCGAATTTGAAACGCTTCTCGATAGGCACTGGCTTCGGCTTTATTCTGGTGAAATTACCATCTTCACCATGATTATCGTCTGCTGATGCCATTTCCAGTAGATCTATTTATCACAATGACAATTAAAACAGTTGCTTAACAATTAGAATGATAAATACTTGTGATGAATTAATCTTGCTGTTAAACAAATGCTGTTGAACTCATGACAGAATTTATTTCATCATGTCGTGTGACAGTACGAATAACAGCGCCCTCCACAGCTCATAAGCATGATGGCGGATCTCACCGATGTTGGTGTCTTCAGATTAATCAAATGTCGTTGTTATTGGACACATGATTATCATAAACCAACGCTTGTTTTCCACTGCAGTGATGATGATCATGAAACTGACAATCTGTGCTGGATAAAATGTGTCGAGTTCATTAGCAAGTATTTTGTGAAAAGCCAACTGAATCGAATACATATTCCAATAGCGTGTGTAAAGAAAGCAACAATTTGTGATCTGGAAACTTTGCTCGTCAACAAGGAGGTATCAGCTGCGATTACGGAACTAAAAGTAGCGCTAAGAGTGCTTGGATTCAAAGTAAAGAAGGATCAAGTTAATGGTCATCAAACAGTGAGCCAGATCGAATACTTTTCAAATAATATCACTGGTTTCGACTCTACTGACTGCCCGCTCTGCTGTGTGCTGACAGAATGGAGAATGGAACCTGTGGAAAAGATTTAGAAAAGAATATTGATGGTAGTAGAGCGGATAGAACTGCGAATGAAACGTATGATAGCTGCCTATGCAGTGATGAAGTAAACAGTTGTGAATTAATGACTCCTAGATCATTAGCTGCCTGTCCGAGAGCATTTCGAGCCATTAAGAAGTGTCCAAGTCTTATCGATACTGGTATTGATGACCCAGGATTAAATGGTGCTGTTACCGAGAAAGAAATACAAGCTGGCTCTTGCACAACAGTTCCTGGTCTCCTGGTTCGTTTCGACAGTACACAACGATGTCAGATCCTTCATTCGCTGAAAAAAGGAGACTTAATCTTTCTAACAGTTCATTCACTTAGTCTGCTCTTCACTCGAATTCCAACGCTTGGCAAAAACACTCAGAGTTGCCATTTGTGTATTTTTTGTGGCGACAGATGCTGTGATCGCTTCAGCTTGCTAATCCACATCCAAAAATTCCACACTGGCTACTGGATACGCTGCCCAGATTGTGACAGAACGTTTTTGGACGAACGATCACTGAAACGTCACTCGCTAAACATTCATAATGTTTCACTCAAAATTGCGAACAAATGCCCCTCGGCTTTCTCGATTTATGATGAGGACTGTATACTGGCTGGAAGGCGACTAGCAAGCAACAATGAGGATGGAAACTGAGATTGGTGCTGAACTGAAGTAACGTGTATCGATTATTTATGATGTATATTTATATACTAACCTTATACAGCCAAGTTTGGCAAAACGAGGTCCTCAGGAACTCGGACATTTGAGACTAATTCTGTACAAATATATGTGAAACAACTTTTTAACTGATTGAGTTATATAGTAACTGAACTTGATATGATTAAGTTGGGTACGGACTATGTCCATATTTCTTTATATTCTTATACTTTTGACAGGCTGAGTTGGAACACTCCTTTTTGGAATCTGCAAAGAGCTGATTAGAGAGATAGACAAAATAGCAAATGATGAGACACTGATTGGGGATATTAAACAATGAAATTATACAAGGGAACATGTCTTTGACAATCATTCCTTTGCTCTGATCGCCCATATTTGAAAGCTCCGCGTTTCAAACTGGGCGTTGTAGCTGTGACTCTGTTCATGCTACAGCTTGACATTAAGGAAGCTCAGAAGTGTAGCCAAGATGACAAAGAAATCCCCAAATCTTTGTGATCTTAATTGTCCAAAGATCTTCAACGATGAGTTCCTTGCATTCCGATGCCAGATTGGTTGATGAAAACGATTCCATTACTTTCAAAATCATACGATTCGTTGGGCCATTATGTGTGAGAGGCCCCAGTGTGAAATGATTTGCTGATCAAAGTCCTAATAATACTCAGTTAACATTTAAAGAGGAAGAGAGATTCTCACCGCTTAGGGAACTTCGATGATTGGAGAGCCTTCAAATAATCTGACAGTGAGCGATCAAATCGGAGCTTTGTTTCCAATCTCAGATAATTGATGATTCACTTATAATCATTGAGAGATTTTGGTTTCATGCTACATTCTCTAAGACTGTGACACCAAATTTTCTGGATACCATGTGATGAAAATATTTTATTACCAAGCCACTCATTTGTAAAGTAATATTCTAGTCAGCTTCTTACCTTTGAGAACTTTGATTCTGTATACTTATCGAAGCTTCAGCGATTTCAGATTGATCACAAGACTTTTTTCTAATCAGCTTTCCGCTGAATAATAGATTCTGAGAATGAGAAAAATCAATAGGAAAACATTTTCCCCTCAAAAAAGATAGACTGACAGAATACTTTGGATCTATGCGAATTTAAGTTGTCTTAGATTTTCTTTTTGGCCAAAACCTCTCCGCGTCCAAAGTAGAGAAAAGATAGATCATAGGATTTCGGTTTTTAGACCCACAAAAATGATCAGATATTCAAAAGATGGGAGAAAATCAGCGGCATTATCGGTACTATGATCTCAAGTTTATGGCACATTTTTCTCTATTTTCACTTCGGAACGAACATCCTGAACTGAATTCGGCAGACTTTTCAAATTTTTCCAAACTATTTTGATCTTTACTATTCTTTGATAGGCCAACAAAGATTTTTATTTTCCACTGGATTCAACAATTTTCTGATGACTTTCTTTTCCTATTAACCCTATCTATCCCCAATTAACTCACCCAAGAAAATCACAATTTTTCAAGAAAAGGAGGTGTCCCATTTTGGCCTATGATTTTTGATTCCAATAAAAATTCACATACAGATAGAACTTGCTGAGTTATGATCGAGTAAACTACCAAAAAAATTTTAAGATTTTTTTCCTAGGAGATA
>QZCP01000085.1:0-63115 GCA_003956705.1 Brevipalpus yothersi
GAGAGAGAGAGAGAGAGAGAGAGAGAGAGAGAGAGAGAGTTTCATTTGACTTATTACTTCTCTCTCTTTCTCTGTCTCTCTCTCTCTTTTCATCAACCCTCGTGCTTGCTCTTCCATCCCTCTATTCGCCCCTTCATTCTAGCTTGCAGTGAAAAGGCTTTTCAGGGGTCATAACTCCTGCTCTCATCTACAGCCCTGCTTATTCTCTCTCTTCATCTACCTCTCTTCCACTCAAACCTCCCCCCAACCACCCACCGAATGTTGAGCTTTATTCGCTCTCTCTGTTCATTCGATCTAAAAATATGATCGGAAACCATTTTATGAGGCTACTAAAACTATTACCACCGACGCCATCTTTCGATTTAGATCAGAGTTCGATCGGAGTTCGATTTCGATTGGAAATAGTGGAGAATATCAATCAGTCAGCTGATTTCTGATTTTGAATAGAGAAAAGGATGATGCAACGAAGGTTAAAATATTTGAGAAGGAAATATCACACAATGATCGCTCCTAGATTCACAATACTTGCTAGGGAATGATTTTTACTCCGATTCCTGGTTTTATATTCATTTGCTTTTCCATAAGAAGCATTCTTCTTTGGAATTTTTTCCTATCAGATGAGATTCATCATCCTTGATCAACTCTGTCTCATCCATCATACGAAATTTCCTAAACATCCATTCTCATCATCAAAGTAGAGCACCCTCTTCTATTGCATAATTCTGTGTGTGTAAATTTTCTTCCATTCAATTGTTTTTTCATGAGTTGAGATGTGAAATGAGTGAATTTAATGCAATCACTGGCTACTTTGCTTGCGCAAAGAGCATGTGAATCTTATGAATTGTTAAATTGATCTGAATTAATAATGTGAGAAGCTCTAACTTTTTCTCTCTCTCGCTCACACACACACACACACACACACACACACTCTTGAATAGCTGTTTAGTCATGAATTCAATGTTTAGTGAATGGAGGCAAATAATAAGCTGCTAAACACAAAGTTTACACATCATTTATCTTATTTTCACCCAACAGAAGAGATAATTTTCGTTTCAAAAAAGCTGAAAATATTTTTCCTCATCTCCATTGTCACAATAAAGATGGCGCTTGATGACAAATGATAATATTATCTCTCTTTCTTTTTCTCTCTCTTTCTCTCTTACAGCCTGTCATTACTCTCCTCTCTTAACCTGCCCTGATGATGGCGAGAGAAAGTGGGTGGGATATGACCCCTTAAAAGCCTCTTCGCTACAAGGCATATACACACTGTTGAATGAAGTAGGGAGTGGGAGGCAAGAGAAGGAGAGAAGGTCTAAACTGATTCCTTGATCTCTATTCTCTCTTGGTTGAAAGTTGTACTTTTCGAACTCTCTCTCTCTCTCTCTCTCTCTCTCTCTCTCTCTCTCTCTCTCTCTCTCTCTCCATCCTCATCTTTCTCTTTCTCTCTCAGCATCTTCCATTCTCTCTCTGTTTCTCATTTCCCCAGTATTCGATATGCCAGAATGACTACCAACAGCACCACGATGGATACTGTCAGATAGTCGGTCTGACAACATGAGTGTGTCGTGCGTTTTTGTTGTCCATTCATTCTTGTTCCACAATGAACATTCCTATTGCCACCAAGTTTTTCTTCCTCTTCTTCTTCCTCATCTTTTTTTTGCCTATGTATTTTTCTCACTAGTTTCACCATCTCATTCTTCTTCTTCTTCTTCTTCTTGTTGCTCTCTTCCTTCTTTCCATCGCTCACTTTGTTTCTTTCTTTTTTTTATATCTTTTCTCTACATTCTTTCGACTTTCCTATCCATCCATCCTCTCTCTTTCTTTCTCTCATTTACCGTTATCCTAATGAAATGATCATTTATATAAGTTGTTTTTGTTCTCACACTCTGTATTGTGTGTATGAAAGTTTGTCGCACTTATTCTCTTTTCTTTTGACTTGAATTTTCTTTTCCATCCTCTTCTCTCTCTCTCTCTCTCTCTCTCTCTCTCTCTCTCTCTCTCTCTCTGCCTTTCATCATTGGTTATACACACGCGAATTCACCGCATCTCATCTCGAAGCATCACTTCTACCGCATCCTTTTCTCCATCTACTCACTCGCTTGTCGGCTGTTCGTCCACCAGCATCACTCAGTCTCTCTCATGTATTTTGAAACATTCTCTCTCTCTTTCTCACTCTCGATCTCGGTCTCACATCTTTTGCTTTCCTCTTCTTTTACAGTTATTCAATTTATTCCATAGTATCGAGGCGTTTAATATTTATTTGTCATCAAATGTGTCCAACTTCAACCGAGTACACACATATGTGTAGAGTATTTTCAATTGTTGAATATGATCTTCATCTCATGATGCTTCCCTAAAGAGTATCTACTTCATTTCCATGTATTCTGCTTGTAAGGAATTGATGGCACACGGTGTATTCTTGAGCCAATAACATGTACTTTTTCATTATAAGATCTGTTATTGCTTGAGAATACACGTTGTGTCTCAATGAAAATATCATCTATCACACACTATTTGGACATTGATTCCGATTTTGATGCTCTAATTCATTCACAAGTCAATTATATTCGCTTCCATATGGAATCTTCAGTCAGTCTCATACGGATGAGCCCATCCACAAGGTAAGGTATTGCTTCAATATTTGCGCTCCATTTTCGAATAGGAATTGTATCTTATAAGAAATTCATGACAATATGGGAACACTTCCCACCGTGAATTTGATTTTAATTTTGCATGATGAACTCTCAAGTTCTCAATCATCGTCGTCCATCAATATTTTGCATCGTGAAAATGCCCATACACGATTGTTCGATCGGGGAAGAAGTTTTTGTTTGTTTTTCCAACATTTTTCCAGTTGTACATGTGTGCCCATCGATGACCACGTCCAGTGAAATGCAATTTTCAAGAATTTAATCTGATCGATAGTTTATGGAATGATTGTGGAAGAACATTTCCATTCAGCCACTTCACTGATTTATATGTATACCGATTTCAATATTCTTCAGCATCCTTCAAGTATTCCCACATCATTTTCTCTTCCTCTCTTGATACAACGATTCACATGTATGGATACGCTCTCTTGCTTCTATCATCATCTTATCTTTCTCATCTTCAGAGACTCTCTCTCTCTTTCTCTCTTTCTCTCTCTCTGTTTTGCCATACAATTCTCATCACACCTTCTTCAACATATGTTACACACTTTATGCATCATGATATTAATATTTTTATCCAATAGATGTGTATGTGAGAAAAGTATCCACAAAAGTAAGCTACATACTTTTCGATAAGCAAGTCTTTGAGCATCAAAATTGATCCCCAAAAAAATGTTTCATAATCTTTGAGTACATATATATAAGCTTTTATTTTGCCACCATACAGTAACATTATTATCATCACAAATACACACACACACACACATACATATATATTTTCATTTCCAAGCTAGACTTGAATTAATTTTTTTTTCGCTCTTCACTTAAACATTCCCGCCAACGTGACCTGAGGTCATTAAAAGGAAGTCCAGTTGAATACATGTCTAGTAGTTTGAAGACTTTATTCACATACACACACCCATACAGTATCAACTAATCTCATCATATACATACTTGTTGATCATCACCATCGAATGCATAGAGCTTGATGTACAAATTTCAAGATCAGATGTTTTTTTGACTTTCATCTCCCTTGCAATATTGGAAAAAGAGATATTTTTCTGCAGATATTGATGAATGAAGTCCAGGAGAAGATGAAAGAGAGAGAGAAAGAGAGAGAAAGAGAGAGAGAGAGAGAAAGGTGGAGGTCACATGATGCCTAAAAACGTGACATCATGGACAATCAATGGAAAAGTGAAGATTTAATCTTCCATACTGTAGGTCAAGTGTTTTCTTTTTCTCTCTCCACTTTCACCAACTTTTCGATCGGTCTAGATAGATCAATCAAATTACGATTGCTTCTCTAGTTGCTGTTATTGTACCGAATAAAAGTGGAGAAATGTTGGAGGAGAGAGAAGGAAAAAAAGAGCTATTGAATATCATTCCCCATGAGATGGATGCTGAGAGTTTAGTGAGTGAGAGAGAGAAAGTTGAGAATAAATCTTTTCATTATACAATTTTATTCTTTATTCTTTCTCTCTCTCTCTCTCTCTCTACCTATTCCTCTCTCTCTCTCATTCATTCACATTTTACGCTTTGATTGAGATTCCAATGTGTAAGTGTTGAGTATGTAGAAAGAGAGAGAGAAAAAAAGACCTATTTCCATTAGCTAGTTCCTCCTATTTCCTTATCATGTAAATGATTTGCAAATGCAAACACTGTGAACATGGAGCAACAAATCTTGAGTTATACCTTTTCTCTCTCTCTCTCTCTCTCTCTCTCTCTCTCTCTCTCTCTCTCTCTCTCTCCTCAAAATCAAGCGACACTTGTTTAGGAAGGGAAAATTCAGTAACATATATAAATGATCAAACAGTTGAGATAATCTGATCAGATGTGGATTCAATCTGATGTATAGTGGCCATGACAACCCGAATGAGCAATCAGCATGATATGAGCAAGCGATTGAAATGAGCCAGTGAAATTAAAACTTTTTCCACTGGCCAACATTGATTTTTCTATTTACCAATGAGAAAGCTCAATGGCTATCATGAGTAACATTCAACGGATAGCAGATCAGGTAAAGAGAGAGAGAGAGAGAGAGAGAGAGAGAGAGAGAGAGAGAGAGAGAGAGAGAGACTTAATATCATGGACTGAGCTTGTATATGTGTTTGTGCCATATGAGTAAGGTTAATAGAGAAATTGAGCTGATGGCCTTTACAAAGTGTTCCATAGGGATCGATAAAAAAATCGTATTCGCAACATCAGACTTTGTCGAATTAGTTGGGATCGTGTTTCAGAGATTGAAAAATTTTCGCCATGATTCCTAAGTATGATGATCATGAAATCAGAACAGTCGAAAGGGTGCAAAACATATATATAAATCTTGTTGGAATTATCTTGAGAAAAAATAGGCATCCCAAATGAGTGGTCCAATCATTAGATTATAAGAGGAAAGATATTTTTAAAAAAATTTCTATCCTCTTTGCACAATTGTTTAATAAGATTTTCGATCATTCAAATGACCGTAATGGCGCGAAATTATGTTTAGGAAGTGATAATATGCTCAAATTAATGGGAACTTTTTTCTTTCTCTCTCTCTCTCATCCCAAACTATCAGCTGTAAAGATCAACCTATCGGAATCATCTTCATTATCACCTCCATTGATCACGAAGAATGGTTCCATATTTACATAATCAAACATTAGTCCACACACATGTGTAGTCATTATTCATTGCTCAGACACACAGAAAAAAGGGTGGAGATTTTTGGGTGATCATATCGTGAATTAAATTTAATTTTATTCTGGCCACCATTTTGCATGATTAATATCCGTTTTGGTGGTGATTTTTTTTCTGTGCTTCACCCACACATACAAAGGTTCATCAAAAAATTTTAAGCTACATTCACATACAAACCATATGCATTTAAGGTTCGAATTGTGGGTGATACTGAACACATCGCCCTCAACCATTTGAAATCAATTCATAACCAATGTGAACGTATGCAATATGATATGAATCATAGGATATATATCTATGGCTGAGCAGCCTCCTCATCACTGATGGATATGCATGTGAATATGATGAAAGTTTTTCTCTCTTTCAACTTATACATACCCTAAGGGAAACAGAAATAGATAGAGAGAGAGAGAGAGAGAGAGAGCGTAATTCAATTATGAATGATTTGATGCTCCAATGAATCAACAAATTTTCATTCATCTTCACTCATTGTGTGTTGACCACTAACAATGGTCAACAATTGAATAAAGGAAGAGAGGAATAGAAAGAGAGAGAGAGAGAGAGAGAGAGAGAGAGAGAGAATATCAAGAATATGACAAGAAAATTGAATTGAATTTTTTTCCACAAAATGTTGGCTAAAAACTTCAATACAGTCTTGTGTATCATTTATAGGGAAAATACTAGAAGAAAAGAAGAAAAGTTAGACCATGAAGCATAGGAAGAGAGTAAGAAAGGAAGAAAGAAAAAGAGAATATGTCTACATATTGGTCCATTTCTGCTATGGAAGAATCATGTATTTTGGCCATCTTGGAAATGAGAAAAGATCGGAAAGATGAGAATAATAGTGGGAAGAAAAAAAGGTCAAAAATATATTGTGTCACTAGTTATTAGATGTCAGATAAGTTGAGAATTTTGCGGAAGCTTTTCTTTTTCCTGGAAAATGTGCTTCAATCTAATAGTTCACGTGGCCTCAAGAACATAATGATTATCTGATGTTCATGTTGTGATCCCATAAAGATTTTTGGGAGAAAAAGTTTTAAAGTCAAAAACAATCCACTATTTATCCAATGAACTTTGTGACAATTTTTTCAATCAAACTCCCTGGCAATCACTTGAGCTTAGGAAAAGGATTCTCGAGATTGTCTTAATGGGGCTGAAAATTTTCATAAGAATGAAGTACTGAAAAATGGAAGAAATTTCGACAACTTTCAAGTGAAGATAAGTGCCAGAACTTGATATGATTAATAATTATCATCATCATGCTGGCTCCTATATGCAATTCTACCAGATCAAAATCGACCAAGATGCTCTCAAAAAGAGAGAGAAGAGAAGAGAAAGCAACTGTTTTCCCGCATCTAGATGATAAATGAATCAGTTGCAAAAATGGCCAGGTCACTGGTGGCTTCATAATTTATGATGTGAATACCAACAATAGGACCCATTGATGGATGCTTATGATTGAGATGGTAGAACAAATGTTTTCCTTTCATGGTAGACAATTTTTTTCATGGGAGATCCAAGGTGAGAATTTTTGGACAATATTAACTGAGTTCATGAAATATTCCCCTCAATGATCATGTAACAGCTATCGGAGTGAGGTCTCTCTCTCTATCATACTTTTATCCTTGACTGTAATATTATTTGTAATTTTGAAAAACCTTTGCACAGACATAAAAATCATTACCCCAACTCTTAATAAATGAGCATTTTTAGGCTGTATCAAATGGTGATTTCATGTAATGAGAAATCATGCCATATTACATGATAGGGGGAGGAACACGAAGGGAGGTGGGAAGCATATTACAAGCTTCTTCTTGTGTTTTGAAAATTTATTGCTCATGAATGAATATTGAATAACACACAAGATTCTAGCAATTTTCTTCCATCTTTATCCATATCTTTCACCAAAACTACATTCTTAGGCTTCCCTATCACTCACTCAAGTAAGAGAGAGAGAGAGAGAGAGAGAGAGAGAGAGAGAGAGAGAGAGAGAAACTGAAGCAATCGAAAAAAAATCTA
Organism: Brevipalpus yothersi; assembly: GCA_003956705.1. NCBI lineage: Eukaryota > Metazoa > Arthropoda > Arachnida > Trombidiformes > Tenuipalpidae > Brevipalpus > Brevipalpus yothersi. The sequence continues at coordinate 7,350 of QZCP01000085.1, forward strand.
AACCAATATCACTCTAGTTGTGGAAGCGTATGAACACATACTTCTAACTGATATTCCATTGATTCTTTTCGATTTTGTAATGCTGAACTTTGAGTTTTGTACTAGCTGGCTTTTTCACTTGTAGCTGTCAGATCATTTTGCCTTCCACATCTACACTAAACGCCAACTATTCCTGGCTATCGATCGGAACCCCTGCAAGGATACATGCGATTATATGCATATACTGAGGTGATGTGTATGTGTGTGTGAGTTTATATATACATACATACATACATAAATGCACGCCACTAGATGCCCACATCGGAGTCAAAGATCATTGATTAATTTCCTGTTTAAGGCCTTTCTCTTCCTCCCTCTCTCTCTCTCTCTCTCTCTCTCTCTCTCTCTCTCTCTCTCTCTCTCTCTCACTTGCATCCTTCTTTTTCGCTCTTTTATCATGCCCTCAGCATCCAGTTTGATGTGAGATTAGAAAGAAAGAAAAAAAGAAAGAAAGAAAGAAAGAAAGAAAGAGAGAGAGAGAGAGAGAGAGAGAGAGAGAGAGAGAGAGAGAGAGAGAGAGAGAGAATAAAAGAAGAAACAAACAGTCACTATGCTGGTAGTCCATAGACGGAAGGATGAAAGTATTGATGAAGGTTATCAATGATGATAAAGTTTTTAAGGGATGGAAGGAAAGGTCTATATGTATTTTTGCTTCAAATGAATCTTCAATGAGAATATTTCTGGATGAAAACAATATCGTAATATCATATTAATAATGCAACCAAGAGTTCAATAATGCTCATCGAGAATTCGAATATCTTCCCACTATCTCGTTGATGTCTATCGAATGTTTCAAATTGTGTTGGGCTCATTCACCTACACACAGTCTTATATATTCAACTGGTGGGTTTTCCTTACTTTTGGTAAAGGATTATCTGTAACCATCTGAAGCCTGAATAGACTCAGATTTCAACTCATTTGAGTCAAAGAAGATGGAATTCCTGTGAATAAGGAGAAGAAATGGTCAATTTATTCCTCTCTCACTTACTCTTTCCACGAAAAGATCAGATTATGGACAGAGATGGAGGGTCAATGAGAATAAAATCTCATCAAAGGAGAGCATCAAATTCGAAGTGTACAAAAAATCGATTGGATCAGAATAGAGTCACGTATCAATAAAACAATTTTAGCTGATGATGAGTCCGGGCTATATTTAATTATGATCAAGAGATGCAGAAGGATAAGATCAGAGGAGATGGAGGGAGAAAGGCGTATCTATCGGGTGTGGAATGATAAGAAAATCAGAAGGACAATGGCAAGCGAATGAAATTAGTTTGATTACAGAACAAATTCTTGGAATAATATCAGATAGACTGAATCATCCGAGAATTTGAAGGTATTCCTTGATAAACTTTTGCCAAATTCACCAGAAATAAGGCATTCTCGTACAGATAGATCATAAAATTTGATACTGAATCAAATTCACGTGAGTGTTATCAGTGAGCATCTTTTTATCTATGAATTACTTTGATCATTATGATTCCAACATGAGACTCATGTAATCTGATGGCTTGGACAATCTCATGCAAACGAGTGAAATGAAGATAGAGAGTGAGAATCAATAAGTTGATAAGAGAGAAAGAGGAAGTGAAAGAGAGAGAGAGAGAGAGAGAGAGAGAGAGAGAGAGAGATGATAGGAAAGGGAAAAGATGCGGGAAAAGAGAGGAGATAGAAATGAGCAGGCAATGATTGCTTTGAAACAAGGTAAAATTGATGCTGGATTGACGAGAAGCAGGGAAATAAAATTAGCAATAATTAAGGATCCCATAGTGATTCGAATCTGTATCAAGATAGCAATAGGAAGAGCGATAGATAGAAACTGGAGAATCAGCAAGAGGTAGAAGGAAAACGAGAAAAGGATATCCAATTGTCCATTATTGACAGGAAATTCGGTTCAGCCACAGATCAACAAGAAGTCACATTTGAGGATGCAGAATACAAGGAATACCATGGAACACGAGGAATATAGAAGGAGGGAGAAAAAGAGCGAGTGACAGTCATTTGTCCGGAAACTGAGCTGTAAAGCCAGTCGAATTCAGTGAAAGTGAGATGAAAGAGTAAGGAGAAAGAAAGAAAGAGAGAGAAAGAGAGGAAGAAAGTAAAACCACAGAATAAAATAGAAAACCTAATGATAGTGATACACACTGGTGATGGATGAAATGCTTTGAGCTCATGTCTGTGGATCCTGTATGAGTCTCCCAGAGAGAGTGGGACGTGGAATGATGACACAAGTGATCAAGAGGACAGAGTGAGAATCGTTTCTTGCCATCGCCTCCAATCATCATTACCTCCCATCATCATTAGATAACCAGTGATTTAGAGCGAAGAGAAGGAGATGGAAAAGAACGAGGGATGGATGAGAGAGGGAGAGAGAGAGAAAGAGAGAGAGAAGCTTGATTCATGATCTGAGTATCCATATTACTGGAGGATTTGAATTCCCGTTAATTGAAGAAACCTAGCGAATCAGAAATGCGAATTGGAGAAAGAAAGAGAGAGGATGAAATTAAAATCAGAATGTATGCATCAAATTGATACTCTCAGCGATTCGTTGAGTTTTCCATGTGTGTGAGCTAAATAAACGACAGATGAATCGAAAATACAAGACTCATGAAACATCATTTCCAAATTGAGAATGGTAAGTCTTCAAGAGTGACCACTACTAATACTGGACAAGTCAATCTCAATCAGCCAAAAGAGAGCTCATCAATACTTGTTGCATCATCAACTGACCACTCAGATGAGGAAGTCTCTCTCTTCTTCTCTCTTTTTTCTTTCCTTCTTTGCTCTTCTGGCTCTGATTTCTGCTTCCACATCATCTTTGGGAACTATTTTCCCTCTTCTCCTTCTTCTCACATCATTTTGCCTTTATCGCAATGCTCACCTCCTCCTCCTCCTCCCCATCCACCTCCACCTCTTTTCCTATGTTGATTTATATATAACCATAACCCTTGTTGCATTCATCGAGGTATCGCTTCCTTATTGGCCATATCACATGCACTTTTCATCTGATTCCATTCATGGCTTCATCGGTTCTTTTCATGGAAGAGAATCCAGTATTCACTGGAAGACCTTCGCCAATGCATGCCTTTTCGTTTTATTTGAGCGTTCCTTAACATTTGCCTGGTATGTTAGCGTCATCACTGGCATGGCAATCGGAATTTGAAGTCAAAGCCGAAAAATTGTATAAATACACTGGGTGTATTTGAGAGAGTTCCATAATATAAATAGACCTCAGAAAAAAATATCTATCAAATCTAGTATTTGAGCAAAAAACTATCAAAAAATAAATATCGATCCACGGAATAAAGAAAAATAATTGATGAAGGAATGCCATGTGTTCGAATTGACATTGAAATCTCATCAATTTCTCTAAGTTTGAGCCAGAATTCGCCAACTGAAATGGAATATCAGAACTCATCCGTACAGTTATGAAACAGTTTGTTTTTGAAACAGAGGACAAACTCTAAATCGATAAGTGAACTTTTATCATCAGATATCTATATTACTGTTGGTTTGCACTGTATATTCTTGACCTTCCAAGGTAGAGTTTAATAATATATTTATTTCATTTTTTTTACCTTTCCAAGTGAATGCAAGACAAACCGGGTCATTGATACCATTGTTGATCGGTCACTATCCATCTGGAATATTTCTTACATTTATTTGGTCTCTTGATTTTCAATCATCACGTTAATCATCGCTATTGTTGAGCTGAGAATATGAAATGAGAATGTGATGGTGTCTATCATTATCAGAATATGGGAGAGAGAGAGGGAATAAGCAACAGGCTTTAAGAATGAAGATGAGTATGGCAGAAGGAATGATAACAAATCATGCTTCTAAATTTGATTCCCTGATTCATTGGATAGAAATTGACACTAAATCAGCAGAGGCTGTCTTTCTCTCTCCAGAGCTCATCTCAGATCTCATTGTATCTCTGATTACCGAGGGAGAAAGAGAAAAGAGAATCATGAATAAGCCATGAATATAGAGTTGATATTCTATCAAATTATCTATCAGTAATGATTCGAGGCAATCTCAATGAGAAAAGATTCAGAGAATGTCTAACCAAAAAGGGTTGAGTGTATTCTCTCTTTCCATCACATCTATCGGAGAAGTAGAATAAGAATAAGAATAAGAAGAAATACATATATGAAAGATGGTGAAAAGGCAGTCGAAATAGGAGTATGAACAAGAGAGAGAGCAAGAGCGAAAGAGAGAGAGAGAGAGAGAGAGAGAGAGAGAGAGAGAGAGAGAGAGAGAGAGAGAGAGAGAGAATAAAGTGAATAAAGAGAGAGAAAAATGAATTATACGCTGTTGATCATGATGCAGAACATATCCGTTTCCGATAGACTACTTTGGGTGCTTCAAACAAATCGAGTGGGTAGTGGATAAGAAATCATACGAGCACACACACACATTCATACACAACACTAACTAACAAGACGATTGACCGAGGCCAACATAGCCACCACTTTTTGACTGCTTTTCATGAGCGATAAAGTACACAGTAAAGTGGCCATCGAAGTTACCGTTACATATGCACATGTACACAATTATTCTCTTTTTAATACTGTTCACTCTCTCACACTCACACTCATATACACACTCACAAAACACATTTTGCATGTGGATTCCGTGTCAATCGGGCATAAATATTGTGAGAATTCGATTATGTCAGCAGAATTGTCTGAATACTCACTGCTACGGCTACTTACTTACTTCACCTTTTCTTGCTTAATTTTGCACCAAACACAAAAATACGATCAAGTGAGAGTAGCTGGATAAGCGGGAGGCAAAAGCTTAATCTCATAAAAATGGCCTGCCGTGAGCCAAATGCCTGCCTTTCTCTCTTCTGCTTTAGTGGATGTTGTGTGTGTGTGTATACTGCATACACTCAGATTGCCTCTGGTTTTGACAGCGATTATCGAATGATCGATCCTTCAAGGTGGGCAGGAGGCCGATCATAGTTGGGGTGTTGATGATGGGTGATTAAAATGATTCAGTTTGATGTAGAAAAACACACATATACACACAGGGTGCATATATGGAAAAAGTGTACAAAAACATGGGTAAGTCTATTTTCACTCAGGAGATCAGCGATGTTCACCGATGAACCATCAACACAGGAGATCAATATCCCGTTCCTGTGGTGAAAAAAACGGGGGACGGAATGGAAAGTAGGGAGGAAGGAGGGATGGTGATGAAGAGGAAGATGAGATTGAAAATGATGCAATTATTTGGTGTAAGAAGAATAAAAAACGAACCGAAAAAGAGAAAAGATGGGAAAGAGAGAAAGGAAAAGAGGAAATTCAACAATAAAGATTCGTTTAATCAAGATTATTGCATTCAACGTGCGCCTAGAATAGGCCAAGTCTGAATGACATGCGATTAGAGATGGGGGTTCAAGATAAACTATAGTCAGGATATCCAACTTCGTCTCATGCTTTACGATTAGTAGGATAAACTGATTGGTCAAGTCATTTGAGACATGATATATAAATAGGAAATAAATAAATCACTATTAACCAAATTCCATGGACACCTTTGGCCATATTTCCTGTGCCTAGTTAGTATATAATGAAGAGAAATGATTTTAATTATAACAATGATGAAGGCAGTGAGCTGCTTAAATGAATAGATGAGTAAAAAATTGTTTTTTTTTCGAATAAATGATGATTACTTGAAAATTATCTTATTTTTCCACTAAGAGCGCAATTGATTGATCTCCTTTTTTCAGTATCTGCTGGAAAACAGTCCCAAAACCTAAGAGTTTCATCAGCACCTAGAGAGGCGATAGTTTTACCCTCTGGATTCATACTAAGTCCTAATATTCTTCTGTTGTCTCCTCGCCCATGGCCGTGCATTTTACCGACTTCAGTTAGTTCCGTAATTTGACTACTCTGAGTATATTTCCAAACTATTAGATTGTTGGAAGGAGCTCCATGTCCAGACACCAATTCCTGATGTTTCTCATTCCATAAAAGAGCTGAAACCTATTCGAAAGAAGAATAATGTGTTACTAAAGAATATCTCTAGAGGTACCCTGCTCATGGCTTACCGGTGATCCTGTTTCTTCAGATAAGAGACTGGCTCCAGTATTTGTATTCCAAAGTTTGATCGTCCTATCAGCAGAGCCTCCTCCACTGGCTAGAATATTTGGCTGCCATGGATTCCAAGCGAGAGCCTGAGGAATGTAGAGAAAACAATAGAATTATTTCTATCTAACTGCTAGCTGGTACTATCACATACCTTAACAGCGGCCGTGTGAGAGGTAAATGTATACAAAGGTTTTTCGGCTGTTCTACCGGACCATATGTTAATGATATTATCATTGCCACCGGAAGCTAGAAGGTGATTATTTGGTGACCACTGGAGACCACAAACATCATGATTATGGCCTTGATATTCTCCTATTTTATGTTCTGATTGTCTAACATCATGATGAATTATGGAGCCATCTCGACATCCGCAACTCAAACACCAAGAGTCCCAACTCAAAGAGGTTACTCTTGATCGATGTCCTTTCATTTTACGTAGTCTCTTTTGTTGTACAAGATCCCATATTTGTACTTCTGCACTCGATGTGCCGATAGCTATTTTAGCAGAATTTTTAGCTCCCACTGACCATGATACTGATGAGACGAATTGTCCCTCAGGAACTTCCATGAGTTTCTTAGCATCACCATCTGAAGCATTCCAAATATAAACAGCTCGATCCAAAGCAACAGCTAACATATTTTTATCACCCCAGTCCATCAATTGGAGATAAAAGTCATCTTTAAGATCGGGAGCATCAAGAATTTTGTCTGGTTTTTCGGGAAGTGCTCGATGCTTTTTGGCTGATTTTGTAAAACTAGTGTAAGATTCACTAAATTTGGAAAGACTTTTCTCGCCAAACGGAAGTACTCGCACGTCATCCAGAGTAGTATTGTTGTTCTGTCGTTCTCTAGGTCGACTACCTTGATTCTCTTTCGAAGTGAGGTCACTTTTAGTAATCTGTAGAGGAAGAAAAAAGAAAATGACGTCAAAGATTATCAGATTGCATCCTTGAAAGGCAATCCTTTCTCATCGCCAAACTTACCATATGATAGCTTCGATCCTGGTCAAGAAAGCTACGATTGGGAATGAATCTATCGCCACCCATAGGGGTTTTGTTTGGTGTTCTGGCCGTTAAAATACCACTACGATTATGTGGTGTTTTGGGTGTCTTCAGAGACACATTGGCCATGGATCGCTTTAAAACCGAATCATCGGCAGCGATATGGAATGATGAAAATGATTGAAGTAAACTTTGATTAATGCTAGTGGACATTGTACATGTGCTGGTATTTTATAACAATTTATATCAATACACATATAAAGGAGGGAGAAAAAAAGGTAGAAAGGAAAGAGTTCACAATATGATCACCACCAAAGATATAATAATATAATAATAATAATAAATAATAAATAAAAAGGTGATCACTGTCAAAAGTGTAATGTCGTTCAATTGCAAATCAACTGTCAATATATGTGTATATGTATTCACTGAATTAACACACACACACACACAAAGACAAGTATGTAGGTAGATCAACTATGGATCTTTTTCTCAATGCTCCCCACAACGGTCACCACAATCAATTAGATTTGTTTTCGATCCTCTCTCTCTCTTCTATTCTCACCGGAATCAAATCAAAATCACAATCAAAATTAATTTCTTTCCTCTCACACACAAACACATTCATTTTGCCTTATCAACTTATATTTCAACTGACCAAACCGCCAAAATACTTTTGTACAGAATTTAAATTCCCTTTCTCGCGCATGCGCAATGGTGTATCGTAAAGTTTAACAGCCAATCAAAAGTCGATATTCAAGTACGATATACTATGACCACCAGATGTCACCTTATGTGCATGAATTCCATTGTGGATCCAAGTAGTGGAGGTATCAGATACTTGAGATGATGAAATTTTTTCAATGTAAACAAAAAAAAGTTGATGAATTTGTAGTACAAATTTTGTACTGTCGGCATGTGTGGTAATGGTGTTGATCGATTTTGATTTTGATTGTGTTTGATAATAAGTGTGAATTATATTACATGATGAATGGTGATAGAGGGGAAGAAGAGCTGGAAAATAGTGATCAAGATGCGGGTGGCAGTGGTGTGACAACGGTGGTGAAAAAGAAGGAACCGTTATCATTAGAAGAATTGAAAGCGAAACTTGAAGCCCAAAAGGCTGCTCAAGCTAAGCCAAAATTTGTGTCAAAAGAGGAACGTGCTCGAGAAGCATTGCGTAAGCGTGAAGAACAAGTGGCCGCACAGCGTAAGGCACTTGAGGAGGCGAAGCGTAAAAAATTGGAATACATCGAAAATGGTCGACGTGAGAATAGGAGAAAAGATTCGGATGAAAGGGATTCAAGGTATGATGAAAGAGATCGAGATTCCAGGTGAGTAGTTGTGTGTTTTTTAATTTGATTTGAACGGTAATCAATATTTCTTTTTTGATGTCTTCTCAATTTTCATAGGAATCATGACAATCGACAGGGTGATAATAGACGATCAGACCGTGAAAGGGATAGAGATAGGGACAGAGATCGGGAACGTGAACGTGACCGGGAAAGAGAACGAGAAAGAGAAAGAGATCGCCGAGACAGAGATCGTAAACGTCGGAGGGACGAACCTGAAAAAGATCGTACTGAAGTGAAAGAAGATAATGAAGGACTTTCTGATAAAGATAAAGAGAAAGAAGTAGAGGCTATTAAGGAAAGATATCTTGGTGTTGTTCGTAAAAAGAAGCGTACTCGTCGATTGAATGAGCGAAAGTTTGTCTTTGATTGGGATGCTGGTGAAGATACAAGTGCAGACTATAATCCTGTTTACAAAGATCGACATACCATTCAATTATTTGGTAGAGGACATGTTGCTGGTATAGATATTAAGCAGCAGAAGAAGAATCAATCCAAATTTTATGGTGAATTGCTGGAAAAGCGTAGAACTGACGCTGAAAAAGAGCAAGAAGTTCACCGATTAGAAAAAGTCAAAAAAAGAGAAGATAAACAAAAATGGGATGATCGACATTGGAGCCAAAAAGCAATCGATGAAATGACTGAGCGAGATTGGCGAATATTTCGTGAAGACTATAGTATTTCAATTAAAGGAGGTAGAATACCTAATCCAGTGCGCACATGGACGGAATCTAATCTACCCGCCGAGATACTCAAAATAATTGACGAGCTCAATTATCGTGAGCCCACACCAATTCAGCGACAAGCCATTCCGATTGGACTTCAAAATCGAGATATCATAGGCATTGCAGAAACTGGTTCTGGTAAAACTCTAGCCTTTTTGATACCTCTGTTAGTATGGATAACATCTCAGCCCAAGATTGTGAGGCAAGACGAAATTGATCAGGGTCCATATGCTGTCATTTTGGCTCCTACTCGTGAATTAGCTCAACAAATTGAGGAAGAAACAATCAAATTTGCCAAAGCTCTGGATATTCGAACAGTCACCATCATTGGTGGTGCATCAAGAGAAGATCAAGGTTTCAAGTTGAGACTTGGTTGTGAGATCGTTATTGCCACTCCAGGTCGTCTCATCGATGTGCTAGAGAATCGATATCTAGTGTTAAGTCGTTGTACTTATGTGGTACTAGATGAAGCTGATCGTATGATTGATATGGGTTTCGAAGGTGATGTACAAAAAATATTGGATCATATGCCTGTTTCCAACTTGAAGCCTGATACTGAGGAAGCTGAAGATGAATCAAAATTGATTGAGAACCTCAAATCAAAGCACAAGTATCGGCAAACTGTCATGTTCTCCGCTACTATGCCAGCTAGTGTTGAAAGGTTAGCTAGAACTTATTTACGGCGACCTGCACAAGTGACTATTGGATCTGCCGGTAAACCTGTTGATCGGGTTGAACAGATTGTGTACATTGTTAATGGACCTGAGAAGCGTAAGAAGCTTGTCCAAATATTGGAAGATCCTGCACTCAAGCCACCAGTCATTATTTTCGTCAATCAAAAGAAAGCTGCCGATGTGTTGGCCAAAGGACTTGATAAATTTGGTTTCAATACTATTACTCTTCACGGTGGCAAAGGACAAGAGCAGCGAGAATACGCATTGGCTGCACTAAAGAATGGTGAAAAAGATATTCTCGTCGCTACTGATGTGGCCGGCAGAGGTATCGATATCAAGAATGTTTCATTGGTCATCAATTATGATATGGCCAAAACAATCGAAGATTATACCCATCGTATCGGTCGAACTGGTCGTGCAGGTGAATCAGGAAAAGCAATATCTCTACTGACTGTTCAAGATGATAAACATCTATTCTTTGATCTCAAGCAACTTCTACTACAAAGTGCAGCTTCCAAATGTCCACCTGAGTTGGCCAATCATCCGGAAGCCCAACAAAAGCCGGGCACAGTTGTCCAAAAGAAGCGAAAAGATGAGACAATATTTGTCTAATGTATAATATACTACATCATCATGTATTACAATTACATTATTCCTTTATTATCGATATTATTATTAAAATAATTCCATTTCTTCACTGATCGAAGTTCAGCATGGAAGAATTTTCTCGATATACATGTATATATATACACAAATGTATATGTAAAATAGAATTCCTGAGACAGTAGTTATACGTGTGCCGTTCTCAAAAGTCTGAGCAAGCTTTGCTCTATCAAGCTCAACATGCATTGGCCTCTCTCTATGGCTATCAAAGCATAGCCAGTAGTAAGTGAAGTGAACTGCAAGCGTGAAAACTTTGCTAAATCGAAGTTTTCTTGAAGGTGGAAAAATTCAAGATTTTCTGATCAAAGATAATATGTAAAAATAGGTCGGGGCCAACTTATTAAGATTGCCGTGTGATACTGATACTGAAAAGTTAAAGGATTTTCTGAACAACGGTCTATGGGGTGGTCCATTTCCTCGCTCGACTCTTCGCTACTGTAGATAGTCGAGATGAAGCATCCTGAGACCCAAAAGTGTTCCATGATCGATGTGGTTGTACAGTTGAACCACATTGGCGGCAGAGAGTGACGATGATTTGTCCGTGTCTAACTTGTTTCGGATGAGAATTTACAGGATATCTGCTAAGTTGATTAATGATTTTATTGAGGTGGATCAGAGTAGTATCCAAGTGATTCAATAGTTTCTGATGAATTTCATCAGATAGTATCGTCGCGTGTTGACTGCACATGTCATAAGGAGAACTGTTGTGTTTTGCCATGTGACTTGATTTGTTTTTGATGGTATGATGACATCCATGTGTGTTTGATTGCTTAAATGTATTCCTTTTTTAATTGAATTGTGGTGGGGGTAAAAAATGGGCTCAAAACAAAGTGTACCTAGCAGTGTGAAAACTTTAGTACAAAAGTATAGACCTCGATTGAAACCAGAAGAGAAGACCAATATGCTTTTAGGAGGTGATCCAGTGTTCAAGGGACAAGATCTTGAAGGCAATTCGTATTGGGAATATACTGTTAATGGAAAAATTCGACGATTCTGTGAGCCAGCTGATTATCAAGATAATGAACCATTCGATCTTTGGGTAAGTTTTTGTTGATCCTCTCAATGATAATCAATTCATCTCAATCATTCTAAAAATGCTTGCAATGATTACAGGATAGAAAAATTACTGTTACCAATGTGCGTCATCCAAGTGAATGGTATGGATGGTTAATGTAAGTTGAATTATTTGTGTTCAACTATAAACTTACTTAATTGCAATTTTTTCCCTCTTATCATAGGAATCATCGAGAAGATCCACCAACAGAGGAAGAAAGTTTAAGAAATCTTGCCATAGCCTATTTAAAGAAGGAGAGAGCACAATTACTAGAAGCTGAAGAACGTAAAAATTGGCCTCAACTTGATGCTGCATTGAAGAGGATAGAGGCTGAAAAGAATCAAATCAACGGATGGCCTGTCTATGCTGACATCGAGTTATATCCATGTCAACATACATTCAATGAGAAAGGTTCATATCTTCCCGATATTGATGTAGAGTTGTTAGATAAATTTGAATTGGAAAGTGGTAATCAGCAAAAAGTTGAAAGTTTACCATCAGGTGAAACGACACAAGCTCAAATTGATCACAACAATATTGAATATCAAGCCATCGAGTCTGGAAAGCAATCTGATTCTCGTTCATCTAAAAATGCTTCTTGATAATAGAAGTGTATGTTCAATGTGATAAATAGTAAGCCCAAGTCAGAGCTCATCATGAGCCATACGATTGAACTTAAAGTGCAAGAGCATCGAAGGCTTCAATCAGATGTTTTGTTTGTAAAATAGCTTGTTATAAAAATATTAGATGAAGATCTCAGGCATTTCCATGCTTGGAAAGATCTAAATTGTCATCAGAATTATCAATTCTTCACATCTCATGATTTGAACTCAAGTTCAAATCAAAAATATCATCATCAAATACAGTTGGTATTTGAAATATACATTATTTGGAATTGATTCTCTTATCTCCAATCACTCGGTCATCATCTAGTTTGACATTTTAACTTAATTTCTGCAAACTTGATCTCAACGGTTAAGATGATCCGATTAATCTTGACTGAAAAGATCCGTTAAAATCATCCTATGATGTCATCTTACATCAGATTTCGTAAGCTCTATTCTAACCATCTCTTCAAGGTAACTGACAATGATTTTCTATCAGTCTTCAACTCTTATCCCAATCGATTCTTCTTCAAATCAATAAGTTTAATTGCTTTATTTGAAACACTACTGACTGATATGTCTACTTCAACTGATATGATGGAGTCGATATCTCAATCTAACATAAACTTACTTTGTACCAGCATTCAAACAGTCTCATTCAAGTTTCCTTTCCGCATCTTTGACTCAAAATCACATTAGCCATGAACTCTCGGTCTCTAGTTTATTTACCTTGCCAGCATCAATTTACCTTCTTTTCTCTCTTATAACATGTCAACCACCGTTAACATTCATCTGATGAATCAGCTCAAAAAATATCAACTTATGTCACTGCTGGAGATTTTTTTCGCGAAATCATGTACTATTTGTGATGCTCCTTTGGTGTACTGGTGTACTAATCACTAGACACTGATTTAGAACCGAAACTTCTATCAGAATGATCACAAGAGTTTTCTCTGAAGTTTGGAGAACAATTCATGGTACATCTTGTACCTCATCACTCCTAAAGTTTTGTTATGTATTCCATTTTATCGAATGTTTATTTCAAATTTCAAAAATATCACCATGGCAGTAGTGTTAAATAGTCATTATAAATAGATCTCAAAATTACAGAGTATCACTATTCGTCAAACCATTGAGCCATTCGATTTTGTGATTCAATTAACCAGATGAGCCACTGCCAGCTCCAAAGCCTTGACCGTGACTGAGATTAATTCCTGGACCATTTACACTGTAACCTGATCCAGCTCCTATAAGATGAGAATATTTGCCAAAAGTGAGCCCAATACTTTCATCAAACACACAAAAAAATTTAACTATAAAACAATGGCAATTGTACTAACCGAATCCGGAGCCCATTCCATTAGGTCCAGCACCAAAACCAGATCCGAATCCACTACCGAACCCAACTCTATTTTTGCCATCAAAAAATAGTAATAATTGATAAGTTTGATATGCAAAAAAAAGTTTCAACATTCACTCTCAACAAAAGATCACTTATCGTGAATGAATCAAGCATCACAATTCTCAATTCTCCTCAAACCAATATCAAACTTATTCTAATACTAACCTGAAAGGTCCAGCATTGAATGATCCCCCGCCACCACCACCGGCACCATATCCTACACTAGGAATATTTCCTGGCAATCCTGGATAAGGTTCTGGTGGCAAGAGTGGTCTTGGTCTGTGATGTCTTCGGTGAGGATGAGCATTAATTACACAAATGATGGCAAATAAAACAATGGTAAATACAACACTCTTAAAATACATGTCGGAAAAGTTTACAAATTGAGTGGGGCAAAGTAACTAAACAGTTAACAATTTCAAATGATGATGATTAACTTCAAATGGTATCCAAAGTACAATGATACCAGATTCCAGTTAATTTTTGCCTTTAAATACTCTTTTTTTCCCGGCCGATGGAGAGCCGGTCAACAGCCGATCAGTTAGCTCACTTGCAGGTTCTTGCACTGGATTCTCAAGGTACAAGTTCTATGGGCTAAAAAGTTGCCCATACATACAGACACACACATATCTTGTGCCCTGGAGGTATGTCAGTTGTCCATAGCTGTTCTAAGATTTGATTATGATGATGATAAGAGAGAGAGAGAGAGAGAGAGAGAGAGAGAGAGAGAGAGATACATCATGAACGATTATGATGTATGATTATGATTGGGTTCAAAATTTTTCAAGTTCACAGTCATCAAACCCTTTTTTTCTATCTTATCATTCATTCAACCCTTTCAATCAAATGAAAGAACTTCTATGTGTGTATGTGAAACAGTCCAAGTGGTAATAGTGATCCAAACTGGTCAGAGGTTGATGTCCAGTGTATGGTAGTGATTTGTTGTTGACCCCTCACTAACGGGATCAAATTCAGTATATGTAAGAGAAAGAAGAGAGAAAAAAGTTGCTCAAGGATCTAAAGGTGATGAAGATGCTCAATCTTACTTGATTAAATGAATTTTTTTTCTCGTCACTCATCGGCCTTAGTGACAAGATGCAATCTCATATCTTTCCATACATGTACATGAATTCGTTTTTGAGATCATTTTTTGTTTCTTTTCTTCAATAGGCACTCGCCATCACATCGAATCTGTACATCCTTGTTGATCATTAGCAAACTAGATCCACCAATTTGATACTCGAGCATGAAATACTTTGATTAATTTCGATTCCAATCTAAATCAGAAAAAAAATGTTGTGAATTCTGCGAAGCATGATTTGGTCTTAATTTATCATTTTAGAATTCTCTAGAAGAATTTTCCCCGAAGTGAGCTCTTTCATCCTCATCTACAGAGCATTTTGACCCACTCAACAGGAAGTGAATGTGAAATATGATTGTTTTTTGATGACAATTGACAAGTAAACCTGATGTCGAGATATGTATTGATGATAAATTTAGTAACCGATAGTTCATTTCTCTTACCACACACACACACGCTTACAAATAATAATACATACAAATACAAACAAATTGCGATTGTTTATCGTCTCCCGCTAAAAAATTCAGTCATTCAAGCAGATCCCACGAATCTTTTTCGAAATGTGATTCACTTTGAATCGATTGATTCTAAAATCTGATGTAACCACGAATATGAGAGAGAGAGAGAGAGAGAGAGAGAGAGAGAGAGAGAGAGAGAGAGAGAGAGAGAGAGAGAAATATATCATAATTTACCTCCTCTTGACTTCAAAGTTCATACCACACTATTATAGAGACCACTGATGATGATAATTAGTGATAATTTTCTCTACTATTCTCTGCTATCTTCACCACCCCCACCTGAGAGACTGAATTAGAAAAGATTTTTTCGAAATAGAGTAACTCCCATCATGACCATATTATTGCTTGATTTTGTTCTTTCCACCAATAAGTTTGACTTCATTATTCATCATATCTTCATTTGTGTCGAGAATCGGCAAACTTATCAGCGGTTATATACGTTACCGGTTGATTGAGGAGACAAAATCTTCGATTTTCTCTTGAAAACCTCTTTTTTTGCTGCCTAAAAATGTTCAAATCTGTGAAAATTATTGCCATCTTATTTCTTGTGTTAACAGTTACAATTGTCGAGTGTAAAAGAGGACTCGAGATGGAAATTCTTCTTCTTAAACTTTTACAAAATCGATCAAAAAAGAATCAGCATGTGATACCGATTCCAATATATGTGCCTCGAGCTCGCCATGGAGGTTGTTCAGCCAAATCTCATGCTCCCAATAAGTATCCAGTTTTTGTGCCCATGTAAGTATAGTTGTGTCAGAGGTATTCCTCTTCCCCTCTTCTTTTTACCAGTCAGGTCAAAGTGGAATGAGATGAGAGAGGAAATTCTACCAAATAATCTTGGGTTTGTGTGTCAGCTATTTTTCAACTGATACCGCTTCAGCAATGCTACAAACTGTAAGCCTTAGGCTCAAATGTCCATAATGATCATCCTTCCTATCTTGATATGGAAGAAGATTCCTATCCACACAACATCCGAGCTGGATAAATTTTAATTCTCCTTCTATCTATCTTCCGAAAATCTTGGAATCATTTTTCTCTTCACATTCTTTTTTTTCAATTTGAAAATCGATTCTCACTCCAGTCTCTCTCTCTCTGTTCAGATCGAAGAGAATAGCTTTGAGCAATCCATCCATCCTATTCCTCTTTCACAAAATCTTTCCCCTGATGTGATACAATCTCGAATTTCAAAATGTTCTGATACTATCATCTGTCTAGTTTACCTGTCAACCAGAGAAATCAAATGTCCTGGTTAATCAATGAATCATCATAGACTCATAAAAGATGGAGAAAACTGTTATATTTCTTGGTTTACTTGATATGAATCGATACCATCCAGCCATCATAATATATTAATTTGTATTGATTCTTGAATAGTGGTTTCAGTTCATTTGAAAGTGAAAGTGTTTCTATTTTGATCACTTGTTGAAAAAACTATTTTCATCTTGATTCATCTTCCTGGACAAGTTGAAACTCATTTATAATTGTTATCATCAACTATCGATTGGAATCGAATATTGATTGGGAGATGTCTCACGTTCATGATGATATTTGACAACAGAAGGAGAACTTCCGTTACGAGATTCTAATTTTTATTATCACCAAATTATGATGATGATTATTTTCTTTCCTCTTTTACGTTCTTTTTGATGCATTTTTTCACCTCAATTGCTTTCCAATCATCATAATTTCCATTTTTTTTTCTTTCTCTCTCTTCATCAGTCTGGATACTTTCTTCTGATGCTCATTTCACATACTATAAGTGTATATTCGATAATATAGATATATATGTATATGTCGTTAAAGTTCTAAGTCCTAAGTTCCAGCTCATCGATCGAGCGAATCTTCACTCTTCCCACTGACAGCATTTCTTACTCGCTTCGATTCAGCTCCAGCTTAGTTCAACCATTATCAATTCAAATTTGAACATATATTCAGGATTAAAGCCTTAAGCTATCAATTAATTTTCTATCATCATCAGTATCACCATCTTGAGTTCATGATGAGAGAAAATTTTCATCTCTCTCCTCTCTTTCCATCATCTATTTTAATATATCCAAAATTCTTCCAATTATACCATCATTTTGTCGCTTATCTCTTTTGAATTGACTTTTCATCCTTTTCTCATACGATTATTATGCATAATTTACACTGATTTATATGCTTATTTTTCGAATTTATGGATCTGCTCATCCAAATATTTGGATCCTTAAAATAATCGATCCATGACATACACACAAGTTACGTTATATGAAAATTCTTTCAGTAATTCGTTTCATCACTTTCCCTTGCTCAGCTTCAGTATGATTAATATGATCTTGCATGAATTGCACAATACTATACAATACATTCTGATAGTGTCATCAATGAATTTTCCTAGATGAATAGATGGATATATCCTGATCCTTGGATAAATGAAGGTGGGAGAGAGAGAATGAAAAAGTGTCTTGATCTTATACGATTGGATGAATATCTGGAAGGTTTCCCTGGATTATCCAACTCCATGGGATAGTTCCATAAATCAGCCTATTGAGTCCATCGAGATTTATTATGATACTTATTGCTTCAATAACTTATCGAAATTCTACTTGACCTTCCCATCGATCAACCATGGGAAGAGAGAACAATTCAGCCTTGAGTTTTCGAGGAGATATATTTTCTTATCGATTGTCTAGTGCAAAAAACTCATCAAATTTGTAGTAAGCTAATCAATGGAAACATTTGGCCACTTCAGATGTTGAGGAAAATTTTTTTTTCTTCAAAATCAAACATTCCGATAAGATTGTGTATATATTTTTCCGATTAATTTTCCATCCACATCTTTTCCGATAGGCATGTTCATGAACATCATGTAATGGAATCATCGAATTTGGAACATACCTACTTACCAGCACCAAGTCCTTGTCAAATGATGCAAACACATCGGATGAACGATAATAATTTTTATGGATTTTCTGGATTATGAAATTAATTGTTTAACTCATTCAAGATGTGCATGTATATATATATACATAGAAATGAAAATTTTTCTAGCCAAAAATTAAGTATCAAAATGATAATCAAATTACACAGAGCATAGCTCAAAATTAACTGAAACAAAGGCTAGTACATAAGTCAAATAAGCCTGGTT
This sequence comes from Brevipalpus yothersi, assembly GCA_003956705.1. Lineage (NCBI taxonomy): Eukaryota > Metazoa > Arthropoda > Arachnida > Trombidiformes > Tenuipalpidae > Brevipalpus > Brevipalpus yothersi. The sequence goes on from QZCP01000085.1 coordinate 25,692, forward strand.
GATAAATATATTTTATTTTTCTGACTTCATTTTGAATGATAAATTGTTTTTTTTTTCTCACTTGTACCGATTAAAGAAATTCAAGAAAGTTCACTTCACTTTGACTTTGAGTGGAATATAAATATAAATATGAACACAGCTGAGAAGAGTAATGATAATAATAATAATAATAATAAAAGCAGAGATTGAATCACTAAATCAACTGTTTTCTTTCAAGCTCAAAGTGAGAGAAAAAAAAGGGAAGAGAAAATCAAATCACTGATTGTGGTGCATTGTTGTGTATTGAATAATAAATGATAAAAATAATGAAACTAATACGAAAAAATTAAGGGAATGTTTCACATTTCTTTTCGATATTGATTTGTAAACTTATGCTTTTCTTTTTTTTTCGTTAACAAAAGCTTTGAGTTTCAATAAAGCTTTGATTAATATCAATTTTTCTTGCCAAAATTCTTGAATCAATAGAAAAGAAGAAATATAAATTGCTCTCTTTTGACAGTTAAATCAATCATCTTCATGCGTAAGTTATTTCTGCTTATTTCTTCTTCTTCTTCTTTTCAAGGCTCAATGTTTCATTAAAATTTAACATGATGAAATATATATCGTTTCCTCAATAATCGTAACAAATGAAACTAATTCAATATACATATATACAGAATGTATATCTGAATATCCATTAGCCTGCTGGCTTTGGATAATCTCCTTGATTCCGGTGTTTTCAAATTCGATTCAAATTGTGTCATCAGATCATAGTGTCATCAGAATGTAAATTGAGGACTCAAATGTAACATATTAAAAACTGACTCAATGTTTCCAGATCACTTGTTTTGGTGTGTCGAGAAGAAGGTGGAAAAAACAAAACAAAAATACACATCAAAAATATTATCAACATCCTCAAATTATTCTTCTTCTTTTTTCACATTCCAAAATCAAATTTAAAATGTTACTCTTGAGATAAAAAAAATCAACTAAATTAATATTCAATCGTATTTATCATTATCAATGCTCCTGATGGCGGATGTTTCCAAGAGTTATCTTACGGGAAGTTTATTTAAATCATCATTTTTTTGTTTATGTTTACCGTGTTTTCCGCTTTTGGTACCTGTATACACACCTTCGGTGATATCATCAGTTGGAACAAGTATAGGAAACAGGTAAGTTTTTATCGATTCGAGATTTGAGTTGAAAAAAAGTTTTATTTCTTTTTATTCACTTATTTTTGGTCATTTCTTCGAATCATATAATTTATAATTCAAGATTTATGTGTGTATGTAAGTTAGAGAAAAGTATATAGAAATCTTAAAAAGAAAATCATTAATCAAGTAACAAATTTTGTTTCATCAGACCAACAACAGGAATCGGAGCTAATAGACCAGGTATTGGCACTGGTCTTGGTACGGGAGGAACCGGAGGAGGAACGAATTTAGGTGGTAATCGTCCTGGTGGAATACCAGGTACAGGAGGAGGTGGAAACTTTGGTGGTGGTGGAAATCGGCCTAGTGGAACTGGTGGAATGCCAGGAACAGGGGGAGGTGGAAATTTTGGTGGCGGAAATCGGCCTGGTGGAATGCCAGGAACAGGGGGAGGTGGAAACTTCGGTGCTGGCGGAAATCGGCCTGGTGGAACTGGAGGTATGGGAGGTGGTGGTGGAAATTTTGGTGGCACCAATCGGCCGTCCGGTACTGGTGGAGGTGGCAGGGTGGGCACATTTGGCTTTGGAGCTGATAGATTTGGTCAATCGAGAGCATTTGTACAGAAAAAGAATCATAGAGATGTGGAAATCTTTGGAAGATCTTTGAATCGTCGAGAATTTTTATCGGATTCAGATGATTTGATCGGTGAGTATAAGTACATGTACAAGTAGTGTATGTATAAAATAGAAAAGCATCCACGTTTCTCCATGTATTGGGATCAGGAATCAAGAAAATTGAATAATTGATCGAGATCGCCTAGAGAAAAGTATCATGAACACCTATTTAACCATCAGAATTTGAATGATGATGTTTAACTGATAATTGCTTATTCATTTTCCCTGAAATTCTTCTTCTCACATTCAACAGGTACGTCTTCAAATAAGCGGTCAAGCTCATCAAGACGTCGAAAAGGCCATTCGGAAGTGAGAAGAATGGTTCGAGTTCGTGTGATAACACCAAGATCATCATCACGTCATCGACACAATCGTGATCATCGTAAGCCATCCCGAATAATATTGTTATAGAGGTTTCCACTTTCGATTGCAAGAAGAAGATAGAAAGATAGGATTGCAGATACAGATAGATAGAGTGATAGAGCTTGCTTGTATCACACAAAACATCATCATCATATTCGTTTGAATGATAATGTGTGCCACCATCCACGATACGTTTCTCAATGTAATGGACATCCTTGCAAGTAGCCCATCAAAAATTTATCCTTACAACTTTCAACCCATTCATCCCATTGTGAGAAACCAAATTTTGCATGTAATATTCGCCAACATCGTACATCATCAGTGATTTGATTGTCCACAAAACTGCCACATGGAGCACCGCACACTGTGTCAGACAATACATCATCTTTTTCGGCACAATGTTCACCACCTTTGAACTGTAGAAAAAGATATGTGATATTGCATATTAATATTTTTAACTTGAAATCAATTGATTTTGGCAATTTTGTTGATTGCAAATGATAGCATATGATATACACAAAAACACATGTGACAATCACATGTGTGTGTATATGTATATGCAAGCATGTTAAATTATGGATCAATTATCGATTGATTTAATTTACCTGGAATAATCCGTAGCGATTTCCCTTGTCCGTTTTGGTGATCTGGGTTGTATCGTATTTTGATGATTTCTCAATATAACATAGAAGACTAGGAATCAAGCTTCGAGACACTTTATATCGGTGGAATAATGTTTTGGCCAGTGTACATCGTTGCATCTCTTTACTTTCCACTGGCACCAAGTGGAAAATGTTAGCTACGATCAGTGTTATAATCAAATATTTGTTGGTATTGTTGATGTTGTTGATGATGAACATGTTGGAAAAGATGTGATTGATGATGATTTGGTAGAATATTGAAATTTTCAGATCGCTTGTACATTAAATAAGGCACACTTTTTAATTGAATATCACAATATGTCAATTGATTATTGATATCCAGATTTGCAAATTTTGTTCTTATATAAATATATGAAAATCGAATATGCACGATTCACACAACCGAAAAGTAGCGCCAAAAGTTATAAACTGAAAGCACTAATAAAATAATAAGATTTATATACACAGATATTTGCAAAAATTATCAATCAATGGAAAAAAACAAGATCACAATTATGGTTAAGAAAAATTTTCACACCAATATCGTCAATATTGTACGTCAGAGCGTCAGAACGTCAAGATAGTTGGATTGAAAAAGTTAGTTTAATTTGTGTTCAACTGTCTTTTTCTCACTTTCAACACTTGTCCAAGTGAAGATGTTTCTGTTGCTTACCCACATATATATACGCATGAGAACAAATTATTTGCACGATTACGTTGCAATTCAATCCCCTTTTTTCCCTCCCACTTCATGATAAACTCTCTCTCTCTCTCTCTCTCTTTCTTTCTTTCTTTCTTCCTCTTTCGCTTGTGTTCAGCATCTTCTTCTTATTTCTGCACCACAAATTCGAAATCAACCTGCTGATCATGTTATCGGCCGGGAAAATTCTGTTCTCTCTCTCTCTCTCTTTCCCTATCATTTCTTTCCTCCTCCTTCGATTGCTGATCTCCCCTCTTTTATCTTGGGAAAAAAATTAGTAATCAAATGATGATTCCGAACCTGATAGCAATGAACGGAAAATCGAAGTAGTGACATGAGATGAGATGGGGGAGGGTTGCAATAATGGAATTTTGTGGTGATAAGTACCCAGAGGTGATGCTTACGGGATGGTGGAGAAAATAATAGTAAACCTTGAATGGAATCAAAGGAGAAAGAAAGAGAGAGAGAGAGAGAGAGAGAGAGAGAGAGAGAGAGAGAGAGAGAGAGAGAGAGAGAGAGAGAGAAAGAGAGAGCAAAGTTTTCCGACATCGATATCTTTCTGGAAGATTTCAACGTCTTACCTGAGTTCATGCAATTCTTTTCTCCCAGCAAGGTACAAAGTTTGCATTGTTACACAACAATCCTTCTCCGTCTCTCTCTCTCTCTCTCTCCTCCGCCTCCTCTTCATCTTCTCTCTCTCTCTCTCTCTCTCTCTCTCTCTCTCTCTCTCTCTCTCTCTCTGGGCATCCTTGTGATCTCATTGACTATTGCCCTCATCCATAAACACGCTTCCCAGATATGATTGGCACGAGAGTGGAAGATAAGGTAATGTCAGATGAGCTAAGAAATGCCTCTGAAAATAGAATTTTGCAGCGCATACATTCATAGCAATAGCAATTGGGTACGATAGAGAGAAAGAACAACGATAATAATTATAATTATATTTTTCAACAAAACTCGCTCTAGGGGTGCTAAGGAATCGAATATCCATGTTAGTATTTTTCAATGACTAACAATCGACACCGTCCATAATCAGAATGAGCTCCCAGAACTGTTATTGATCGACCTCGAACCAATGGAAATGTACATGCCAGTACATCAAAATGAAGCGCGAATACAAAAGTAAACCAGTTGAACATTTTTTCTCCCTCCTCTTTCCAAAACTAAGGCGGCTGTGAAATCAAACTACTATTCATATCATTATTATGACCATTATTACATGATTCAGATGAAAAATTTTTACCAATTGCCATGCCTCATCAACTCATTCATCCTTTCTCTATTCAATGGCCACCTCTATTCACTGTTTGGCTATTCATGATCATCATGATGATTTATCATCACTATTTTCTCAGCTCAATAGCCACTGGCTATGAGCCTCTCTCTCTCTCTCTCTCTCTCTCTCTCTCTCTCTCTCTCTCTCTCTCTCTCTCTCTCTCTCTCTTTCTCCTTCTCTTTCTATGAACTGTGAGCATGCTGCTTGATCATGAATTATAATACCATACTGTATGAATGGAAATATCATAATACAGGTAATATGATTGTTGACACGTTATTCATTCCCGTGAAGTTCACGTGAATTAAATATGATATCCAAAAGTTTACGGAAATATGTATCATTTTATTACTCATTCATGACTCATTCACCCACTTTCATGGTCAATGATTTTCAAGAAAATTGCCTTCTTGACAACCGTGCAACTACGTAAATAAATTAGTCTATGAGCGTATCATTTTCTTTGCTATTTATTCACAGTTTTTCGATCTTGAAGCAAATAATGCTGTACAAAATAAGCTATCTCATAATTGGTAACAATTTAAGAGTCTTAGATGAAGCTTGATGATTTCAGATGATTAAAAATATGTCCGATAAGAAAAAAGGTGGTAAAAAGCTGAATAAAATTAATTGGCAACATAATTTTGATTACCATTCGGTGTTGTCAAAATTCATCGGACGATATAACAGATTGGTGATGGAAGAATTCTTTGCCAATTGTATTGAATCTTTTCGAATTTTGGAGGGCAATTCATTGGACTACTTGTTCAGCTGTACGAGGAATGCTTTCGAATTAAATCGGTTATGTAATCATGATGAGAACATTCAAATTGAATGTACAAAAAGGGAAGATCAATCATGTAGCAATATCGTTAACATCAATTAGTATTCAGTAGAAAGAAAGAGAGAGAAAAGTCAAAAAAGAATTTCAATATATTTCAATGGCTTCTTTGCACGATAAAGTTTGCTGAACCTTTGGTAATATCAAGCGAATATGAATGGTCTGGAAAAGCATCATGAAATATGACACAACATTGAAAACCAAAATTTGAATTGTACAAATTCGATACATCATGTTCATTCTATTCAAGTCGAAGGAATACAATTATGAATTATGTATTTACTATTGGAAGAAAAAAAAAGTTCTTTCCATGTACATGTAATTCGAAGTGATGAATGTTCATACTCTTTCACTTCTTTGATACTGATTGCTGATTTCTCTCTCTCTCTCTCTCTCTCTCTCTCTCTCTCTCTCTCTCTCTCTCTCTCTCTCTCTCATTACTCTTACAGGAATCCACGAGTCAAGATAGGCAATTTGAAGGAGCATTCTCTCTTGTCCAATAAAATTGTACACATTCAGATAAATATATGTATATATATATTTCTCGTTCATCTTGTTGGGTATCACTACGATTGCCACCGAGAGCAAAGTGTGCTGTTCATTGATCTGCAACATCAATCTGCATCTCCATTCCATTTCAATTTAATTGATATCAGACTCCAGAGTATTAGACACATACCAAAGCAATACTTATCGTGACAGCTTTCCGGTTGAAGAGGAGATCAAACAACTTCATCACCTTCTACATCTCTTCTCTCATCTCATATGGTCACACACATATACTAACAGCATCCAAGTTTATTTTCTCTCTCTCTCTCTTTCATCCAGTATCGTAATTGCTCTCAATTTTCGCTTCTCTCTCTTATTCTTCATCACCACCACCACCACTCTATCCACCATCATCATAATCATCTACTCACACGAATACCTTCCAAACCATAGGATATAGTAGCTGAAAATTTCTGGTTAATTTCTTCTCATAATAATACCTCTCGGATAAATCTGGAAGAGTGAGGAGAAGAGAGTGAGAATTCAGTTCAGGGTGAGATACTTTCTTCTCCAATTGCCTAGGAGTTTCACATCCACTCATTTGGGTCCATCAAATTCTCTATTCTCATCGATAGAGAAAGAGAGTGAAAGAAAGAGAGGAAGAAATCTTTCATCCTCTTTTGCTACCGCTCAGCATCCGCATCTTTGATTCGCCTGGATTCTGTTGGATGCTTTCAAAGTGAGGATCAAAGTTTTGCCTCTCTTCTCTGTTCGAGAAAACAACGGATGGGCAGAAACTCATTGACCAATCAATCGTCTACTTGTGGAAAGCTGAATTTCATTTCCCATGAATACTAGCTCATCACTTAGAATCACCGGGATCAAAATGTTCACCATACTATTGAGTGTATCCATCATTGGACACTGGATGCTGTCAATGGTGTACGCTGTGGAACATCCAGCTCAAGTTCGTCCAATACCTTCATCACCATCATCCCCATCATCCCCATCATCCCCATCAACCTTTTCTCCTTCTCCATCCTCCTCCTCATCTTTCAATGTGAAACAAAATTCACATGATCGAATCATACCGATAATGTCTATGTCAGGCATCATCCAGGACAATGGTACACGCCAGCATACACTTCGATTGGTGACTACCTATCATTTTGATTCCAGTAAAGCTAGTAAAAATCGAACTTCATTGGCAGATGTTGCACAACCGGTAAAGTCAACTCCAGCATCCAACATTCCGACATCAGTGGCATCAGCATCCTCAAATCAAATTCCCAGTCCACTGTCAATCAGCGGTAAAAGTGGTCATTCACAATCGATCCCCACTACTGGTGGAGGTGGCAAAACAGTATCGATTGGAGGTGGTATAGTTTCAAGTGTATCCGATGAATCTCATCATTTGAGATCACTTGAATCTCCTGCGGATGCTGGTGGAAGTGAGGAAAGTGATGAAGGAGACTACTATGAAGATAATACAGATGAAAATAGTCCACTTATCATGGAACAATTGAATGGTTCCGATAAGAGAATCGAATTGAATGTGTCGGATACAGGAAAAACTGGATTCCCTGAGCGACCGATTCGCGTGGCTCCAATATCTCCAGAATTGAGAACCAGACCAATTGTATCAGGACCCGATTCTGTGATCATTCCAGCAACCATTCCTTTCACTGTACCCGTGAGTGTAAGTAAACAGCCTCTGGAACGACGTGATAAAGGAATTCGAGGAGCATCATCAGTGAGAACTCGAAATGTGACCATTGCAGGATCTCGAACTCGATGTGTTTGCAATCAAACAGGTAATTGTTGACCACATGGACACACACATTCCCTAGTATTTTTATTACTGCTCAATGATTTGCCAAAGTTCATGAGGCTGTGGGTGATCATTTCATGATTAATAGAAAACAGAGCATAGAATTTATGAATCAAATTTTTGCTCTATTATACTCATGATTATATTTTTTACATTGATTTCCATGAAAAGTACCAAAAAATGTTCCATCCATCTATCAAATTCAATAATTCAGTGGTCCAGATTCCATTGACCTCCTCTCCTCCAACACTTCTGAGGAGAAAGAGAGAGAGAGCGATGATTAATCTTCTCTTCTCATTTAGACCAATAATTTTCTTTCTCTCTCTCTCTCTCTCTCTCTCTCTCTCTCTCTCTCTCTCTCTCTCTCTATCTATCTTTCTCAGCCCAACCAACCAAAGTTCCAACCTAATCGATTGATTCTACTTTCTGATTGCAGCTTCTTTTCTGCCTACACTAGCATGAAATGAACAAGATTTTTATCATTACACACACTTTCACTTTTATCCTTTTTCCATTTTTATCATTTATTTTCTCACTTATTCTATTTTCTGATCAACTTTTATGACTCTTTCTCACACAATTATGTTACATCATCGATTAATGAAGGGCCACGATCTCGACTCAGCTTGGAATCAAGACTGCCACCGGAGGGTCGAATGGGATAGTCAATCTTTCACCTATCATGAAACGAATGAACAATCGATATATTGATGTTGAAAGAAAGGTAATGGCAATACTGTTAATTTGACGAATGATTCCACGACTAACCACAACAAAATGGATGGAATAAAATGATATCAGATTGACTTTTAAAAATATATATTCACCACCAATTTGGGAGATAGAGCATTATTTTTATGGGAAGAAATATTGTAATATGTTCTCTTTTCTTCTTGCATCACTTATTGCACCCACACTTGCACTCATGTGAAAATATTGGAATATTGAAATATTAAGGAGAACAATTTTTTTTGCATAAAAATAATTTTTTACTCCAGAACTCACAAAGTGACTGACTTGTATTTATATGATACACACACATATCAACGACATGTGTGTAACATATTTTTTTACACTTATTACTTTTTTTGGTGGTATCAGACAACTTTAGATCATTTCTGAAATAATAATAATCTAGATTACATCAAAATTTGAAAATTTTCGTTATCTTTTCGTACTAAAACAAAACAAGAGAAGGAAAAAAGAAAAAATTTTTGTGCCACATACATAATCAGCAAACGATTGAGTGTGTGTGTGTGTGTGTGAATGTATCTGTGTGCTAATAGATCTCATGAATCTTGATCTTATATCTTCGAATTTCGGTGAAATGTTAGTAACAATATGTATTATGGCAAAGTGGAGATGAGTTGAAGAGTGTGAAAGCAGTTTCCTTTTCACTCTACAGCTCATCTTCTACAAGTGTACAAACAGTGGGAATTTTTTGAATTTTTTTGCTTGATGAACGTTTACATACAATATATAACAAGGTAATAATTTAAATATTAATTTTTTCATAATTATTGTATATATTCTATTGAATTTTACTGGAAAATTTTTTGTCTCTCTTCCACTTATCTTCTTGAACTATTCAAGTACACTAGGAATTGAGAAAAATCATCATCATTTACCTTTGGGTTGAGTCATTTTTGTGATAATTACTTAGTACATGATGAATATATTTACATGAAAATCTTTTCCTCTATCATCATTACAATTTATTAAAATGCTTCAACACACACACAAACACACATGGTCTCCAATCGGACTGTGTGATTAACTTTTCGATTTGGTCAAATGGAAGAATTAGAATGGAAAGAGTTATTCGCATCAATGGGCAGTATATATACATATATTTTTCCCATCAAAACAGTTAATTGTAAATATAGTCTATGTGACCATATCTTTCACTGAAAGTGTGTTTGTGTGAGTGAATGTGTATGCCTTATGAGTGTGTATGCTTATGGTATGAAGTGTACGCTTTGTATGTCTCCTTTTTGTATGGATACATGATTCATTTTTCCAGAATGAATCTCAGATCAGCTTTGATTATGAGGCAAACTTTTCCAATGAGCCGAGACAGGAAAGAAAAGTTACCATGATATATATGTACACACACAGATATCTATGGCAAAGAAGCGGTGAATTTCCTCTGTATTGGCTATGATCTGATTGGCCACATGTACATATATATCATCGATGAGTATATCAAGTTTATTGAGAGAAAGTGATTGAGAAAGAGAGAAAGAAGATGAATGGAAAGACAATCATAGTATTTCATCTCTTCTTCGTCGATTTATATTTATTTCCGCTTCATCTTCCTCATCATCTTCATCTCCATCACCACTGCCACCACCTCCACCACCGCCATCATCACCACCTTCCAGTGTCGCTTGTTGTTCTTCCATCATCTCTCTACTCGTATTACTTTCCGATTTGATCTCTTGCAATGGTAAACTTTCACTTCGTTGTTGTTCCTCTAGGAGTATCTTGCTCTTATCATCTTTGCCACTCTTTTTCCACTGTTTGGCACTCTTCAAACGCTTCTTACCATTTTGTCCATCCAACTGATTGGCTAACTGTTCATCACAAGTGCCTAAAACATAACGAAGAAGTAGGAAAAATAAAAAGGAGAAGAGAAAAAAAAAGATAACATCAAATATGATATATAGCTTACTGATAGCTTCTCTATGAACACACTTACACACACACACACAGTAAACATTTTCTCGTAAGTATACACCACTCGATAATGACGCAATACTGATGGAACAGTTAGCTCAATATAAATGTGTGTATATGTGTATGTATATTATCGATCAAATTGTGTACAGTCGATTGTGTATGTATCTGTGTGTGTGTGTTTTTTTGTCTGTATATGTACATGCATATATATATATGTTTCTGTGATGGATTGAAGAGTAAACACCATAGACACAGAGAGAAAGAGAAAGAGAAATGAAATCCTCGTGACTAACTATCGGAAAATACCTCATCACATTGAGATCATCATAACAGTTGTGTGTGTGTGTGCATATGACTTTGTGCATTTCACACTTCCGACAACAAATGATAACATACAAACGTAGTGAAAAAAAATTCCGATCTGATAATAAGATCAATTTTTTTCCATAGATTGTGAAGGGAAAGGAATTTTTTCGCTCTATTCCAACTGATTTTGATCAAAATCTCAAGATTACACAGTAACGTCAATGATAGCTCGTCATCTTACATTACATATCAATACAAACTTCGTAAGGAAAGTTTAGTATGACTTTGCTGATTATTTTTGATGATGATAAACAATACACTCATCAAGATAACTAATCGAAAACTCGAACGATTGTTTATCTGAACGGTAATCATGGACCTGACTTTACTCTTTGTACCTATGGTAATGGATCAGATTGATCTACTATACCATCTACTTCACTGTAGAGAGATCGATTTTCATCATGTACTCGTATTCAGTAGCATTTGTACACATGAAAAGAGAAAAAAAGAAAGAAAGAAAGAAAGAAAGAACGAAAGAGAGAGAGAGAGATTCATAGATAATTGGATGGACGTAAAATGAGGATCAAGATTTGAGATTGATATATGTAGATTAATAATAATGCTATAGACTTACCATAAGTATTGGCAGTATTTGTATTACATTGTGAATATGAAGGAGGAGTTTCTTGTGATGGTCCAGTTGATCCTTTCTTATAAGTAGCATTATTCATTGTCAATTTGCGAACATTCTTGTCCGGATGACGAAGAATGATATAGACTTTGGGTGAGAAGAGGCAAATTAGAGCAACATAGCCACTGAGTGACACTGACATTGCTAAGGTTGTCGATTGGATCTATATGATGACAAAAAAGATGGGAAGAGAAAAAAGAGCAAAATTCATCAAAATTATGATCCAATATATGTAATCGTAAGTATTTTTTTCCACATGATCAATGAAAAAAAAAAAGATTTGTCATCACCCTGCATCAAGCCATGATTTGTACACACATACACACACATTCAAATGTCATTCTAGTTTTTTTTTTGGGGAAACAGTGTTCAACTAAGAGAAGTATAAGTATTTTTGTGGTGTGGTTCCACAGAATAACTGTTGAAAAGTTTCTGAATGCCTTGTCGAACACACATACACATACACACATGTATATACAGTAGAATATGAGTGACAATTTTGACAAATAGGGTTTACACCCTAAAGATATGGTGTGTATATGTGATTCATATTCAATCCTGTGAAATTGTGGAAAAATTTTTCTTCACACACATCATGAGAGGTTTAGAGGAAATCATGGGATCCCTCAGATGGAAATCCATTTTATAACTGTCTGTATGTGTGAATAGTCAAGTGGTTTTGAGACCCCTTTGCTCAGATAAGCCTTATACTGTATGGCAACTTGTCGAGTTACCATCAAGCTATTCAATACAGATGATTTTAAAGTTCAATAGACACGGTGAAAAATATGGAAAACATAGCTGAATACATATATCTGAAAGTTCAATAGGATATGGTGGGAATGGAGATAGCTTCACTTGAGACATTTCGCAAGAAATGATAAGATTTTCCTTTTGGTGAATTTTTTGAGGAAAAAAATTTTCATACTCCACATGTCCATTGCTACATTTTCTCTCCATGATTGACCGTTAGAAGTGACACAAGTCTTGAAAAGAATTCAGATATCCATTTGGAATCCAGAATCCAGCGCACAGAATTCTGTGGATACATGTTATGAAGGTGCATGTACGATAGCTCTATGCAGAAAGAAAATGTTTCACAAAAAATGAATCAAGGTGAGAAGATCTACAGAATTTCATTCACAACCACATGCAGAGAACTCTTGTTATGATTGGAAAAGATTGATCGATGAGAGAGAGAAAGAGAGAGAGAGAGAGAGAGAGAGAGAGAGAGAGAGAGAGAAAAGATCAAATTCAACCATGTTGTGAGTTGTATGAATTCTGGACATGGAAACAAACTTGGTATCATCGATGAATAGATTGAAGTACCATGTGTATGTGTGTCCATGTTGTAAGAGGGAATGATGATAATTGCTAGGTTATAGTGGAACCTTAGAAAATATGGAGTATATTCCAGAGAACAAATTGGAAAAGCATATATTTATATCTTCAACCTCTCATTCTATCTGTGTGCGTATCTATGGAATCGATTCCAATTTCTTGATTCTCTATATCCTCCTCATTCATCAGTTGAATGAAAATACCAGAATGGTCCTGATTTGATTGATTTACAAGCTTCAGATTTGCTAACATCATCTGTTGAGGATTCCAAAAAAGTATGGATAAAAGAAAGATCGAAAGATGGAAAGACAATCAAGACAAAGCACGTACACACACACACATACAGTATCAAATGAGAAAATAATTCCCTTATTATTGTTGACAATGAGTGTCCTTTCTGATGATCTATATAATATCTACATGAATATCGATAGTATATTTGGGAACACACACACAGATAGATAGATAGAATGAAAGGTTAGAAGGTTTGGTTTTCTATTCCAAAAAGAATCATGTGTAACAATAATGAAGCATGAATGTTTTTTTTCTCCATTTCAGATGGTGAATGAGAGGAGAGAGAGAGAGAGAGAGAGAGAGAGAAATATTGGATATATGATTCTTCATTCTCCCTTTCTTGTCATACTCATCTTCTTTTTTTTCTAGGGATGACGTTTACTTTTGATTCTTGAAAGTGAAATGCATTCCCTTTCTTCTCTCTCTCTCTTCCTCATCTAGGATCTAGTTTCTTTTCTCAGCATGTGGAAGAGAGAAATCCATGTTGAAAAAAGATGAAAGATACAGATGTATATATGTGTATTATATGTATTCTTAGTTCATCATCAATAAGATGAAAATAATGATGAAAAGAAAATGAGAAAATAAACCTCTTTTGTTACAAGAAATATTATTTGTCGAATGTTATTGATTCTTTTGGATGTGGAATATCCATTTTATTCCCTATTATTTTGAAGTAAACTTTATGCCCAGATATAATTTACACAAACACACAAAAAGAAAAATGATGAAAAATTGAATAGACAGAAGAAGGAAAATATTTCTTTTCACTTTCAAAAGAGTGAAAAATTTTTGAATGTAAATACATGAGAGGAAGAGAAGGATCGTTCTTCTCCAACAGATTGATTCTAATCGGATCATGAGATGCCGATTCTTATTGGAAGAGAAAATCGAAAGGAATACAGCTCAATTCACTTTTTGAAGTTCTCCTAGTGTCTGCATGTGTGTGATCACACTTTCGATGAGATGAAACGGAAAGAATGTACAGTGACTTTCTATCAGTAATATGAGAAGCTTCCGGTGATTGTAACCGGATTATAGTGAGATTCTTTCATGCTCTTCCACATTGAATCAAATTAAATACAGATTTTTTTTCTCTATTCCTATTCAGTAGAGAGAGAGAGAGAGAGAGAGAGAGAGAGAGAGAGAGAGAGAGAGAGAGAGAGAGAGAGAGAGAGAGAGAGACGTATCATCCACAGGCAAGTACAGATTATTTGGATCAATAGAAGATGCAAGTCACATGGACAAGTTTCTGCATGGACATCATATACACACATAGACGATGAATTCTCATGAAGCTGATCGATACTCATTGGATTGAATATTTCCAAGCATCAGATTGTGTGTTACAATCTTCAAAACCACCTTAGCAGCTCCCATTGAGCGACACCGTAATATACTACGAATCTATCCTTAAACTTTCGTTTTTTCAATGAGAATTCTTAACTATTGACAACTTTCATAATTTTATGAGATTAAAAGTCTGAAAATCATAACTAAGGTTAATGAAATTTGTAAAAAGATGAATAAGTTTCTCCCTTACTCTCAACAAAGTAAGATCATCAGCAGTTTTTGTTCAGAGTAACATGATGAAATTGGAAGAAAACATCTGAAGAATCACAAATATACAAACAAGTGTGGTTGGACAGAAAGGAAGAACTTCATTTCCACCCTTAGGAAGCCCAAGTCGAGACATTCAAAATCAGTACAAAAAGTCATGATTCAGTTCGTTGACTATTCACTCCCAACAGACGCCCTTTTCAAAGAAAATCGCTAGTTTGGATGAAAATTTTGTGAATGTGATGGTCAGCAATTCTGTTTGACTCTCTTTCATACTCGAAAAAAAAAATCACTGACATTGCTGAATATATAGAAAGAGTGGCAGAATGAAAGCTGTTTCAAAACTAGATTGATTTTGATTCACTTGGCTTTCAAATGAGTTGAGAGAATTTTTTTTTCTTTCTCTCTTCTATCCTAGGAATAGCTCTTCCTAATACTTTACCCTTGAGATATACAATTTTTCTCTCTTCAATACTCGTGTGTGTATATATATTGTTAAGTTATATAAGAATTTTTTGATGAGCTTTGCTAACACACACTCACACACAGATAGAAAGATCATGGAAGGAATGAATCATCGTGTGTAAAGGTGAAGAATTATTATTATTATTGCACTGTGATTGTTGGGACAAATCAATTTTAAGATTTGAAAAGAAAACTTGACAATATCAAAGAAGTTTTTCGAAAAATATTTTTCTATTTCAAGAATTTATCTAGTAGAGCAAGAAGAAAATTTTCTCTCCATCTTCAACAGAAGTTTTAAAGTAAAAGATCATCTCACACCACAAGGTACACAAGAATCTCTTGAGAGCTCACATTTTGTAACAATACAGTAAACTAAGAATATGTCCATGTGTGTATATATATTTGGAAAGGGTTTGTGCGAGTGGATAGAGGAGATATTGAAAAGCAAATCAAGTCTAACACACAAGTCCATGTAATTTGTGTGTGTGTGTGTAAGTGGAGGAATACATCTTTCTATTGAAATACAAAAATCTCAAATTTTTCACAAAAGAAATGAGCTAAAGCAAACACTGTACCAACACACTTTTGATATTTGTGATATTTTTCTGATCCTAGGAGAGAATAAAGGTTGCAAATATACACTATTTTTGGACATGAAACTTTCCCAGCTCCAAAACCTTGAATTGAGGATAGAATGTTGAAGGAATAAAGAGAGAGAGAGAGAGAGAGAGAGAGAGAGAGAGAGAGAGAGAACGAAAAAAAATTTCTAACGTCAGAGGAATATTATCAAGAGGATACTCTTGAATGTCATTCGATTTGTAGAACGTGGAATGTTAGATATTTACTCTTAACTGGAGAGTGAATAGTAAAAGCAAAATCATGGATAAAAACAGTCCAACAATGTTACAACCTTTGGGAAAGAAAGAAAGAGAAGGAGAGAGATAGAGGAGTTGTTATTAATGGGCATTTGAGAAGCTTTATCAGATGGAGATGAACTACCAGGATTTTTATTCTTCTAGTACCACTTTTTTCTGGCCAACTTTGGAGATATTTTCTCTTAGTAGATTGATTCTGAACTCATGTCCGAAGGGAATATTGAAAAAGAGAGATATTTTGTGAAAGCCACAAAGTAAAATAAGAAAGAGATGGAAAGCTAGCGTGAGAGAGAGAGAAAGAAATAGAATTTCGATCGTATGGATCGCAACAGATTTTCATGGGATATCACTTTTGGAATAGCTTTTCACAGAGAAAGAGAATTTTTTTGAGGCCACAAAGCAGATGAAGACACAGAGAAAAATAGAATGAGAGAGGAAGAGAAAAAAAGCAACAGATTCACTTGAAATGTGTCAAACATAATGGCTTTCCATTGGCAGCTAAATGCTCTCATGATACTATGATATCTTCTTTTGTTGCCTCTGAATTTATCTCTCTTCTCCACAGACTTTGTTGAGCTGTCTTCGATAAAGTTCCCATCATAACAATACTCACACAGAAAACCTTGGAGAAGGAGTAGAATGGATGAGAGAGAGAGAAGCTTTCGAAATGAACATTCTGAGTTCAACGATGTCTGATCAAGTAGTCCAGATCACACTCTGGCTCAACTTTTATCTCCAATTCAGGATTACAGAATGATATGGTACATATCATCAGATAGCTGATAAATGTGCTGTGTTCATAACATATTTTTCATGATCTTGAGAGCTGATATTCCGAAGATACATGGCTAACCCAGCTTGATAATGAAATAGACATTGTCAGCATCAACGAGAATCACAGACACTTGAAATAGACCCCCTAGAAACACGATTACAGTGGCCACAGAAATACCAGATGAATGAGGGATCAAAAAATAGAGCTTCAAAGATCGAGAATAGAAGATATATAGAGAAAAGAATTGAGGCTCCTCTCTCTTGAAGATGTTTCTTTACTGAAACTTTTCACTCAGGTTTTCAACCTGTAAAATCAACCAGGCAGAAAATAGCTGAAATCACTTAAAATCATAGAGACGAAAGCCTAGCAGCAAAAATGGGAAAACCTTGGAAGGAGAAAAAGGAACACAAGAAATCCTTCAAATTCCTGGAGGTTTTTTGATTATTAGTTCAGATTGCTTCTAAAATGTTCACTTTCCATTGAGAAAAAGAGAAAAAGAGAAAGAGAGAGAGAGAGATGATCAGCCGTTTATAATTGCTAGACATTCCTTTGGAGCATCTTCTGATACCTTTAGCACTCATAAAATGAGATATCCACATGCCAACCCTGTCAAATGAAATGAAGGAAAATACCCCTGAATTCCAATCACTAAGTGGGCCAGTCAAAATACATGGAATCATGCTTTTTATGAGGAGAAGAGCCCAAGTTGCTCGGGAGAAAAGTGAAGGAGATTCAAGAATTTTCATGGGCCATCAATTTTTAAGAGAGAGAAAATAACAGAGAAAGAAAGAAAGAGAGAGCTTTTTAAGCCTTTAACAGACAAATCTCTTGCAGTGACTCACTTTTGCCTGTTTTATCAGAATCATACAGATTTATAAGTGAAACTAGACATATACAGTGAACAAAGAAGGAGAGAAAGAGATATAGATGTACCATTAGAAACACTATGGTCTGTTGAATAACAAGGAAGTGGAAGAATAAGGAGGAAAAGAAGATGCTCCATATCTTCTGCAATTTACAGTTGGATTCACATTCAAAGGCATATACACATCAAGATATATGGAAAAATTTTGACTTCACATGTAAACATTGCCATCAGCTTCTTTGTCTACACTGCTGCAAGAATCATTAGATTCGCATTCTTTCTCTTGATGATCTGGAGAGGAGCATTATGGCTTGAATACTCATTGAATTCATATCTAAGATGGAGAGAACGAGAGAGATAATCAAGATCCGGGACTCCAAATCTCGAGTTAATCAAAATACAATTATCTCACATCAAACTTGGTAAAATTTGATTTGACAGAGAAATTGGTAAAATATTCACAAGATACACTGGTTGATCACTCAATTGGCCCACCAAACTGTGGTAAATTAATCACTTTACTGCTGATTAATGAGCAAGATTGTAGAGAACTTGTATAATAAGTCTCATGCGATGATATTGTTTCAAAGTTTCTATGTACAAGAATAGCTTCTCTGTGTGCATATAATAAGTGATAATCATCTGTTTTTTTTCATGAAGACAGTCAAGGCTCACATGTGGATGAGATATTCTTTCAAAATATAATTCATCATAATTCTCTCTCCCACACACACACACCCACCATGAAACGATTGAGCAAATTGTGGTAATCCAGAACTTTGCCTTACAAGTTATGAAAAAGATTTTTGTTGTTCTTCTTCAATTGAATAACTCAAGAGGTTGATTGTGCACAAGAGAGCTACTGTTGAAGTCAAGTTTAAATGAATTCATTGTTCAAGCATCTTAATTAGTGACGAAAGCTTTAATTAGCAAGTTGTTAATAAGAGCGAAATAGTGACAAAATACGAGTTGATTACTTCAACACATTCCAGCTGATAGATTATTTTCATCATCATCTAGAGTAGCTCCATGAAGTGATGATCACATTCCAGTTCGTCAACAGATCGAGAGAAATTTTTTTCCACCAATTCTCGAATCATTGAACATGATACGCATCACTCATGGTACTCATTTTCAAACATCGCAGTGATACTAGGCAATGATTGATGATCAATTATCAATGAACCAGAGTCATATCTCAGAAGACCATTGAGAATGTGGAAGAATTTTTGGTAAACAAATTGATTCATTCCAACTCTTCATCAATCTCATGGTTCGCATATCTTTGGAATGGAATACACGGAAACTAATCGGATTAGATGGAGCATTCCTAGATTCCTAGGATCTGCTTCGATGATAACCAGGAATAGGTGTAGATATCATTCTGAGAAATACTGTATGTTCAAATATTCCTCAAGGACTCCAGGACAGATTGATGGAGGGAATTCATAATTTGTACTCTATTGGTTCGATTGACGTATTGAGGTATGATGAAATCAACTAATTCAAGGTAAATTCTCATATCCCTGTAGATTCTGAAATGCTGAAAATTGCAAGAGAAGAGGTAAACAATCTATTAATAGTTTGATCATTGACCGAATGATTCAAACGTGTTGAGAGTGACCAGAGAACCAAATGAATGCATATTTCTGCCATAGGGGTATGCAGACAATAAGAGAAGTGATTTTATTATTTTATCATCTATATATTATCAATATTTCCTACTTTCTCCATCAATATGATCAATATTTTATGAATTGATCAACATTGGGAATTGGGTTAATAAGTGCTGGTAATAAACGAGGAGCTTCTATTCAGGATCTTGAATCTGGTAGCTTCAGGAGAAAGGATTGAAGTTTGAATTCATTTTCGACAGGTTGAGCATTGGGAGGATGAGAGCCGAAATTTGCCATCAAACCGATTAACAATTCAAAATCAAGCATCCAGTTAAATCAAATTTATTGTATGCAAATTCATGCACATTGAAATATGTGCAAAATTTTTGTCCTTCTTGCATAAATATGGTTATCTCTACTTGCTTGTTACTTTTCCGAGAATTGGAAGGGAAACAAAATATTTCATGGGATAACAAAATCACCAGCAACACTAATAATCAGTGTGTCCATCAGAACGAAATTGGCTGTTGGCAAAAGGACTTCTAATCTCAACAAATACTACTAATACTAATAATAATAGTAATTCTGTCTACACACACAATGTGTAATCATTGGTGCAAAATATTTTTCATCCCAGAAATCCTAATGAGTTGTTGAGAGATACCGTTTGAAGATTTTTCTGTGCTCATATGAACAGGAAGAGATAGAGATTAATAAGGTACAGGAAAAAAAGGCCCATATAAACCATAATGAAGTGATAAGAATCACAGTGGAAAAGTAGAAGAATCATTGGAACGAGAAGTCAAGATGGGAATAAAGGAAGAAAGAAAGAAAGAAAGAGAGAGAGAGAGAGAGAGAGAGAGAGAGATAAAATTGATAGGTAGTTATTGAATGATTGGGTGAAGTCTTGTCACCCAAGAAAGAGGAGAAAAAAGATGAGAGAAGAGATCATGATGGCCAGGAGAAGAGAGAGGACGTTGATCATCATTAAATCTTTCTCCTTTTCTGGTGTCCATCATCCGGATGATCCACATATAAGAGCATCGTTCAATTGCTTGCTCAATATGGTGTAAAGATTTTCGTCCATCAACTCACACACACACACATACATACATACCCACACATCTGCCCATACAGTCTTCTTCTTTTCGAACGAATCACTGGAGTATCATCGCAATCATACCCTCATCATTAACGATTGTAGTTATAGTAGTAGTAGTATTATTGTTGAATTGTGTTCATGAATCCTGAGTCCAATCTGGCCGATAATACTGACAATTGTGAGAATTGGTCAAGCTAACGCCCCAGCATTTGTCGAATATCATCATGATAGGCTTTCATGATGATTTTTCTCCCTCTTTCTCTCTTTTTATATATATATATATCTATTCTTCTTCTTCATCTTACTTTTTTTCATCTGCAATATCAAGTGTGTGAGAAAGGGAGCCAATATTGTGCATTCTATGATGATAAAATGCCAAGACATTCATTGAATGATGATCGGATTAGGTATACTTTTTGAATGTTTGATTTTCTTAGCATTGAGCAATCATCATGAATAGGGAATACACACAATTCTCAACCATTCTGATACTTTTGCTCGTTAACAGTGATCTTTTACTCTCATTTTATCCTCATCAAAGCTCTACTCTTTTCTTTTGAGCTCATTTTTATGCCGTTTTCTTGGTCTCTCTCTCTTCCTTCATCATTTGCTTTTCTCATTCAAATGTCAGGAAAAATGTTCTCTCACAAGTATTTTGTTTCCTTCCTTCATCCTCTATTCACCATACTGGTTCCTCTCTCTCTCTTTCTTTCCTTCTATTTCTACATGCTTTTCAGTATACATTTACTATCGAGCAATGATAGAGACATGTTTAGAGATGGGTTAATGAGATATCGCATGAGTAAAGCATCTTAGTACTTTGCTCCACAACGTTCTGATTCTTGTTTCACCATCTTTTTTTTCTCTTCCAGTCTGTCTCAGTCTCTCTGTCTCTTTCTTTCGCTATTCATTTCGTTTTCATTCTTCCAACTATTCGTTGGGAAAAGAAAAATCACTAGACACTCATCAAAGGCATCTGTGGAAACAGAAATAAAATGATGCCTCCAAGAGTTCCTCTCTCTCTCTCTCTCTCTCTCTCTCTCTCTCTCTCTCTTTCTCTCACTCACTCATTCACTCACTAACTATTCTTATCATTCACAATCCAGTCTGATTATTTGGGGGTCCTCTATTCACTTCCATCAGAGCATTCAAATCAGTCGAGCATCTTTCTCTCAATGATGTCGATCAAAATGGCAAGTAAAAGTATTTTTCTTTCATTTACTTTATCTTTCTTTCTTTCTCTCTCTCACATCTACTAACGTTTTACCAGTATTTCACTTTCTTCAGAACGAAGCAAATGTGTATATACATGTTTGTATAACCTTTTACAGTGGTTAACTGGATTGGATTGGATAGATGAGCAGAAGAGAAATTCTCATGATATTCTTCTCATCTTTCTCTTTCTCTTTCTCTCAGTTGGGATCATTGTTTTTACTTTTATACCATCTAAGAGAAGTATACCTCCCAGGCAGACAGGATGATGAATGATCCTTATGATCTGATGACCATGATCAGTGTAAATGTTTATTGCTCTCCTCTGTACATCTGACCATCTACATTGACCCATCTACTTGGGTCACTATTTTCCTCTTCCTTAATGGACAATCCACATACACACACACACATTTATACAGAGAAATTCACATTCAAGATAATGTGTTAGAGACGTTGAACAAAGTTTTAGAAAGAATCATGATCATTTTCATGCTCACAAATCTGTATTGGTTCAATTTTTTTACGTTCCTCTTTTCATGGCTCTTATCCATTCTGATGTCTACCCGACACCAGCAGTAGTGGACTAAAAACTGTCCAAGTGTGGATAAAACTTACCATTCCAACATGGTCTACTTAACTTTCTGTTTCGGAGCACACTCATACAATCTACTGGTACAGTTTCAAAGATCAAAGATCATTTTGGATGGTCAAGATTTGGGTGGTGTTCCGAGAAAGAGAGAGAAGCAAGTGGGCTTGTGTGTCCATGGCCCAGAAACAGAAAAAAAGTGAAGAGTTATTTTCAAGATGAACAATGTAAGATGCATGAAAGATGATGATTATGATACGATTTTGGGCCATTATGTGGCCATCATGAAAGCATGATCAAATTCCGAGATCTATCCAAATAAATTTATGAGCCTCACTAAGCTTGAGCTATATATTATGTGTGTAGAAGAGAATAGAAAAGGTCAAAAGCATCATTTGCATCAAAGATGTATTCCGAATTTGGGGAACACCCCATATCGATGTGCCCTCTTCTTGCCTGAAAAAAAGGATGCCTCAAATATTTCGATACGATATGTTGATAAGTGTAGACTTGTATTAACATGCTGGAAAATGATCATGAAAATGTGTCCGGAAATCTTTTCCAGACACAATTCCTATTTCCACTGATACTATGCGTTGATCATCCATTAATCTAATTCATTCCAATTATTAATGAAGAGAGACAATTTAGTGAGTGAGAAAGAGAGAGAGAGAGAGAGAGAGAGAGAGAGAGAGAGATGCTGATCTATTCTGCCTATCCCAACTTCATAACATAAGTTCATATTTGTGAGCGTATATGTATATAACTTTGCATTAATGTGTGCCCATGTGATCAAATTGATGATAAATTATTGATGTAACTAATTTAAATATAATAAACTATCACGCATCATGATCGGTCATCAACGAACATTCTGACGATTATTTCAAGTCCATCCAAACTCGATTAGATACTTTATTGGACACATCATTGACGCTCTGTGTAGGTTAAATTTTTTTCTCCACTTGAATCCAAAATGAATTCATCAAGACTGATCATCATTTAAACTGAATATTCTACACACACACACACACACTTTGCAAAGAGGCATCATCATACATTCACCATGCACTGTCAATCATGTTGAACACTTATACACCATACCATAAGATATATTGTGAGTCAAGGAAAAAGGATCGATGAAGATGATCTGCATTGATGGTGCACAGTATACCCAAAGCTCAGTGTATGTGTATGGATGAATTTGAGAATGTTTATATGCACACAGTGAGCAATCCATGATGATGATCATGATGAACATAGAAGAAGATAGAAGAAGATTGGAAACTGAACTACCGATTGTTTAATCAATGTTGACAGTATATAATAATACCACAGGGTGATGGGATAGATGAAAGCTGAGGGTATTCCAAATAATCAATGTAATCACGAAGGATGGATAATAGTATGTGTGTGTATATATATGTTGAGATGGGAAGGATAAAATCTCATCAACAGAGAAGATGAAGTGGCTGGGATGGAGAAAGAGAGGGGAGAGCAAGAGATGAAAAAAGAGAAACATGATGGAATGATGAGAATTTGAGCCTATTTTGGGTATCTACTATAGTGGAATGAGAAGAGAGAGAGAAAGAGAGAGAGCTTCTAATGTCTCTGCCGAAGGCAAAACTCATCAAACTCTTCACATACACACACATTTTCACATGAACAGAAGGGCTATTCGAATTTAGTGTGTAGACCAAAATGAACAGACAGGTGAACAAAATGCCATGGGAAACTGTCCAGTCAGGAATAGAATAATAAGATGTGAAATGGTGATACTGATATACACACACAAGGTATATACCATATAACAAAAGTATACTGTCATGCCTTGTACAGACTTTTCTTTCATGTATTGTTTTTGACGCTCTACTCTTTTCCTGTCGAAAATTTGATGAATGTCCACTCCAGATCACTAATGAACCCTGCAATTCAATTCTTTCGTGTCATAATCTGGTACACATATACCGATCCTACCAATTTCATGGACAAAATTTGCTAAAACCCTTCTACGCCCTGATATATATTCTGATGATGATCAATGAAATGTGAAGACTTCATGGAGACACACATACAAAGAGACAAACCCTGAAAGAAAGAATGAGATTTATACATACAATGGACCATCTTTACTAAGTGAACAGGTCTTGATCAGTGTAGATCGAAGAGAAGTAAGTAGAATAAAGATAAAAGCTCAACACACAGGAATAAGGTGATTCATGGGAGGAGATAGGAAAACATGTGATTGCGTGAGGTAACACATGAAAGGAGGATAAGAAGTAAGACATTGAGAAAGAGAGAGAGAAAGAGAACATATAAGAAGAATGTTTAGAAGGTCCATCGTCTTCAAATGGTCAAGAAGAAAGAAAAAGACAACCCAAATGCATAAATGAAACTGGAATGGGAAAATATTTTCAAGGCACATATGATACAAGATTTTCTCTTTCTCTCTCTCTTTTTCTCTTTATTTTCTTAATGTGACTAGTCACACACATACATAAACCCAAGCATACATATATATTTCCATGATACTGATGTCCATTTTTGGTCCAATATTCCATTTGCCTTTCTCTCAACACAAACTCATCACTGGATGATCAGTTATTGATCATTGGAATACATATAATATATATTTATCTCTTATGCTCTTACTCCATGATACTGAAAAAGAAGAAGGCATCCATGCAAGTCAAGAGAGAGAGAGAGAATGGAATATACCCAAAAATCACACTGTTTCACGATAGAATCACATTTCTTTTGCAAGCTTTGATATATCCACGACTGGACATGGATAGTGACTATATTATTATTTCATTCAATTTCGTTCTTATACGATACACTTTCATGCCTGGTCTTTTCATACAGGAAAAGTTTCAATGGAAACAGATGAATACACACATACACACACAGACTGCACATCAAGCCAATGAACATGAAAAGGGAGAAGAAATATTGACAGTCATTCATTCATGAAAATTTACTAGTCATTAGGACACTGTTTTAGTAGGTGGAAGGTGGAGGGGGAGGCGCGACAGGAATACTTAAGTGAACATTCAATACCGCCCACTCATAGTCACATTTTTTCGCTTCTCCAACTTATACCCTTTTATGTGTATACTACAGTACCCATCATCATGATATAATGTCAATGAACACACTCACACATATATATATACTAAATATATATCGTACTTTTGTGTTGAAGAACAATAGGCGAGTTCAATGCGCTGATTTCAGATGTTATTGAAGCCCAAAGTAAGTGCATGTTACTTTTTGACGATGAATAAGAATAGCTCGAAAATACAGCTCATCACATAGAAAACACACAAGCAGAGCAATATTGTGTACAGCTACCTTCCAGCATCCATTGAACATCCATTGCCAATGCTACTGGTAGTGGAGTAAAATGTTCTGGTAGAGAGAAAAGATTTTCATGATTTCAATTTGGAAGAGGATCTCACACACTGCCTATAAAATACAATGGCAACTCTATCACCATGACGTGATTGTGCATTCCAACATGAATACAAGATTCAAAGTACGGAGAAAGAGAGAGAGAGAGAGAGAGAAATATAAAGAGAAAGAGAAAGAGAGAGACATTTTGTACAGAGAGATAGATAGAGAGATAGAGAAAATTTGTGCGGCTACTAAACCAAAGGAAATTGCCTTTCGTGCCATGTTCACCCATCACACACTACATGAATATATGGACTATCCGAAAAGCCTCGATGATACTCGACCTACATATCTACCAGTAGTAGTAGAAGTAGCCTTTAGCTTTTTTTCTCCAACAGCTCATATAGATGGAGAATTGATGCTCACGAACTTGAAATCATACTATCGTACCCGATTGGAGAACAGAGATAAACTGGAATTTCAAATTGAATACTACACCATTCTTTCATGATAGTATGGAGAAAAAGATGGGATTGTAGTAAATCCTCTTTGATATCGAAAATAAAGTATCAAATTACGAAATTTTGATACCATGATGAAAGATTTGTTCGAGAGTGATCAATTCATGTGTAGCTATTCAGAGATGATGGAATGAGCTGAAATGAAGCACAATCATTTATCGATCAATAGGAATACAGATCCCAAAGAATAGATTCAATGTGATGACTTCAAAGATAAATCACTTTTCAATGATAGTTAAGGTGAAAGGGCATATGATCCAATGATGCTTGCTTTCTACCGAGTGATTGACCCACAGTAAATCTATTTTCTCTCTTTCACCAGAATAGCTATCTATTTATCTATTATTTCTAAGAGTAGATCCCAGAGAACCCAAATTAATTGAGTGATTAGTACATTGGACAAGACAGTGCTCTTGTGGAAGAGAGAGAGAGAGAGAGACTACATGGTCAGGAGATATGAAGGACAAAACCCAAAGATAGACAGATATATATAAATATACACACACAAGTACTAATGCTGGGTGACGATTTGAAGAAAATCCTAGAATTAGTGAGGATTCCCAAATGGAATTGAAGATAAGATTCTCTTTCCCCCTAAAAGCGTCTCAATACAAGAGGGAAAAGGTTACACACACTAAACTGAAGAATATATTGAGAAACTTTACTGTACCCATAATTGAAATGTCAAGTCAAACTTGAAGAGGCTATCTCTATGGACACATGAGATTGAAACCTCAAAACTTGAATCATCATCAGAAGAGAGAGAGGAAAGTCTATGGCAAAATATTTCGATCCCTTCTTTTTTTCATTGCTCTCATGGGGACTCCTGTCTAAAGTTGGGCAATCAAAAAGAGACGAGAGCCTTGTATGTTTATGTGTATGTGTGTATGTGTAGATCGAATATTGGAAGCAAAAAAAGTGAGATAGAAAGGCAAAGAGAAAGTAAAAATCGATAATATTGAATTCAGCCAAGAGATGGGAAGGCAGAATGGTCAACCAGCTTTTTTTTTGTTTTTTCCCAAAAAAGATGGACACGTTCAAACAAATGTGATGATATTTCCAATGAATAATATGACATCCCCCATGACAATGAGATGATTCACTCAGTGAAACCTTGCCATCAACTGGAAAAAGCAATCTATCTTGAATGGCTGACCACCAATGTGATGACTAGTAGTGGAATTGATCATATGGTAGAAAGAAACCATGCACATTTGTGTATGGCATGTGAAGAAGAAAAATGAACACTCATCTTACCTCAAAATTGTTTCCAGTTGAAAGGTAGATTGCTAAAAAGGCTATCCATATAATACATGTGGCATACATTGTGAACACTATGAATTTGGTTTCATTAAAATTTTCTGGAATCTTTCGTGTTTTAAAGGCATAATATGTACATGTCGCAACCAATAAGAGTCCATATATAAGGCTTATTAGAACACTATTCTTTGAAACGGCACATTTGAGTATCACTTCATCACGCTTCTCGGGTACATATAAGCTTGCACCCGGCTTCTCGACGATGCACCACAAAATATTGAGAGCAATCTGTGTAAATGAAAAGACTATTGATTAGAAGTGAAAAATAAGAAAATTGTGGGTATGATTTGCATTCTCTTAGTTTTAGAAACATCCAGGGAACATTAACGCTGGAAATAATTTCAACCTGTCTGAGAAAACTAATTTTCTTCAAAAGAAATTTGATCGAATATTTGATAGACAGCAGAAATTTGAAACCTTGAGAGCTACAATAAGCTAAATCTGGGACCTTCTAGAAGAAATTGAAGACAATTTTTGTACAATATGGCCAAATGATTGAAGATATATGTGGCCAAACTGACCCTATTGAGCCTCATGAATTCCAATGAAAACGATCGAAACTATCGGAAAAAATCCTATCAAAATCAATTGTCAATTTAGCCTCTTTTACTCAACCTCTCCACAGTTTCACCAATCATGGTAAAAAGTTTCAAATGTCCAAGAATTCACTTCATGGCTTTCATTCTTCCAGATGCGTGTGATAGTCAAGTAGAGTGGATGTAGTATTTTTGTTCAAAGAGGCGTAAAAACTCTTTTGTAACAGAGGATTGTTACATGCACTTGGCTAAAGGTAGTAGATTCATCGATATATCGATTGACGATGCACTCTAATCGTGAGAAAAAAAAAGAAAATTCATGCATTCTTCAGAATAATCTAGAACTCCCATGAAATTTGGAGAGAAAAGCAATCCACCTCTCTAAAATCAAATACAGAACACAGCCACTGTTACTGGAAAAACTATTGTTTACAATAGTACATCAGAATTTTAAGCAATCTCAAGAGCCACGCAAATGATGTGCAAGATGCTATGGAGCCATTGGTGCGAAAAAAGAGAGTGGATAAGATCCTCCAGAACGATGTCTACTAATATTCAGGTTCCATATTGAATTCTACAATCTTGGGAAAAGATTTTTCTCTAGAAAAGTTCCACACTTACTTGAATGATCACAATAATACCAGTAATAAAAAGTTGAGACATTGGGCTTATAAATGTTGGTCGACGAGCAGATCGTCTAGCGCTATGAAATATTCTCGATATTCGATTTGTTTTGGTCAGTATAGCGCCATAAATGATGGAAACGCAAAGGCCGATCTATAAAAAATGAGAGGTGAGATTTTTTTGTTCATTAAATCATCATCAGAATTTATGGTTGAGGAGAGATAGATAGATAGTAAAGAAGGAACAGAATTCGAAAAGGAAACAGTTAGTTTATATTGCTGTTCATCATGTTCATGTTCATCATAATGAGTGGTAGAAGTAAAGATGAAATAAAGATGAGCAAAGCAAATTGAGAAGAACAGGAGAGGAGGAGAGAGAACAGTGTATCTATGTTGTGTAAGAAAATATGTGGAAAACTGAACGATAATCTATTGACTAGAAGAAAAAAAAGAGGAAGATCAGCATTAACTTGATCACCATCATCTTACGAGAAAGATCCAAATGAAAATTTGATCACAGCCATGATGATGGAGAAGATGATGATTAAATAGCTCTCATCATTGGTGATCTTCAGTTTTAGATGATCAAATAATGATGACAATATGAAGAGATTATCAGTGATGCGGGATGAGTGAACTTAACTGATTATTGTTCACTCTTTTTTTTGCTCTCTTTCTTTTTTTCCTTCATTTCTTTCCTGCTCATCAAATGCTAGCAGACCAGATGATGGGTACACTCTTATAACGGTAAAAGAAAGCGAAAAATGGTAAGATAGGAAAAGAGAGAGAGAGAGAGAGAGAGAGAGAGAGAGAGAGAGAACATTTTCTGCTTGCTCAAAAGGTTTGCAAATCTGATTCATGGTTAGTTTACCCCAAGCATACTTTGACCTTATATGCCACCTATGGAAAAAATTTTTCCAGATATTTTGAATGCTATTCATCGAAAATTCATAGTCAGTAATTTTTATGTGTGTACATGAATGAGAGAGAGAGAGAGAGAGAGAGAGAGAGAGAGAGAGAGAGAAAATCTGAATTGTCAGCTATTTATCATAATTTGCAGCCGCATCTTTATCATCACCAGACTGATAATAAAAGCAATAATGATATCACGAAGGCAAAAAGGGAAGAGAAGAGGAGGAGAAATAGTAGAGAAAGAGAGAAAGAGAGGAAGGGGATGGCAAGATATATCTGCTGATTTATGCAGATATATTATATGTATTTACATGAGCTGTTGGAATTCAAGTCATCATCATTGCAACGATTTCCTCTTCCTCTTAGCTCTCTCTATTGGTACCTATCATCCCTTTTTTCTGTCTCACTAGATGTATTCAATAACACGAAAAATATTCATCCCATTGTCAATTGAATTTGAGTTACCCTTTGATTCCTTCTTTCATCCATCGAAATTTGTGGTCATCATCATCTTTCTTTTTCCCCTTCCTCCTCTCTCCTCATCTTTTACTTGATACTTCATCTTCATTTCCATCTTCTCCTTGTACCTTTCCTTAATCCTCAACCTTTTTCTGATCGACTCAGCATTCACCAAATAATATTAATATTCTCTCTATTAGCCCAAGTTGCTCTCTCTGATACACTTATGCTGGGTAATACTGGGTAATAAAGAGAATGTTTATGAGCTAATTTTTGGACTGTTTGATGAGTGTATGGAAGTGGAAAGAAAAAAAAGAAAGCGGGAAACTTTTTTCATTCCGTTCAAATTCTATGGTTTCAATCCTCATGGTGCAAAAAATATACGGGAAAAGAGTATACAAAACTTAAAAAAGAAAGATTTTGAAAAATTTTGCCCAAAACTCTTGAAAAAACGCAACATGCAATAAATGATGGCACAATGAGTTCGAATTCTTTTCCATCATGATGATGATAGTGATGATGAAATTTTCGAAAGGGTAAATATTTGGAATAAACAGAGTATGCAAGGTCTGGGAAAGTTTTGGAATAGAAAGATATCATCTTTCTCTCTCCTTGTGACTATCTGTGAGCATGGTATTCCTCACTGATTGAATCACCTAGTAGTTTATATGTATATACTATATATTACTAAACTTACCCCGAATCGTTGAATCAAACATGTTGTATATGTTGGCTTTGCCATGATCACAAAAGTCATTATATAACAAAATAGTATGCCACCCAATAATAAGTAGCAAAGTTCACGTCCGGAAGCTTTGACAATCGGTGTATTGACATGCTTGATGAATATCACAAAATGATAAAGGGTAACGATAATACCAATAACCGCAATTGATATTGGTATAAAGGCATATGGTTGATACCATCGGACATACTTTTGTGGTAACTCATAGCAGCCTGATTTGTTCGGATATGGCCACATACCTTGATCACAGGCAACACACGCACTATCATTATATTTGTACTCAAATGATTTACAATCTTGACAAACCCAGCAACAGGATACACCACTTTCACGTTTAATTTGATCCTCCCGGCATGGCTCGGAGCATACTGAATGAGGCAGCTCATTTGATCCATATGAATCCCATATGATTGATTCTAAATCTATTATTGAACCTTCTTCTTCACTCCAATTTCCAACACGAAAATATCGAGGCAGTCCATTACTGTCTTTTCGAAAATTGAATATATTATATCGACCAGGACCATCTCCTTTGGCATCAAATTTAACATGGGAGCCCACAAGATCTGTCCACGTTGATGTTGGTAGATACAATCAGATGTACACATGGTATGGAGGAAAGAAAAAGAGATAAACAATTGACCAAATTAATACAATAATAATCAATAATTCATAATCATCAACATTTTCAGGGTGAAGTAGTAATGATTTTTCCTCAATTAAAATACTGACTCATGGTAAAGAAGATAATCTTCCCTACGTTTTGAACATTTGAACATGCACAATTGATAAAACACAATCATAATAATGATGTCCAGGAGAAGTGTATTTATAGTACCAGACCAATTAACTTTGGTTAAAGTTAAATCAAGCCAATTGACAAAGTAATTAGTAATAATCAATACTCAAGTTTTTTGTTTATGTCTGCGAAAATGATGTTTGCTGATGTCTGTTTAACGCCATGCTTCAATCATGAGGAGGATTATATAACATACTGATCATAATTAAGATGTCTGCCGAGACACAGAAAAACATGTCCACAACTTTGGACTATGGTACTACAGCTTCTCAGAAGATGATCAGATTTAATTACATAATCTTTGAACTGAAATTAAACTATCCTCAACATGATTTCAAATCACTGATTTGTGTGTTATCGATAATTCTCCAGAATCAATTGATAAAGTGTTTCTATCTTAGTTTTGATGCTGAAAGTTTGATTGAGTTTTCATCACTAATCACAACAATCATCACTTGATAATCAGTTTTGATCAATTGTGTACATTCAAAAATATTGAAATTTTATCATCAAATGGAATGATATAGTATAGTGAAATATGTTGGAAAAAAGCTCTTCTTAACTTACCTTCAAAATCAACTTTAAGTAAATAATTGGAATAAAATACTCTTGGATCAAGAAATCGTAAAGCTGGACACACTTTATCATGTGGATGACACTTTTCGGACCATGCACGATGTATTGCATGTGCAAATGCATATACAGCATCGATAACAAATTGAATTTTAGATTCTTGCTGAAAATTTGGCAACTCAGGTAAACTGGGTAAATCCATGGAACATTGGCTAAGATCATCCGATTCGATGACCACATTTGAGTATGCAACACACTTGTATACCTCTTGATACAACTCCGGAAACCATACATTACGCTTATATGTGAACACATTTTTATCACTCAAATATTGTGTAAATTGTTTAATCTCTTGTGATGCCAATTCCACCGTCAATGCTCCTAGTGCAACATCTTCCGAACCTTCAATGGTTTTCTGCTCTTTACCCCATCCATCAGCGGCAACCCATGTGAACGTATTAATTGCATTGGCACGCTTGGCAGCACGCAATATTTCCTTAGCATCTTCCATACGCAAGAATACCACCACAGCACGTGCTTTATCTTTTTTCTTCAAATTCTCAATAATCATATCAAATCGACTATCGTTACCCGTTTGCGGTACCTTCTCATGTGTGGCGATACATATACTGTCACCTTTATTGCGTATAAATTCATTGCTTCCCGATTCACCATACTGACTTTCTGAACTAACCAAACTTACGTAAGTCCAATTCATAAATTTAACCAAATGAAGTAATGCTTTCGCTTGATATTCATCGGAAGGTACTGTTCGGGCAAAATATTCATACTTTTCTTTATTTGAAAGAGCTACGGAAGTTGATGCATAACTTATCTGTGGAATGAGAAGAGAGAATAAAAAAGAATGATATCAATTTAGTTGTGTGTATGTGTAAATGAATTTAAAGTTTTTTTCTTCATTTGATCTCATCTGGGAAGAGAGAGAGAGAGAGAGAGAGAGAGAGAGAGAGAGAAAGTGAGAGATAGAATACAATTTTGTATTCATAAATTTTTTTCTTCTGGGTGATAATTTTGGATAATGAAGTAGAAATTTTCCATTTCTCATGGAATCACATTAGATTTTTCATCATCTGATTGAATTTTTTTTCCCTCTACCCCTCCCTTTCCCGAACTTTTCATCATTTGATTTTCATCTAATTGAAAAAAATTGTATGCTCACACATGAAGCATCTTCCATCATTATCGTGTGTATGTGTTTGTGTGTGTGTGATTCTTCTGCCTGGATAAACCCCGAAACTATGGTAAATATTTTCAATTCAATGAAGCATGGCTATTGAAGAACTGTTTTTCATCTCTCTCTCTCTCTCTCTCTCTCTCTCTCTCTCTTTCTTTCTTTCTTTCTCTAGTGTTTGAAGAAGATTCCGTTATTTTCTCGACTCAATACTTGATCCGATCTGAACGATGTTTACTCTGGCCGTTAACGATGTACCTCTCTTCAAGTTACGTGATTGAATCACCCTTCAAGAGTATGGCATTGAAAAGTATCCATCTATTAGGATCATCATTTCGACTTTCCCCCCAAAATAATAGCCATAGATACGTGAGCAGGAAAGTCATCATGTGAATGTGTGTGTGTGTGTTTCGTTGATATGTTTATTGAATGCCACCGGGAACATGAATATTTATCCGAATCGATTAGAGTGAATAATAAGTGATTTATTTTTCAAAGATTATCAGAGGAAATAAGCAAACTACTGATTATCATCAAGTGGCAAAAATGAGTGTAAATATTTTTCAACTCATCAACTCATGAATATTTTCAGATTCGGTTGAATGAGTACACTTTCACTTGGAATCAACTCAATATATAATATGATACGATACTCTCTCCACATGAATTGAGCATAGCACACAGCGAACATCAATAGATTATTCCAGTTGGAAAAATCTGTTCGAATTCTGAGAATCACCCAAAGCTGCTATCGGAAAGATTGAATGACGAAAGTTTCGCTCAGAGGTGTTGAGGCCAAAATAGAAGAGATGGTGCAATGCAATGCTCAATACATACAGGTCTTATACCATCTCAGTTTGATGTAGTTCCTTTTCCCAGGAAATCCGATGGAAAAAAAATCTCAAACTGAATGCTCAAAATATGTTACCTTGTGCCAGATGTATAATGCAATATGATCTCTCGTCGACTAAGAGCTATACCTTGAATATTGAAGCATCTTACATCACAGTCTCTCTCTCTCTCTCTCTCTCTCTCTCTCTCTCTCTCTCTCTCTCTCTCATCCATCTCCTCTACTATATGACATGGTCTACCTGGTAGAAACAGATTTTCTACTGAATTAGGCATCAGAATTCGAACATTAATACATAGTTCCACTGATTTTTCACGCTGGCCTTGGTTTATATTCTATTTTTCACACAACCGATTCTCTATTTCCATGACCATGAGCTTGAAAGAGTAAGAGTTGTATAAGAGAGGGAGAGAGAGAGAGCGAGAGAGAGAGAGAGAGCGAGAGAGAGAGAGAGAGAGAGAGAGAGAGAGAGAGAGAGAGAGAGAGAGAAAGAGAGAGCATATTCCTGAGATATGAGATCAGTGTATTAAAGCGTGTGTAGACGGAATTATGTACACTCTAGTTCTCCATCATGAAAGCTTAATATGTGCCCTACACGCCTAGTAACGTTCAAGTTAATATCAGTTATCATCAGATTCTGGTGGACATAATTCTTATTGCCTCTCAATCTTTCTCTTTCAGTCAAATAAGTTCCTGGTGGCAATAATTTGGAAAGAAAGAAAGTAAGAACTTATGACTTGGACATCGACTAGAATCTCTCTCCATTGCTTGAATGCTGCTTGATACCATCGACCCACAAGTAAAGCCAAAGACCAACAACATACATAGTGATAAACCCCTTCCGGGTCCAAATGGTTTGTGAAAAGTATATCAGGCTTCATTGGCTGGCTTATCGATATCGAAAAAATGCTCACAGCCATGAGTCACTTATTCGGGGAATGAATAATTCAAGTATAGTATTTGATTCGATTTATTGCCAGCTTTTTTCCCACTCTACATAATGGTGTGTGTAATATTACTAGCTGATTGAAAGTTTTTTCTCTCTCTTTTTCTCTTTCACTGGGAAAACAAGTCTACTACTTCACATTCATTTCCTTGGTTGATGATGAATTTTCTTGCGAAACTTCCATTAAATTGATATAACACGTAGACCTACATGTATATCTCTCACACTGGACATGGTCTATCTACTGTTGTCAATCAACACCCTGTGTATATAGCGGAACATGATGTGAAAACTGAAGGGAATACTTTTTGACAAGAGCCGTGAGAAAGATCCGGAAAAGGATAAAGAGTATGCGGTACAGATAAAATTTCAATCGAAATTTGGAATATACAAAATATATTGGCTCAATGGAAATGACAAACAAGCGATAAAATGGGGAAGCACGCACATTCTATGAATATTACATCGTGATAGGAAAAAATGAGAGGAAAAAAGGAAAGATTGTTGAGCCTTTTTCGAGAGAAAAGTGTGCAGGAATAGAAGAAGTAAAATATATGTGTATAAAATATATACAAGAGAAAGAGAGAAAAAGAGAGATATTGAATAAATCAGTGAATTGTGTATAAGTTATATATTGAATATAATGATGTCAAGTTTCAATGATCTAGACAGCTAGTGGGTGAGGAATGGTAAGTAGACCGCTGAAAAGAGACTGCATACAGTGCAGATTGGAGGGGGATGAAAAAAATGATCCAGATTCACATTGGACAAATTGGATTCGATCGATGGCTACAAGTTCATTCCCCATGATAAATTCATATTTTCTCTCTCTCCCTGTTCACATCATATATCTCTTCCCAACGATCTATCTCATTGCCTTCTCTCTCTCTATCTTTCTTTCTTTCTTTCTTTCTCTTCTACAGCCTTCAGTCAAAGTCTTTATTCGTTTGCTTTCGCCATCAGCAATGCCAACAAACAAAAATGAACAACAAGGGAGATACAGAGAGGATCAGAAGCCTGTGGAAGCTTACTGGATGGATGGAATAAGAAGGAGAAGAAGAAGATCCTGAAAGATGAAGATGAAGAAGAAGAAGAAGAGGGAGGAGGAAAAATATGAAGAAATGGAATGGTCATGATGATAGATACCCAAAGTGATCATCATCATTGGAAGAAATATGAAGGAAGGTCAGTTAGATGTAGAGAGAACAACAACAGCAACAATATGAATAAGTTGGAGAGAGAGAGAGAGAGAAAGATTTTGATGTTGATCCTCATACTCGTGGAGTATCGACATTCTTATTGGTATCAGTTACAAACAAATTCATCATCATTCAGCATCATTTTTATACTACCACTTCTATCACTGTATTTCATCTTTCTTCTCTCTCTCTCTCGCTCTCTCTCATACACACACACTGTTTCTTCTACTTTCATCTTCAACTCATTTTGCTTCTTTTTGATCCCTTTCTCCTCTCCAAAATATTATTTCGGATATTCACTGTATTGAGTATATACAGACACACACTGATACTCCTCTGGCATCAGCATGATTCATTGTTGAATCCACCCACCAGCCATGGCAATTTTTCTAACTCTTTGTCTCCTCATCTCTTATATATATCAGCTTATCTCATACTTTCTCTCTTCAACTTGATTCCTCTATTCTCAAAGCTTTTCAAATCATATCTCATGGTGAGAGAAGTTACTGTATGTGTGTGTATGTGTACATGAAAGATGGAAACAGAGTGGATAAAATGAGAAAAGTATAAGATGAATAAAGTAAAGATCTACACATAGTTCGTATGTATGGTACATAGACTATCTATGGACACCCTGCTGACCTTGTTGAGATGAGAAAAAGAAGAAGAATAAGAAGAAAAAGCAAGACATGGTACAGTGTATATGTGTGTGAGTGTATATATATGGCAAAGAGTAGGGAAAAAGATGAGTTGAGCCACTTAAAGCTGCTCAAGAGACAAAGTGGGTCTGATAGGACAAGATACATTCTCTGTCTCTGTCTATGTCTCTCTATCTTTTTCACTTCATTCCCTATGTTCTCCTATGTTTTCATAACATAAGGTGTCAAGTGCAACAACAAACACTATCTACTTCACCAAAGAGAGAAGGATCCACCAACCTCACAAGTATTCCCTTTTCGGACTGTCAATTGGGTTGAAGAGAGAGAGAGAGAGAGAGAGAGAGAGAGAGAGAGAGAGAGAGAGAGAGAG
>QZCP01000085.1:63369-77570 GCA_003956705.1 Brevipalpus yothersi
GAGAGAGAGAGAGAGAGAGAGAGAGAGAGAGAGAGAGAGAGAGAATCCACGAAATAGCTCTTCAACACTAATTTAATTTCAAAGTAAATCAAATTTTGTTTGAAATTAGTTGATATATAAGAGGTCATAAATTTTGTGATTGTTTAGATTAGATCGTGATGAAGAGTTTTCATATTGGGTACCGCAACTGTATATACCTGATGTGTATGTATTTATATGGCAATGGTATTTCCTTTTGACAAATTCCATCAATTTAGCGCAATTTACTCTTGCGAGGGCTACTGTGAGATACTGTTTTTTCACTGATAACTTATAAGAAACATGATCAAGAAAAAAGAAAAATTGACCCCACAAAATTGACAGTCAATGAAGTGATCAAAGTCCAATTTGTTTCTGATCATGACTTGAGCCTCACACCAAGTGTGTATACAGTATTGACTATGACAGCCAAGTGTTCAGAGTATACACATGATACTCCATAGACTACAGAATTTGACATCAATCTTTTTTTTCAAGAGTAGCAGATGAAAACTCTCTTTTTCTCAATTGACATGATCATATTCCAGGAAAGATTGATTACGATCGATGTCTACTCAAAATTTTTCCTTCCTTACTACACTACACTGTACTTGTGAGTAGGACTTTATTGCTTCAGGTGTAATCAAGAAGCGATCAACTTTCCTTCTGATATATATAACATATTCAATCAAGTGCGTGTGTGTGTGTGTAAGATTCCTTTTATACCGTAGTTATGAGTTTGGCTTGAGAAAAAAATTTTTCATCAAATTATATTTCCTCTGATTAATTCGAATGGGTCTTGACCATTATTTAAGTTTCCAGCTATTTGATCATGGACAAATGTGAAAGAGTATTTTCTGGTATTCCATGATGTGAAGATGTTTATCATGGGTTTACATGAACAAAATGTAATGAAAATGATCGCAGTATGAGTGTGCAAAAATTGAATCGAGATATTTTTTTCTCATTATTTTGGAAAGATTTTTGAATTCTTTCAATCAATTGAGTCACTCGAAATTTGGTTTTTTCTTTATTATTAGGAGAAGAGAAACTGCTTTCAAATGTCATTCAAGACTTATTTACGTGAGATGATGTTTTCAATGCCTTCGATTTTTTGTCAATCTTGAGAGATCCATCTCAACAAAGCTCTCTGAAGCCTTTCTTTCTGATGTTCCCTCATCTACATTTTGCTGGGAACAAAATGTTGAGCTTATCATCTTTCTTGTTTCCATCTTTTCTTTGACTTATTCTCATGGAAAAAGAGTGAAGAATCTTAAAATCCTATTATTTTTGAGCTCATCAGAAACTCATCTGAAATACACTTCAATGTATTATTCTCAGATTTTGGATAAGTCAAATCTTTTGATTCCATTCGATGGTCTATGAATTTTCAAACTTCCTCCCATGATTTTCCATAGGACGATATGGGATTGAATTCTGTATATAAATCAAATTCTGTCTGTTTCACGTATGCTGTATATCTGTGTGGATTAGTGTCTAGAGAAAGAGAGAGAGAGAGAGAGAGAGAGAGAGAAAGAGAGAAAACCATATTCCCGTGAAGTGTTGATAGGGAATACAAAGCTGCATCTCAAAATATGGAAGGATTTTCCTGATCGAACACAAAATATGGAGAAAATTTTTCCAGCATAAATTTTGACAAGAAAATCTGGGCTTATATGCACATACCAGATTATTGGTATGTATTTGTGAAAATCGGAGCATTTCAATTATCAAGTGGTGAAAAGTCTTTCCATTGCTCGAGCCAGGGATAAACTAGAGAAGATAGTTTCTGGTGTTTAATGAGCCTGAAACAGTAAAGACTGTTGTACAGAAGAGAGGAAAGAGAGCAAAAAATGTAGGATTCCCAAAACTTCAAATAATGATAGGATCTTGAAAAAAGAATGATCCATATTTGACATGACTTCATAAGAGAAAGAAGCAGGTTTTTCTTCGCATGATATGTTATTCAGTAATATTTGTCTGTTGAAGAGATATTGGTGTTTTCAAAAGTTCACCATTTACGAGTATTCTGAGTACTTCTATTATGAGTACACATGCTAGCATGTGTATATTCTCATAGACAAAACGCGTTTCCATGAGGGTGAATCCTTGGAATATGAATAATTTTGGGAAGATAAAACGCATGATAAAATTTTCATGACATCTTTCATGGACTGGTAGAGATGAAGATGGAATGAAGAGAAAAATCAATCTGAAACTTGGTGACTCTCACACAACGTGATATTGTAAAAATTTTTTGAATTCTTCTCAATCCAAATCGTCAGCTAAAAGCTCAAA
Organism: Brevipalpus yothersi; assembly: GCA_003956705.1. Classification (NCBI taxonomy): domain Eukaryota; kingdom Metazoa; phylum Arthropoda; class Arachnida; order Trombidiformes; family Tenuipalpidae; genus Brevipalpus; species Brevipalpus yothersi. Next base: position 65,686 of record QZCP01000085.1, read on the forward strand.
TAAAATTCAAATTTTCCAAGAATTTTTCGTTCATCCTCATGATTCCCAAATCTTTTAATCGAAATGACAGGGTTTCCAAGTAGATGGAATGAATATTGTCATTATTCGACATCGAATTTCAGGGCCCTGGAGAAGATTCCATTCTGAGTTTGTTCAACATACACTTACAAGGAGAGTTTGCCATATATAATCAGTATTCAAGTTCCTCAAGAAGCAAGGAGGAACATGAGAAGTGTATGACGAGAAAAGAGTATGCTTTGGAAAATGAATGTATTCATATCTGATTCAATCATTAGCAAAAAGGAATTCATCTGGGTGCTCATGAACAATGGCAAGAATTGAAAAGAGTAGAATAGAAAGAGATGAAGTGAAAGGAGGAAAGAAAGAAAGACAGACAGAGAAGAATCAAAGTGCTACGTTTATGGTCCAAAAACTCATTTTCATATACACGCAATCCTCTTCATTCGGTGACATTGTTGTTGACAGACACTTGATATGATTAGATTTGATAGTGGGAAATAGTATCCACTCGATGATTAATAAGACATATTCATGATATATATTCTGTATTGTCATTTCCACAGTATAAATGGGGGGAAGAGAGAGAGAGAGAAATACTGAGGGTGTTAGATTTTTCATGCTTCATTCTCATCGATTCTGGAAGGCCCTTTCTCGTTCTATGAGCTCAATCTAATAAAATCCAAATCATCCATATCATCGTGTTTTATTCTTTGCTTTATTTGATCAGTCAGATCGATGTGAAGAGGAAGAGTAGAGAGAATCTCAAGTATCAGAATCAAAGAACTTCAAGAATGAGGAAAGAAAGAAAGAAAGAGGGAGAGAGGGAGAGAAAATGAGAAAGTGGAAGAGAGAGCATTTTGGATTATCTTAAATATGGTGGAATATGTACCAGATGACAAGGAATTCAGTAAGAGTATCACATTAGTTTGCCTCTATTGACAGACAATTCATAGTTTAAGTCAAATATCAGAGGAAAATATTGGATTCACTCTCATAGGGGGTCATTGGAAAGTTATTCCAAAACAATATTTCAATTTGAGATTTGATCAGGTAGTATTGAAAAATTCTGCAAGTGTTTACCATTTGGGGAAACTAAAAAATCTATGGAGGCTATTGTTTGTGATGAAAAGGAATTCAAATTTTGACCTATTCTCTGGTGGTCAAGCTAATCGACTTTAAGAAAAGTTACAGTTAGTTTTGCTTAGTTGATCGAGTGAAAGTAAGGTGTCCCTCTATTCTTTACATTTGGATCTGAAATAAAATAGTAATAACGAGAATCATTTCCTTTTAGCAAATGATTCAAGAGATCTAGTCCCGAAAAGCTCAAGTTGATCAGTTTATATTTGCGAAAATAACAACATGATGGAAAAAAGAGGTGAAAAGAAGGAAAAGTTTCCAAGTCAATGTGGATTGTATATGGTTGAAATATATATACTCGAAAAAGCATTCATCTAATTTTTTTGCGTTTCTATCCATCGTTTCAATAGCAAAAGATCTCTTCACTTACCATTCTACTATCTTTCATTCTCCCTTTCTCTTTCTTACTTTTACTTTCACTTGGTGCCATCGTCATCAATAATGTACTCTGATAGCTTTTTCGTCTACAGCAATCGTCATCAATTCTCCAGTCTAAAGCATTCAAAAGTTTGGGCAAATATCGCTTACATACAGAATAGAGTGCCCTCAAAGATCATGGTGAAGAATGGAGAATCTCATGAAAATCCTTCCAGAATTTCACTGACAATGATGAATTTTCACCTTCAACCTTAAAGATTCTGATTCTGGCGTTTCAAATAAATTTGTGATTATAACAGTATTTGTGCGTTTATATCTTCAAAATTAAGTGTCAGGTCAATATGGGTACGAATCCTGGGAAATTTTGGGTCCAAAGTGGACTTAAATTGGGTGATAGTCTCTCATGGGTTGAGTATTATATTCCTTTCATGATAGCGTTGATATTGCATAGATAAGGTGCTGTAAGAATAATAAGTTAAATACAGAAAGTGAAACTCATGTGCCTAATCGAATTTTTGTGATAGTACATTTGTAAATCTAATTTAATTTGATGCATATTTATCTCTCTCTCTCTCATTCTCTCTTCCATATACCATTTTCAGAAATACAGGTAGCTGAAAATATTCAAAGTTCACTGGTTCAAGAATGAAAAACTCAAATGAAGGAGCTCAAATTCTGATTTTATTGAAATTAGATTTCAATTTTGGTCTACATTTTCAGAGAAAATTCAACTCACCATAGAGTTCTAGATTGATAAAGCAAGACGCTACCTCAAAAGGTGAGTTTCTGTGTTACTGTGAATGGTAGAAAAACAGCAATTGTGCACATGTATTGAAATACAAATTTTTGTGAACCTCGATTGACAATCGAAACTCAACTTCCCATATCAAGCTATTGTGGAACAAAATGTTCAAAGCAATTGACAATAATCCATTTGGGATTTATTGCTAATTTAACAGAGGATATTCACCATCCTTGAATATATATATATATCTTATACAATCGATACATGTCTCGATACTTTCATCTTTAAGAACGTAAAAACATCAGAAAAAAGATTCGTTCGTTTAAGAGTGCCTATGGAGACCAATTCTCTTTGTTTCTTTTGTATTTTATTCTCTCTCTCTTTCTTTCCTTCTTTCTTTCTTGCTATCCATTTTCTTCTATTTTTTTCTCGCTGTATTCCTTTGGATAGTCTCTATCTTCCACTCACATGGAGCCTCATACAAGCTATAGTCTGCTTGACTGTATGAATGCAAATTGTTTGCATCTGAATTCATTTATTCTGAATATTTTATCCCCAAAATGAGACTGAACAAGATAGAAGGGATAGATAGAATGCAATAGAATTGAGGAACAGAATTTTATCCATATACAACTTCATCTATAATGGCGATGATGCTATATGTGTGCACCATAAATACACACACATATATACACACTCACCAACAGACATACACATTTTATGGCAAGCCGGCTACATGATCAGAATCGAAAATATTCCTTTAACAGCTGATCTGAAGAGAGAGAGAGAAGGAATACATATATTTATCCACACTCATGTGTGATGTTGAGGTCGATGAAAACTCAAAAACAATCTAGCAGAAAAATTGGAAAAAACTGGGTGACAGAAGGGAAAAAGAATATAAGTAAGAATCCATGAGTTAAGAGAAAAAATCATCGGAAAAAGTGAAGAAGAAAAAAAGATAAATTCGTGAATTGCCTATCAAAGAGGATAGGGCTTGCTTGACTGGGCATCAAAGATACATATACTTTCTTTCTCACATTTGGATGAGAATGAAAAGATGGAGAAAAGAGCTGACCATTGGTCAAGAGAATAGGAAGAGAGAGAGAAAGAGAGAAAGAGAGAGAAGAAAAAATTGATGCCCTATCAAGGGTGTCGAGCGATGGACATTGATCAAATGGATTCGATCGTTTGATGTCATGGAACATGAAGAGCATGATGAAAAGAAGAATAGTTATCATGAAATACTATTCTGGATCAGAAAATGTTCCCTTGATTTGGTCACTCTCTTTTCTCGCCTGGACACCTCAAAACAAACGCAACAGTATAGAGACCATAGAGTTTATACATGCCTCTCTATCCTCTTTCTCTCCCTTTAATTCAATACTCTGGAAAATGTGTTAGCGTTTCGATCACTTTCATCTTCCAACTTTTCACAGAATACAGGGTCCATCAGTACTTTCCTCACAGATTAATCCAGATCAGGGATGGGAGAGAGAAAGAGAGAGAGAATTGATAGCCATATTGTTCATGGTAAATACGTCCCATAGTAGCGTGTAAATGGAAGGGTTACCATTGACATGAAAGGTGAAAGAAAAGTTCATTGGATAAATGATATGAATAGGATGCCAATACAAAGGTTAGTATGACAGGCGAGCAACTTTTTCTTTCGATCTTTTCATTTTTCTTCATGAAATTCTGCTTGATTACCATTTGATATCGTCAATCTTGAGCTTCAAATCATTGTTCACTCAAGAAATCCAGTGTATTTGTGAGTCCAAAGTCTTGAAACTTCCAAATCGAAGAGGTATCGCTTATTCTCTGGGCACAACTTTGAACCCCTACCAAAGTTGAGAATAAATCTCATAAAACGACCATCTTTTTGGTTTCAAGAACATTGGAAAAAGATAAAACACTTGAGTTTCGAACTGTCTCTGTCCCTTTGAATGGTCAAAATTGTGTGTAAGCTTTGTCTAGTGATTCACATTAGTTTCATGTTAAAATATGCCAAATATTTCAATTTTTTTCTCTTCACTTCCCCACTTCAACCAATCGATTTTTCCAGAACACAAACCAAAAAAGATGAGGATGAAAATGATGAGAGAAAAATGCAATATCTTCTTGTCAGCACTATAAATTCTTGGTATATATATACTTGCTCCAACGGTCAAGGATCGCCACACACACATATACATATAGTGATGACATTCAATTGGTCATATTTCGCATTGACTGGCTGTCGTTATTGGACAAAATAGAATGCCTGATATGTTTATGAGATTTGGTCCACACCATAGGATACAATTATTCTCATCTTGTTATCAGTTTCTTTGGATAGAATAGGAATTGGAAAAAGTAGCATGGAGAGAACATCCAATATCATGTAACAAGCTTGGACTTCTTCCTCTTTTTCTTCTACTTCTTTCGCAAATCAATGATTATACCCAGACATTCTCTGAACTCTTCCTCACTCATTTGTCATGATTCTTCCTCTTTTCCAATCATCATCCACTTATATTCTCTTCTCTTCTCGTTCTCATCACTTATGCTCAAGTTGAAGTTTGATATATTAATCAAGACATCAAGATCATGTATGAATAAATTCCTCAGATCATTTTGTTTCAATATCTTGTACTGATATTTTGATGAATATGGCTGATTCTTTTCTTCCTGTTCTCTATAGATTCGCTCAAGAAATTCCAACTATACGGAGTGAATAATCTAATGAATTCATAGGGCTCAATAGGCGTAAGATCTGATGAATTGGTTGGTTTATTATAAGCCCATTGAGCAGAAAATTTTTGGAGCGTTTGTCAAAAACCGTGGCACATATTTGGAATTGAACCATGGAACAATTAAAATATGCATCAAGGTTTCACTTTTTTTTATTTCTGATTCAAAATATCAAGTTGTATGAAAAACTCTTGAGCCAGGTTTAATTTAACACAATGATAAAAAACTGCGATTGTGTGGTGATTCAGTGAGATTTCCTCAGATTCTTAGAATCAAAGCTATTTTTAGAACAATTAAAAAACAAACATTTTGTTTCTGACATGTGTTCGTTTCGGGGACCAAAAACAGTAAGATAGATCTGGTACTTTTGGAAGATGTTTATCCAGGGACTGAAAGAACCTCTCATTATCTCAGAACCCTAGAGATCTTTCCTCGGAAATTCACCTACCTTGGGGATGCTCAAAATTCTAGATAATTTCGAAAAACTGATCTAGATATCATACATAGATATTATATTATTGTACATTGATAGCTTGAACGAATACAAAATCATCTTCATCATCATGAGAGCTGCAATCAACAGTTAGTAAGGGAATACTGATCACCCGATTGATTCTTCATGCCTGAAGTTGTTTCTCATTGAATAGTTTAATGCTACAATTTATCCAAATATTTCATCGTCAACAGATGAGTAAAGTCGCAAAATATGAGCTCAAACAGGATGGAAAAAGTAAAAAGAAGTCAACAATCGATGAGAAAAGTGCTTCTCATATAACCTCGACAATCAAAATCTAAGATTGGATGGAATGTAAAAACATATGTATAAGAATTTTTGCTCCAAGGAGATAGTAACAATATGAAGCCATATGAGAAGTTTGTCTTTCCCTCGAGCATTTCCACTGAAGGAATACATATATATTTATATATATATATTTTTAGACGTTAGGTTTGGTGAGAGCAAAGTTCATCATGAGTAAGATCAACACACCATCATGTACATCTCTGTTCCAATGTTTTCATTTTACTTGCACTTTGACTCTATCTGACAGATTGAACCCAGTTCACAAGAAAGTTGTACAAAATTTTGATCAAATCTGGATAAAATTTCGTGAGATTTATCTGAATATATCTGGTATAGATTATTCCTTCTCAATTAATTGAGTATAAAAGTTTTTCTTGGTAATGAAGTTACCTTTTAATTCACATTTTTCGATCATTTTCGGAAAAATAATCAACAATTTTTCACCAAAAAATATTTTGTTCAAAGGGATGCTTTCGTTGTGACAAAATTCACATTGTTATTACATTATTGTGCAATGAAGATGGTTTTCGTTGGAATTTTCTCCCACAAATTTATGTCTCTTCCAGCATGCCTTTAGATGAGGATTTCAACATTCTCAATTTGAACCAAATTGAGCTTCTCTATCCAAGCCTTCTCTTTATCGATGAAGTTAATAATTTTCATATTTCTCACTCCAAGCCCTTCAACATGATATGATATTTCTCAATCTTGCCATAATTACTGAAAAATTTTCCAATTTGAGCCCAAAAATGCAGCTCAGTTTGCAAGGCAGAGTAAGAGTGCACCAAAATACTTTTCGATGAACTGATATTGATTAGGAGCTTAGCTGTTTATAAATATAACTTAACACTGCAGAAGTGATGAAATTAGGAGAGAAGAGCAGTGAATGATCGAGGAAGAGAGAGAGAAAATCGCTGATTGAATACTCAAGTCAAGCGAAAATCGAAAAGTCAAATCCAGACAAGATCTTTCGGATGAACATCTTGGAATCTTCTCATGTGTCTCTATCATCATCACTGTATCGTATACTTATTCCATCCACCATTAGGATCATCTCTCACTTTCTTGTTGTTATTGTCTCATCACTTTACTTTGCTTTCAAATCACAAGCTCCAATATTAGGCATCTCTCTCTCTCTTCCTGTTATTCATCCATTATTTGGCCAAAGATTATAACTCATAGTCTTGGTATTGTTCTTCTCTCTCACTACTATTGACTTCTCTTTACTCTTCTTTCTCTCCTTTACATGAAATAGTCTTTATTTCTCTCTCTCTCTCTCTCTCTCTCTCTCTCTCTCATCTGTAGCCTCTCTCAATGATCACCATGGTTTCATGTCAATAAGGGAGACAATATCAATGAAATTCAGTCTCTCAATGCTATTCCATTCATTGAATTTCATTTCCATTTCTAGGGCACGACACGATTTTGTCTGAATAGAATGAGAGAATTTGAAATGGAAAAGAGTAGGAAAAAGGAAGAAAATTAGATATGATCATCGTTAATTAGTCACTCTTGTGTCTCTACATTGGTGAGACTAATTAATGATGATATTTGGCAATACTTTTGCGAACATGACAGCTCAGGAAACTCTATCATCACACCCACAATGCTTGATAACTTACTTCAATTGACCAGTAAAAGTGTAATTCATAGAACAAACAAAAGACTGTACACACTCACTCAATCCAGAATCTGAGAGATTTTTTCATCCACACAAAAGTAAGATAATAGCAAAAATCGATTGACAATATTCTTTTCAACTTTTAATTTGTCCAATTTTTCTCATTCGATTGTTCGAATAGCTGACACACTATGGAAAGTTCATGAGACACACATATCTGAGGAATACCGGAGAATATAAGTGAGAAAGAAAAAGGTAGATAACATGTATATCAAAATAGAGAAGCAAATGGATTGACCAATTTTCATTGCATGGCAAACTTTCATTGCTTCTATTTTAAGTATAGAGTAAATAAGCAGCGTTATTATTATCATCACCAATTGAGTACATACGAAAAGGCGTACGAACAAACATGATGTGTGAAAAAGACAATCGAAAACGGTTGGAAAAAAAGGGAGAATACATAGGAAAATAATTCTCAAGGAATACGGTTCATCAGAATATATTGTCTAATGTTTTTAACATGCTCACACTTTTGTCTATTATTTTCTGTCACCAAAATCTCATTTTATTCTCTTCTTCGAAGCTTCTCTCTCTCTTTCTTCCTTAGTTAGTTAGTTAGTTACTTACTCTCTTTCTTCCTTCTTTTCTCTCTTAGCTGTTGTTGTTGGTTTATACTGTAGTGTATTTATTCGATTTCTAGTTATTTTCTTTCCACTCTATTTTCACTTTCTTTTTCTCTCTCTCTCTCTTCTCATTCTGTTTAACTGGCTCTCACATTTTCTTCATCATTGCTAGTTACAATCATTTCGTATGCCTGACGATCGATTTCGATTGATTTTTTCCTACTTTCCCCTTTCAACTCGACGCCACTCTCTCACCAGTCTATGGGTAGGAAGAGTGTATCAACGAGGTCCGGCCACTGTTACTTGGTAACCTCGATTGCTCAGCTTCCACAATGCTTCACAGTACCGTTAGTTTGATTCACATATATATATTGAATCTTTTTCATACACCTCACATTCGAAATACTCCTCAGGCCTGTATATCTCTTCCTCTTGCTCTTAATTCTGTCCATTCAATGAACTACTACTCTCCTCTTCCTCTTTTTTTTATCCACTTTCATCACCTCAAATTCATCTCAACAGCGTCTTTCTGACCTTTTTTTTCAATTAAATTCACATACTATTGCACTTTACGAATTTTGCTTTCTTACAGTTACTTTTGTGATGCTATCAGAAGGACAGAAGATGCTTCACAATCGAATTTTCGCTTTTCCTTTCTCTGTTTTCTTTTTTGGACAAAAATTTTCACTACTCTTCTCTTGATCACAATAGATTATTTGTGGCCGAATCACCAGATACATCATCTCATCAACGGAAGAGAGAGAGAGAGAGAGTCTTGTATGATGAGTTTTTTTTTCGCAGAACATCTATTTATATAAATTTAATAAAAATCAAGATTCAACTTACTAGTGTAAGTGTGATTCAAGCTTTTCAAGATGGATCAATTTGAATAGAAGTGTCAATATATAATCTATGGTATGAGTACATTGTGAATTTACGTTTGATACACCATGGAAGGTATACACACTCACGTGAATATGAGTAACGGTAAACCTCTTCAATTAAACTGAACAAAAGTAGGGACCATACCAATTGGATTGCATCACAAGTGGCTACTTAGAACAATTGAAGTTGGGCGATAGAGTGTATATGTGTGCTTATACTTAATCAATGATTGAGAGCAAAAGTATCCACTTTTGAGAAACAAAATAAGTTGGTAATAGAGAGAGAGAGAGAGAGAGAGAGAGAGAGAGAGAGAGAGAGAGAGAGAGAGAGAGAGAGACTATTGAATTCTGATGGATAAAAAAAACACACCATGTGTGAGTATATAACTTGAAGAGAGAGAAAAAGCTTACTCGAGGAATGATTAAGAAGACTGGTATGATGAGAAGCTTGAATAATACGATTATCCAGGTTGTTTCCATTGAATTTAATCATGATTCCTATTGAACAAGATAACTTTGATTTCGATTCAAGTTTACGTAGTTCTTTCACATTCTCTTAACGTATCTTAAGAAACCCTTTCTCTTCCTCTCTTCCTTATTATTCTTCTTCTTCATTCTTTCTCCGTCTTATCTTCACAACATCCGTATCTTTCTTATTTTACATCCTATTCACATACACACACATGCTACACATATTCTCTTTCGCTCTCTTACTCAAACAAATATTCTCATTTGGTAGCATGATTCTAGGGGCTTACTTTGCAGTATGATTAAGGCATTGATTACTTCACTTTCGATTACCACCATATTTATTATGCATTTCATAATTAAAATGTTTCCAATGAATTGTAATTAGGCTAATTTTCATCTGTATTCACATGCAATGTTGGGTCCTTCAGGAACAGAAAATATCAGAGGAATAAAAGGGAAGAAAGAGAGAGAGAGAGAGAAGAACAGGAAAAAGGCGGTAAGTTAAGAAGGAATCCTTTATAAGGTTGAAGAAGAAGGGAATGAAGAAAGTAAAGGGTAACAACAATGTTGGTAAGACAGTACAAGGAGAAGTAATGAATTGATTCACATAGCAATTGTAGCCACAGAATTTGGGTGAATCCAGGAAGAGGTATAAATCTTTTGCTGGAATATTTGCGAAGAAAGAATTAAGATTTCAGAGAAAACTTTCACTGAAAGTGAACAAATGAGATGATTCAATGATAGAATAAAAAGTTTGCAAAAAAAGTGTTGAAATCAAGTATGATTACAAAACTAAGTTAAATAGAGAATTGATTGAATTATAGCCTGTGATAAGGCAATTTTTCAGTGGAATAAGAGTGCAATGAGTTGAAATAGATATAAAAAAGAATCACTGAAGAAAATAAATATTTCAGGTTACTGGAATCATCATAAATGAGATTAATCAATACAATTTGAATCAAACAATCGATTCAAAGTCTAGGAGGAAATAAAGTCTAGGAAAGCGTCTAGGAATAAAATGATCATAAGGTCGATCGATGACGAATGAAGAGTAACAGAATAATAATATTTTTTCTTCTCTCTTCCTGTCTTGATGTGTGTGTGTGCTCTTCATAACTAGACGAAGAATATGGGCTCAGCAAATGGTGATGTAACTGTATATATATGACTGTGATTAGAGCATTGGAAACAGAAGACATGAGGAAATTATTGGAGAGAAAGAAGAGAGATCTGAACATTGTGGTCTTGTTTTCCGAAGCATCTTCATCCTTTTCCTCTCTCTCTCTCTCTCTCTCTCTCATCCTCAGTTACTCTTTTATTTCCATCAGTTGTAGATTGCACTTTTAATAAGTAGAAATACTGACGATTCAGTGGGTCGGAAAAGCGTTTATACATCTTCTCAGGCAAAGTTCACATTATTTTCTACTTTCTCTCTCTTTCTCTTCACGATTATTATCATCATCACTATCTTTAGGTAGATGATGATGGGAAAACATCATTATCAAAACTGTCTCTACAAGCCGGATGAACAAAGTGTTCACCATTAGCAAGGAGGGTTACTCAAAGGTAATATAATAATAATCCAGTGGCAAAATTTTCATCATCCTTCAACACTCTTGAATATTTTCACTCTTTTCCCACCTCTTCTGTACCACTTCTTTTTCTTTCTCTCTCTCTCAAATACACCTCTGATTTGATAGCATATTTTACACCCTACATCCGATTTGTATGTATAGAAAAAAAGTGAAGCTGAAAAAATTGGAGTAAAGGGAAAAAATGTAAAGTTTCCCATGTGAAGAATAAAGAAGGATCTCATATTTTGCAAAATTTTGCATCCATACACACACACACTTGGTGTGAGATGCTGAATCATCACATCGATATATAGCCTCTCCAACTTCGTTCTTCTTGATTCTTTTTTCTTCCATTTTTGATGCAGAATAATATTTTCTTCTTCTATCTCTCTTATCATGGCTGATGTTGAAGCCTCCAGCTCGATTTGGATAGAGTTGAATAGTTCATCGGCAAAAAAATGTTCTTTCTCTCAAGTTTTTCCATCTACAACACTTCGATCTTTTTCTAGTACACTTTTTTTCTCTTAGCATTTCCTCTTCATTTCATGCAGGAATACACACACTTCAATCCAGAGAAGAATAGACGTACACCTACAGTCTGTTCACCATTTACATTTGATCTCACCTATCTTCCGGAGCTATCTTGTGACTTTTTACCTTCCTCCTACATCAGATTGGCTAAGAAATTGCATGGTTAATAATGTAGACACGATTTGATTTTCCACAAGCCAATTTTTTTCATCCCAAATCTTTACCAAGGGTTTTCATTTTAATTTTATTGTGACTTTCTATCTATCTGTCTCTCTCTCTCTCTCTCTCTCTCTCTCTCTCTCTCTCTCTCTCTCTCTCTCTCTCTCTCTCTCTCTCTCTCTCTCTCTCTCTCTCTCTCATCA
>QZCP01000085.1:87118-99968 GCA_003956705.1 Brevipalpus yothersi
GAGAGAGAGAGAGAGAGAGAGAGAGAGAGAGAGAGAGAGAAAAGATGAGGAAAAGAAGAAAAAATCAAATGAAGATTGGGATGGAAAAAGATGGTAATGAAATTATTTTCGGATGAGGGTTGATGGGTGATGATTTTGGTGTAGTGGAAGAAGATTTTGGGGAAAGAGAGAGAAATAAGATAGATGAGTGTAGGATGAATGCATATTCAGTTTGAAATTAGTGATCCTAATTGTATTTACTCAGGCTGTTTCACTTATACTTACCCTGGTTGTGTAAGCACCTTCAATGGTGCCTTCTATTTCTCTTGAAAGACCAAAATCAGCTATTTTACAAACCAAAGTTGCATTGACTAATACATTGCGTGCAGCGAGATCCTATAGGGAAGAGAGAGAGAGCAAAAAGATGAAGATGGATTAGAAAAATCTTGGAGGATTTATTCAAAGATACACGTTGCAAGATTTATTTGGGCTCTGATGAGCTCAAATCTTAAAAGATTACTTTACGACTAATTTGTACTCACCCTGTGAACATAGTTAATTTCCGATAGATACTGCATTCCAGATGCAATACCTTTTAACATGGCTACCAGTTGGATGAGTTGTAGCTTTCCTTCGTTATTCTGGTGATAAGTAAGAATATATAAGAAGAGGAGATGAGCATGATGAAACCAAAATGAGCATCCAATAAGATTTAGAAGGTGAAAGTTCAGTGAAGACAAGCAAGAAAGACATAAAGCTTCCTTTATCTCTTTCTCTCTCTCTCTTGAAAGCTCTAGTATCAAGTGGAAGATGAAGATTATTCATCATCATTTCTATACATTTATTTCTTTGGAACTTTGGTAGTAATTTTTTCTTCTCTCTTCCATTCTTCAACTCACTTCTCAAGTGTAAATGAAATTAAACTAGATCATCAAAAATATCCACTGACTGATGACTGACTGTATGTGAAATTTTAAGCAAATCAAAGTGATGAAGAGCCACTTCTTGCATACAAAATCGATTCTATTCAGTTCTCTCTTCTTCTTCTTCTTTCAAGCTTATCGTAGGAATACTCGTGAACATGAAAAGAAATCAGCTTCAACCAGCAGCTATCGTTTGCACAGTGTGTGCAGTATGTGGAATGGGTTCACATTTGATATTCTGAACATGTTTCTTATTCTGGTGATTCAACCATAGAAGGAACAGAGAGTAAAAGTTAGAGAGAGAAAATCTGATCTAAAAATCGAATGATTCGCCTAACTTCTCTTCCAATTACGTGATGAACAGAGTGAGATATATTGGAAAGAGTAGAAAGAGAAAAGTTTAAAAGCCTAGTATATATATATTAGTGTACCATCTTGACATGGCTTGAAATTTTTATGATAATTATTATTCTGCTCATTTTATCTTCCATGATTTTTACCCTACCTCATGAGAATCTGTTAAAGGGTAGAGGAAAGAGGTGAAATTATCCACTACAAAGGAAACTTGAAAAAGTGATTAGTTTTGTCTTCATCATCACACACACATACACTCAATGCTCGAGGGAAAAATCAACATGTTCAAGCTTGAACTATAGTATTGATGATCAAACACACAGTACCAAGTTGAATGAAGAAATAAGTTCAAAATGAAGGTTGTGAGCATAAATACACATTCATTCAGAGAATATATAGCTAACACAAATAGTAACACACACACACACACAACAAGATTGACTTTGAGAGGCAAAGTTTTTAGTAACAACATACACACACACATAGATCTGTACATATATGTATACTCTTTTGAACCATATGAATTAAATACACTCATGCATGGATAGACGTCAAGTCAAGTTTGTTATACTTACTTTTAGAAAAGTATCTAGTGAACCATTCTCCATATATTCTGTGATTATCATGATAGGATTACTTTTGGTTACTACTCCTTGTAAATAGATGACATTAGGATGATCAAATTGGCCCATTATACTGGCTTCGGTTAGAAAATCTGTTCTCGCTTTATCTGTGGCCCCTGGTTTCAATGTTTTGATAGCAACATTCACTTCTGGTCCATTTGGTATACGCAATTTACCCTGGCAAACATCACCAAATTCTCCTGTATCCATGCAATTTGTGAGAAAGAGAGAGAGAGGAAGAGAGGAAATGAGTGAGAGAATGAAGAAAAAACAAACGTATTCAGATAAACATCATAAATATATTAGCATTTTAATCGGCGGCCATCATCAGTTGAAATTGTGTTCAAGAGAGAGAGAGAGAGAGAAAGAAAGAAAATAGCTACACAGTACCTGTATATAGAAGAGACCGAAACAAGAGAGAAAGAAGAGAGAGAATTACTTTGGAATGCAAATATGTTTGCCCATTCATTTGAAGATGACCATAAATTTTCATCTCCATAGCCACATTGTGTAGTGTAAAAAGTTTGTTGCAACCTCAAGAATCATTCATTCACTGTTTCCTTCACCAAACATTGGCCTCCATGATGATTGATTGTGTTCAAAGTATACCTTCTAGTCAGTCAATTTTCTCTCTCTCGTTTTTGAGTCTCTCTCTCTTCTTCTATTTCTCTCATCTGAAATGACTTTTGCCGATGAGTAGGATGATGTTTGCTACTTTATCTACCATTTCGCCTCCTCGTTTGACCAAAATGGATAGACATTGCACACACACACACAGAAAAATGATGAACGAATGGAAAAGATGATAGAATTGAAACAAGTTCAAATTGAAATACATGGAATCGTGCTAAAATTACGACTCTCTTTCGTTTACTCTCTCTCTCTCACGTCCAGAAAACGTCCCAAGGAGTGTGATGATTGAATGCTATGGGCCAGCCAATCCAATGGATATATGGATCCTCTTTCTCTCTATGAGCTAAATTTTTCCTTGGAATTCATTACCGAAAGAGAGAGAGAGAGAGAGAGAGAGAGAGAGAGAGAGAGAGAGAGAGAGAGGGAAAAAAATCTATCTAGCCCAATACTAGTTTCACACACACACATAGACAGTAAGAAATATGTGTTTATCATGCTCCCCGGTGCATTGCACAAACAGGGAACCTCCTTACGACCAGTCGAGATGGTAGAAAACACACACACACAGCATATATACACACATACTGAGGCCATGGGAGTTCATCGGTCTGCCATCAGAAAGCGGCCTGAAATCATCGCACTGATAGCCCAGCGATGAAGGGCCACCAGTAGAAAGGGCAAGCAGGCAGGCAAACCTTGCCATAAACTGGAAGATAAACGTAGGCCGATCATCAGGGAGAGAGAGAGAGAGAGAAAGAGAGAGAAGAAGAAAGAGAGACGGGCCAACAACCTGTTTAGCCTGGGGCCATGAAGAATAGACAGAAGAGAGAGAGAGAGAGAGAGAGAGAGAGAGAGAGAGAGAGAGAGAGAGAGAGAGAGAGAGAGAGAGAGACTATAAGAATATATGGTGAAAAAGGAAGGAAGAAAAATTTCAATGAGAAGAAGGTATTCAGCTTGTTACTTGAGGTGTATTCGTATGTATTCGTATGTGTTTGACAGAAGGCGATGGTGTGATGGCTTACGGATTTAGGGTAAAACTGGTCTAGGTCATATTGTGGTCGAAAAAATATTTTTTCCGGTTTCAATGAATTTTGGGTAATGGAAAATTATGCCATGTATTTTATTGGACACTGAGAGAAAGAGAGTTCTTTTGAAATAGGACCATATTCACGTTTCAACGCCAAGCCTATTCTAGGGCCAAAACGGAGGGCATACACACAAGATGTGACTTGTTGCTCAAGGAATTGAATTTGTGAGTGAGTGAACGAGAGAGAGAACGGTAATTACTTTGAATCTATCACCATCACAATATGCAAACTGCCATAGATTGTATCGCTATTTCTAAAGGTAAAAATAGATGATCAATGATCTTGCTCATTCAAGCCACCCCATTGCTCAAGCCAGCCCAATTCAGCATATGTTATAAAAGAGAGAGAGAGAAAGAAAGAAAATGTAAAGCAACAGTGTTACCAGAAAAATCTTTTGTCCCGAAGTTACACACTAGGCCAATATGTATGTACTCTTTTGAAACGGAGGAGAAAACTTTTCACACCGGACAAAAAGTTTGTGTGTGTGTGTGGAAGAAGCAAATTGTTCAGAAACAGAAATTGTACTGTATTATTATTGTTATCATTATTATTCACTGTATATATGTGTGTATTGCTTCACCAATGGAAATTTCAATTCGTGCATTGATAAATAAAAATTGATGGCCAAAAAGGAAGAGAGATAGAAAGAAAGAAAGAGAGAAGAAGATGAAAGATAAAGAAGAAGAGAGTGTCCAAGGGGCAGAAGAAGAAGAAGAAGAAGAAGTGAGAGGGCGAGAGAGGATCTGAGAGAGAGATGAGATGAGACGAATAAATGAGATGTACTCAAGTTAGTAGATAGATTTGGCCATGATCAGGTAGGCCCTAAGGGTGAGGGCAAGTGAATGTGAGCTCTCTTTTTTCTCTCTCTCTTCTCTCCTCTTTAGCATCAGTATCTTGATAAAATAGCCTGCGATATTTTCTCTCTCATCCTCTTTTTTCTCTCCATCTCTCTCTTTCTCTCTTCTAGACTGACTATCTTACCTTTTTCTCCACACTTACACCATCCACCTCACCCAACAGCTTCTTGAAGACGTATATATCACTAATTATACGACTTTAATCATGTTGACAATCTTATTGCAATCATCACCCAGCAAGTGGACATGTCATTCATCATGCAAACTTGAGAATGTTTCTCAAAATCTGGCCTCTTGTCCCTCTCATCTTTTTATCCACACACACACATACATGTATGTATATAACAGATTTGAGGATACAAATTTCAGCTTCCAAAATAGCTAAGCTCACACACACACACAAATAGGTGAACACAGACACTGTAATGACCATTATCATTGGAAAATATGATGGACATAGGGTGAACCAATGGGATGGGAAGTTTGTCCAGAGTAGGAAGTGTGTGTATGTGTATCTGCTTGAGGCCAGCGAGGGCCATTTTTTTTTCTTCAAAAACAAAAATAAGGTAAATACATGTATACTTTGCATGATAAATGATGCAAAATATTTCTTCTTTCTCTCTCTCTCTCCCTCTCTCTCATGTGAGCACTAAATTTTCTTTCAAACTCCCTCTTCTACTTTTTTCTTATTCTACCTGTCCATGGTGTGTATACATGAGTGTAGGTAAGTACAGTGATTTAGTATCAAAAAATATGATGAATGATCATGCTGATTACGTGCTAAGTTACTCACAAACCGCTTGATGTCCCAGAGAATCTTTCTATTTTTCTCTCTCTTTTCGCTCTTTGTTTTGAGCCTCGAAAAATGTACCGGATACAGTATCCATTCATTATTTTACATACACTCTGAATATATATCATACATGATGACATAAATATTGTCAATTCAGTCCAGTTTAGCACATTTGTTGAGGGTAAGACAAAATACGTTACATACACACACAAGCAAGGAGAGTTACCCAAATTCATTCACAACCATTGTCAAGGGAAATATATCATTCATGGAATACACGGTGAAAATAAATATCAATTTTATACATATATCTTTCATTCAAGCTTTTTTACTTTTTCATTCTCTTTACCTAACCGATATACATATATATATTCAATAGGACATTCTCCAGCACATATTCGATCGTATTTCAAGAATGACAATGTAGATATGTATATATGGTGTACACATATTGCTACTGTTACACAGCTGCCAAGCTGGCCTTTAGTTGGGATAGATTTACGGAGGAACCGAAATGTGTAAGAGGAACCATGAGTGAAGGTGAAAAGTTCAATTCATAGGCAATACATCAATAGAAACATATTCTGGGACAAGAATATTTGATTCACTACAACAAAAAATCAATGAGATTTGAAAAAGAACGACAAGAACTTATCCGATTTCCTATCTCTCTCTCTCTTCCCACATCAAGTTATCTGATGAGATGCAGATTTTGATCATGCAGTTCGAAATTCTTTCCCTCTCTCTAGTATTTTTGTGCTTTTTTCTTCATAAAAAATCTGTCTCCTGAGAGAATGAATAGAACTTTTAGGACACTTTTGCTGATCAAGCAAAAAAAAGAATAGTTCAACAAAAGATATTCAATCTCAATCGAAACATGTAGCATTCTCTCTCTCGTACAGACACACAGACTCACATAGACTTACACTATTACTATTGCCGTTTTATGCTTGGAGTGTCGAAAATGTTTGCCATCAACAATGGCATTGGGAAAAGATTTTATGCTAAATCTTATTCACTTTCTTTCCCTCTCTCTAGTTTATCGATGTGTCCAATTTGCATCCGCTTGAGTCAATTTGAATTGAAAAATGAACTCTAAATAATGCAAATTGTAGGGGAAACAAAGCAGAGAATTTATTCTTATTATCATTCACACACAGTATAAAGTATATAGAGGAAAAGTCCATGAAAATTCGCGCCAGAAGGTGGAATAGAAGAAGCGAAGAAAAACTGAAATTCTGACTGATGGCTGATGTATTGATAGAAACAAAAGGAGGAAACAAAAAGAAAGAGAAGAAGAAGATCGATAAAGAGAAACTCAAATTTGAATGATTCCTGAGATATGATCCAAAAATCATTTATCAAATCAATTTGGGAAGCAGAAAAGAAAGGAAAGAAAGAAAAAGAAGAGAAAGAGGAGCATCCAGAAAAAATATTCAATCAATGTTAGTAACAGAATATTTTGATTTTCAATTCTCGGCATTCGTTTGAGAAAAATATTATAAAAGAAATTGATCATCTCTCATTCTTCAACAACTGAAACAATATATCAACAAAGCCATTCAAAGCCAAATTATCACTTCAAGAAAAGATGATGCGAATATTTTACCGGCCAGTAGCAATGTGTTTTGCATGATTGGCAGCTAAAATCAGCATTTCCAACATCCTCATCTCCTCTCACTCCACACACTTCTCCTGAGAAAGAGAGTAAACTTTGCAACATTCAAATGTATTTCACTGATGATACCAAGATGATAAGAGAAATTAGCATTTTCTCATATTCTCAACTCACATTCAAACACACACATACACACACTCACAACTGCATCACTTTTGCTCAGCTATTCAGAAGAAGCTGAACTCTCAAACACAGCATGAGATTTCAAAATCTCGAGAGGAAAGGTGCAAAAGGGAAACAAAATGATATACCAAAAAATCTTTGAATCTTTTTCGGCAAATATATAAATATCACATATATATATATAAATTTATACCGATTTCCAAATGATTCACGCGTTGAGGCAAACATATTTGCATAAAAGCATTCGATGGGCGAACATTTTCTAGATGATGCCGAAAAAAAAACCGTTTTCTTTTTGCATCTGAATACGCATACATATATATTGGTGTATTGGTATATTGAGGAATAATTTTGACTTACCTCCTCCAATTATGCGTTCAATGGTGATGTGAGAAGCATCAATCTCTCGAGTGAATTCTCGAATTGCTTGATTTGGATCCTCATATGTGTGTGGATCCACATACGATCGTGATGTTCCACATGTGAATAAAGGTGTGTGTACAGAAAAATGAGAATTAACTGTGAAAGAATAGAGAGTAGAAGAGTGAAAATAAGAAAATTTTGTGATTAGCATTGAGCCTTTAATGTCACAATATCATTTAAGTGATAAGCTTGTGAATATCAAGACATATTAAGAGACACAAAAGGTGTAGCTTTGATCATGAATGGATGGCTTCTTCATGTCTGAGTATTCTTTTGTTCTCTTCTCTCTTCTCTCTCAGTATTCTAATCATGTATCCACTCTAAAATATTTCCATATGATCTCTTTTCCTAGTCTCTTTACCTCATCAAGAGGGCTAAGCTGAGAGGAAAATTTTTTTCAATTCAAAATACTTTGTCAGTCTCTTCCTTCTTTCTCATCTATTATGTAGACAGAGAGAGAGAAATATACAGAGGAAGCTTTTTTCTAACATTAAAGAAAAGGAGAAGAAGAGGAAAATACAAAATTCTATGAACATATCTTGAAATTGTGGATATATTTAAAAGAATTATGATAGTGTGTATGTGTATACAGAATACACCTCATATCTTTCTCTAGCCATTCAACCTTAAGTTCAGGAGAGATGATGGAGAGAGAGAGGAGCAAGAACATGAGCTCAAATAAGGATGATCCCTAAAGATTCATGGTAAAGGTAGAAGAAGAGGAGATAGAGAAACATAAGAAGCAATGGAATGATGAATGAAACATGATAAATTGAAGCTTGCATCACAAGCACGCAGACTGGTGTTAAATTATTTACGAGCTCAAGAAGATGAAGAAATTGTAATCATCAAACCAAAGTAGAGAAGAAGAAGAAGAGAATGGATCAAAGAGAGGAAGAGAGAGAGAGAGAGAGAGAGAGAGAGAGAGAGAGAGAGAGAGAAAACAGATGATGGAGAGTAACAAAAAAAGGTTCCAATACTTACATCTAGCTGTTGGAACTATGGGCGGATGATCCAGTGAAGGTACTGTGGTAATGTGAGATGAAGAGAGAAGATAAGAAAAAAGAAGAGAATATTTATATATATAAATCAGAATCAGATTGAAAGAAAGGAGAGAAAAATAAGAAACCTCAAAGAAAGGAAAAAAGAGAAGAGAAGAGAAGAGAGGCTGAATAATACAGGAGAAACTGTTTATCTGATGGAATACATATATATCAGTTTACATGTTACCCTCATACATCGTTCATATTCATACTCAAAATTATGACTCCCATGCTGGCCACTTTTATTCTCATGCTTTATTTGAGATGACCACGTAGTATCAATACTCATTTCCGTACATATATCATGGAATGGAAAATATTCATAAGGCTAGCCAATGTATATCAAAGTATGTGTATGTATATCCGTGTAAATACACATTCATATATAGAGGTATGTATTGTCTTCATTGTAGAGGAAACACATCCATAAAAGGGTTTAATCGGAGAACATTAGCAATAGAGAGAGAGGATGGTGGTTAATGTTCATTTTGCTCTCTCTCATCTTTCGCTTTCACCATTCACAACCATCTGGATGATGATCATGAATAATTTTGTACTTGGTGAGAAAAATCTTCGATTATCTTGAGGACCTGTTGTTGCCTATTTAGGAGTGAAGATGAGTAGAGGCTAGTTTAAATGATTTTACTACAACAAAAGTAACTTCATGGGCACTAATTGTGATGATTATCATCAAGATGATTATTATTGAGCCCATTCAAAGAGACATTAATTCAAGGTATCGATATTCTCTGGAGGAAAATTTTTGCTTCTTAGATTCATGAAAAAGGTTCCAGATAATTGGTGTATACAGAAAAATTCTTCAACGAATATATCTGATGTAAAGATCAGAAGGAAATAATCAATAATAATAATAATAAGAAGAAGAAGAAGAAAAGGAGAGCTGAAGAAAGTAAAAGTTGAATAGAGAGATAGAGAAATTGGAAAATTGGATCCATGGAAAACATGATACACATCAGATGATGTATAACCTTTTCAAAATCTTTCCACTCAAGTTTTGCGATATATTTCACCCAACGAAAAAGATAGTATCATAAGGATAGCATTCATGAAACAAAAGGGGCACTGAATGACCCTTACAATACAGACAAATATATAGATAGATATGCTTTGACTCTATTACACACGGTTGAATGATGACCCAGTGAAGAAGTGATTCTATCAGATACTAACAGAGAAAGATGAAAAGAAATGATTCACATGAGAATCGAGAGAGGAGAGGCAATAGTTATGAAGCAAACTAAGACAATAGATAATGATGATGAGAATGGTGGCAATCATTGCCCAAAAGTCTCGTGAGATGGACAAACACAAAAGATTGGATAGAGAGAGAGAGAAAGAGTATTATTAATCATCGCTTTCATGGCCCTTGAGTTGCATGACGATTTATATCAACTCAAGCATGAATGAATGGTCAGTGCAAGATGAGGAAGAAGAAAAAAAAGAAGAAGAACAATATTTCGTGCTATTGTGGTCATTTCTTGTGACAAAATCTTCTTCATCTTCTACCTGCTTTCCCTCTCTCTCTTGTGATGCTCCTAATTGGACACTGTCAAGAATTTCTAAGCTACAATCGATCTTATACAATATTATTCGCATTATTTAGCCAACAGGTACACACATACATGGTATACACTTGAGAGAGAGAACATGTAGCAAAAGGATGATGAAGAGAAAGTAACTATTTGATGAAAACCTCGGGAATCACTAAGAAGAATTATGTGCATTTCCTGCTTTCATCAGAAGAATCTGGTTTTGATTAGTCGTTTTGAGAAGAGAGTGAATGATAAGCAGATTCATTTGGTTGATTTCTTCATCGCTTCTCTCTCTCTCTCTCTTTTCCTTTTTTCTGTTTTCCAAAAAGTTTTCTATCTTCTATCTTTTCTCTCTCTCCCTCTCTTCGTATGGCTTGATTTCGAAGTTTGTCGATGAATTTTTGTGATCATCAATCAGTAAATTATGAGGAATCTTATCTTATTTATTGCATCACTTAGTTTGACAAACTGGCTTCACAAGTGATGTCCCTTCTTGTGACTCTGGATCAACATTCTGTTGGCCTCTCTCTTTTACTCTCTTCTCTTTTCCAAACGGAACATTTTGCCCAAATCTGAAACAGCTCAGATGCAATCAACATTTTTAGGTTCAGGTGAATATATGTTGGAAAGCTTTCAAGTGAGAGCTTCAGCTTTTGGAAAAGGTTTTTTTTCTACGATTACAACTACTACTTCTCTCTCTCTCTCTCCTTCCACATGCAATCGATGGCTAATCTGTTTTCCTCTTACCGTTGATGAGGAGGGAATAAAGATGGTGATGCTGATTTCGTTTCCATTGCTTCAGCTAGAATTCATCAGGCTCTAGATAAGAAGCAGTTTTGGCGTTTGGGAAATGTGGCCAATTTTCGAAATGAGTCAAAAGAATATCAAAGCAATTCATACTATATATGAGTATACATGTGTGTATGTACGTCCAGAAGGATGGAGCATTCAGACAGTATACAGGAGAAGAACTTAGATGTGTGTGTATATATATACAAGAGTCAAAGATGACTAGAGCTTCAACTAGTGTCGTTCTGAAGAACACATCATTCGATACAGTAAGATTGATCCTTCAGATTAGTCAGCGAAGCACGAAAGAGAGAGAGAGAGAGAGAGAGAGAGAGAGAGAGAGAGAGAGAGAGAGAGAGAGAGAGAGAGAGAGAAAAGAGAATCAAGTGGAAAGCATGCCAAAAGAGAAAGACACGAGAGCAGAAAGAGAGAGAGAGAGAGGAAGAGAGACAAAATTTGAGCTTGATAGCGGCAAGCGAGAGAAATAAGAACACACTAATCTGAATATCTTGAGGATGAATCAAGATCGGTGGCTCTTGAGATGATGAGAGCAAATTAGAGAGTCCATCAGAGAGATGTGAGAGTTGAAGCTGTTACACCCGCTAATCAGTGACAGATGAAAAGGCCGAGAAAAAGATGGAAAAGAGGAAAGAGAAGAGAGAGAGAAGAGAATTTGGAAGATGCCCAATCTTAGTAGTTGAGACGTTTTTTTTGCGCTGACTCAGCTTCTCTTTATTCCAATCTTTTTTCACCGTTCAAGATGAACGCTTCTTGTGCATCTCTCTCTCTCACACAATTTGAATCGCTACAATGATTTGGTGAAAAGGATAGAAAAAGACGACTTGAGATGATGAATGAGATGCAAGTTGAGTCTCTATCTTCTCTCTCTTTCTCTCTTCTCATGAATCTGGGGCTCGCCTGATACATATAATTGGAAGGATTGTTTCCAGGGAAAAAAAATTTTTGAGAATATTGTTTTATTCTATCCATTTTTTCTCTCTCCTATCTTTCTACCTTCTACCTTCACATTCAAATGATTGGCGTGGTTTGAGCTCAGATAGCTTCATACACAGAGAGAAAGAGAGGGAGAGAAAAGAAAGAATCGGGTTGAAATCAAGTATCAAGGCAGGGCAGAAAACACACAAACAGACTCACACATACTCATTCACCCAAGCAAATTGTGATGAAGAAGAGCAATAGAAGGAGAGAGAGAGAGAAAGAGAAAAAAGATAGTCAGAAGGCAAAATGGATTCATATAATGATGATTTGAAATTTCAACAGCCTCAGTGAAAACCGCCCAAATAATAAGCTGCTAGAGAGAGAGAGAGAGAAAGAAAAAGAGCATTCAAAGCTAACTACCATTACAACAAGTCAAATATTATGCTGACAGAATGAATACAAAATATATTCTAGCCTCAAGTGTGTGTGTGAGGGAAAGAGAAAGAGAGAGAGAAATGGTGATGAAGAAAGATGGATAGATAGATAGAGAAAGAGAGAGAGAGAGATTCAAAATGGTCCATGTCTGGTGATACTAATGATGATGAAGATCGCGTTCCATGAAAAGAGTGAAACAAGAATAATATATCCAGATTGTAGCTCGGAAGTTTGACTAGACACT
The DNA here is from genome assembly GCA_003956705.1 of Brevipalpus yothersi. Taxonomy (NCBI): domain Eukaryota; kingdom Metazoa; phylum Arthropoda; class Arachnida; order Trombidiformes; family Tenuipalpidae; genus Brevipalpus; species Brevipalpus yothersi. The sequence goes on from QZCP01000085.1 coordinate 99,596, forward strand.
TATATATACATATATACATACACACACACGGCCTGAGTCCATTTGGCTATATGTATGTGTATCATGATATATATACACAACATCATACACACATACATACATATATATATAAATATATATACATAACGCCCATTCTCACGAATGGTGTGTGAATATGCTTGATCATGTCACAGCATTATCATTACACTGACTCTAAGCATCATTTCATTCTTTGTGAGAATGTTAATTTGGTTCTAATTTTCGGGGAGAGAAAAAGAACAAACAACGATGAACAATCGTCACAAATCACGTTAGGAAGTGGAGAAGAGAGAGAGAGAGAGAGAGAGAGAGAGAGAGAGAGAGAGAGAGAGAGAGAGAGAGAGAGAGAGAGAGA
>QZCP01000085.1:100705-127048 GCA_003956705.1 Brevipalpus yothersi
GAGAGAGAGAGAGAGAGAGAGAGAGAGAAAGAAAATGAAGTAAAAAGCAAAAGTCAACTAGTTAATTACAGTTTGCAATGAGAAAGAGAACAAGAAAAGCAGGTGAAGACAATAGGGCAAAGGAAAATATATGTATGTTTGTATGTATGATAGATTCGAAAAGATTCCAATTCCAAGTTGCAAAGTCATAATCATTAACATATAACGAGAAGTATGAAAATTGATTCAAAGAATCTACAGAGAAAAGCTTACAGTAAACACTTGAAATTTTTTGGTAGAAATGAAAATTCTGCAAAATCAATGGTTCAGAAAGATGCAAATCGATTTACCAAATAGTTTTCTCTCTTTCTCACTCTAATCCTCTGGAAAGGCATGTGAATTGCTTAAAAATACTTTCATCTGTTCTGCTAAAGCTATCGAAATTGTCTCGAATTTGAAATAACATGGATGAAAAGGAATGTGTATGTGTGTATACACACACACTGAGAAAAATTTCCACATGGATTCAAAGGTGATTTCCAAAATGTGCACACTGTTCACCGTAAAAATGGTAATATAATAGATTTTGAAACAATGAGGCTATAACGTATAAAGAGAAGTACTTCTCTCTCTCTCTCTCCGATAGCTATTCATCTTTACAATTTACATTTCGAAAGAATTTTGAGTGCCTACACACATATATATACCCTCATGGGCTTGGAGGTGAATGGAAAAAATCTGGTGGAAGAATTGCTCATAGGCTACACACACACATACAAGCAATTCTCTCAAGACAGCTTACACTATTGGCCCTACAGAGGCATCAGACTTAAAAGTTTAGTCCAATGAAGAGATCAACTAAAAGTGACATTATTATTGGCATAATAGGAAAATAATGATGTTTCAATGGTGAATGGTAGAGTTGATGTGTGTCGGGTGTGGGACATGTGGGTGGATGAGGGTGAAAGTGGAGGAGAGAGAAAGAGATGAAAAGAGTGCAAGAATATGAGGGTATGAAATGAGAGAAGTAAAAATATGGAAGATAAAAGTTGTTATGCAAAATATTGCTCGTTTGAAGTGTTCAAAATGGTTATTTTAAGGGAGAAAAATAGTGAACATAGGAGGACAAAAATTTCAAGTTAACTGAGGGGATAAAATAAGAATAATAAAAATTGAAGTCATAGAGAGAGAAAGAAAAGACCAATGTTTTCCACTATCAAGTCTCTCCCTTTTCATTGGGATTGAACAATTCCATTTATGTGAATATGGAACAGAGGAAAAGGAGAGAGAGAGAGAGAGAGAGAGAGAGAGAGAGAGAGAGAGAGAGAGAGAGAGAGAGAGAGAGAGAGAATACTTTATTGCCAAATATACACATAAAGCGCATCATCATAATGGCTAATGGGCCACAATTTAGGCGTATGCCCAACCGATCAAATCTGGTCTAGAAACTATAAATCAGCCTGAATTTCACCATGCAATATTGGATCAACCAACAGTTTTCTTTCACATTTTCTATCACTTTTTGTTCATCATTCAAAATCACAATATTCTACTTCTTATACTAAATTAGCTTCTTATGTGGATGAGTATTTTTTCTCTTTATGACACTATTAAATATATATACCCACACAGAATGTGTGTGTGTATATGTGTGCATGTCTATGTACATGTATATAAGTTTCGAAGGGAAGGAAGGAAGAGAGAAACTCGACAGTGACAATTCACGTAAAGACACGAGAACTCTTCATAATTCAAAATGCAATGTGAGGTGTATGTGTCTGTGTATATGTGTATATATATATATAAATATAAGATTATGTAATGAGAAAATCAATGTGTGTGCGTGTTGGAAAACTGATAGTGATGATATTAATTTGAAATGTCTTCTTTACCTATCTTCTCTTGCACACATAACATGCTATCGAAATTTTGGGCGATGAGTTGAGAATGTGAAGAGAAAAATACTGAGCTCAAATAGAATAAGGATCAAAAGTTGATTGTGAAAAGAATAACTGACAACATACTAAAGTAAAAATGAACTTTCCACTCAGTATATAACAGAGTATATATATCAGGAAAATTTTACGTTACTATATACGTGAACATATGAAATATTGCTCTTATCACACTACTAAATTAAGACATTTTTTCTCACTCCGAAAATATTTAGGTGTATATGAATATACATGATATATTGCCAGCATTCGAGAGTCAAGATTTTGATGAATAATGTGAACAGAAGCAAAAGAGAGGAAAAAACAATGTACCATGTTTCTATTCGATACATTTTATCATGATAATGCTTGAAAAACGAAAGAGAAAGAGAAAGAGAAACGTAATTCATAGACTACATACCTTCTCCATTCCGGCCATATTCTAAAGTATCACAGTCACTTGGTTGTTTTTTATTGCATTCATCAGTGCTTCTGTGATGTTGGAAAAGAGAAAATGAAAATGAAAATTTGAATAAAAGAAAAAGACTGGAGAAGAGGTGAAAAAAATTCCAGACACAGACAATACAGCTACTAGACAATGTGTATATTACAGCATATTTAATATAGTATAATATTCAATGAACTTTTTTCAAGTAATTTCTTTGTGTCAGACATTTTTCTCAAATTATTTCAAGCTACTTACCTTCTTAAATGCAAAACAACCACAGCACATATAACTATAAGAAGCACAACAACGATTGTTACACCGACAATAATTCGAACTTGAACTGAGTCATCAGCACCAATATAGGCTATATGAGATGGAAAGGAATCAAGGAATAGGGAATCCAAATTGGGAATCGAAATGAAAGAGAAGAGAAGAGAAGAGAAATTAGATATCGATTTTCTCACTTTCTTTTACCATTTGATTATCATCAGTATTACAGGTAAACTTACCACCTTGGCCTATCAAGTGACCAGTTCTTTGGAAAACAGGCTTACTAAAATCAGTCCATCCAGAGGTAAGCTTCGCTCGAACCTGTGATGATGATAGGATTGTAGTATAAATATATACAAACAATTGTATTTGAGGATTTGAGTGTGATTATTTTGATTCAAACAATAAAAGGATTCCAGGTACTCAGACACACTAGAAATGTTAAGCTAATGATTGGAAATAATTGCCAGATAGAGAGAGAGAGAGAAAGAAAGAGTGCAAGATAGATAGATAGATAGATAGATGCATCACCACTTTGGAGAAGAGATTTACTTTCAAACCTTATTTATGTCTGATCGAGTTCAATATCCTATTGAAATTCAAAGATTGATTGCAATTTGTTGATGCATAAAATTTATCTCGGTTCAATTTTCATGGTGATGCTGGTGGCATCATTGGTAATTTGTTATGGAAAAGAATTCCTTTCCATCTACCTCTCTTTCCTTCTCTCTCTAGATACCTTGATCATGATAATATGCGATTACTTTTGCAGACAGAGTTTCGTGCACTAATCGATGGAAGAGAGAGGAAAAGTATTATATGAACGGAGTAACAAGAGAGGTAACATGGAAGGACATGGTGAATAAAGAATATTATACATGGCAACAGTGGTTATTGAAGAAAAGATGATATCGAGGAAGAGAGAGAGAGGAAGAGAGCATCTTCCGTTGACTTTTCAAAGAAAGAGAGAGAGAGAAGAATGATTTTGATGATGATGGTGATTACATTAGAATCACATTTCATGGAAAAGCCCTGGAATGGATATGAAATTGAGAGAGAGAGAGAGAGAGAGAGAGAGAGAGAGAGAGAAAAGAGGAGAGAAATAATCAAATAATAGCTCACCTGGAAGCCATATTCTGTTTTTTGTAGCAAATTTTTGATAACTATTTCCTCTTTTGAAGTAGATTCAGTTGATATGTCTCGCTCAGATGATTCAGGATAGTATTTAACTTCATAACGTTCTAGTTCACTGGATAGACTATTTGGAAGTGGATCCCAGGCCAGTTTTACTTCGGAATTTTTTACCAAAACAATTCGAACATCTCCAATATTCACCGAAGGAGCTGTATAGTGAAGAGAGAGAAAGATAAAAAATGAGAAGATGAGAGAGAATTGAGGGGAAGAGAGAAAAGCTAGAGAAAAGTAGTAACAATGAAAACGAATCATTTCCCAAAAGGAGCGGAAAAGTTACTTGCTAGATGAACATACTCCATATTTTCAGCCATTGATTGTTGAGAGAGAGAGGAAGAGAGGAAGAGAGAGAGAGAGAAAGGAAGAGAGAGAGAGAGAAAGGAAGCAAAAATGGAAGGTGAAAGCTTCTGTAACTTCTCAAATACACACTTTTACCGTATATAGTCTGATAGATCGCTGTTATGATCATTTTGAACGAATATTACCGCTAAAAGCTGGGAGCAAAAAAAAGAAGAAGAGAATAGTTTTGGAAAAAAATCACAGGAATAGAGTCTCTCTCTCTCTCTCTCTTTTTCACCATACTTGTTTGGTTAGGTCATTGAGTTAGGTCTCTTGATTCGTTCTCTTCTTCTCATTCTCTTTCTCTCTTTTTTTCTCTTTCTCTGATGTTTTTTCACTCTCGATTTATTTCATTCAACCTCTCAATGAATCTCTCTGGAGCCTGTATGTGTATACTTGATGTCCGAGAATATGTCTCGATGTGTGTGTGAAAGAGGCAATAATAGGAAGGAGAAAAAAATCATTGGACTATTCTTTCCTCTTCTGGGATGCTGGAAAGCCTAGAGTGAAATTCTTTGGTACTCACTTTCGCTCTCTCTCTCTCTCTTTCTTCTTTTTCTTTCTTTCTCTATTTTTATATAATATAAATGTTTTCCAACTTAATCGAATCTAGATGATGGATGATATTGAATCTAAGTACATTTTATTCCCTTATTCTTTTGCACCTTTTTCTGGGTGACAAACATAACTTAAATTTGATTCTCTCAATCTTGAAGTTTGTCATATATGAAAAGTAATTCTAATATCATCGAGAGAAAAAGAGAGAGAGAGAGAGAGAGAGAAATAAGATATAGTCATTGCAAATTTCACTGGAGAGGAGTGACCCTAAGCTCCTTGAACACATCATCTCAAGTTCACAAGTTTAATAGTATCGATGAATATTTGATCACTTTGGTCGTGGTTGACAGGTTTGAAGAGGCTCTCTTCAAGTCCTCATCTTTCTCTCTCTCTCAGAGTCCGATAAGCGCTAGATAGATTTAAATGTAAGCGAATGATAAAAAAGAAGGAAAAACGTTCAAGCTAGAGTGAAAATAAGATCCTATCAAATTTTGAGAGCCTGAAAAAGGAATGTCCTATGATGAGTCTCATGAGATGCATGAATACAGTGGATGAAAGATGAAAGAGAAGCAAAGAGAAGCAAAGAGAGAGAGAGAGAGAGAGAGAGAGAGAGAGAGAGAGAAAGAGAGAGAGAGAGAGAGAGAGAGATTGAATAAGTCATTGAGAGCAAGATTGAAGCTGGGTTTATTGGCTCCATGAGAAAATGCTATTCTCATAAACTGTTGTTCTTTGCTTCATTGAGCATCCTTTTCTCTCTTTGATAGAACTAAAATCACAATTTCAGTTTTGACTGCATTTCACAAGCGAACGTTCATTTTTGGATGAGCTATCAAAATAAAGTGGATGATGGAACAAGCCGTACAATACAAGAAAGAAAACAAAGAAATGGCCGAAAATAACAGAGAAATTGGTAAGAGAGGAGGGAAAAAAAGTGGGAAAGGAGGATACAGAGGAAAAGAAGATGACCACTACTGGGAGGACATCAATTACAATTGACCGCCGTAGTGTTACATACCATTGAATTTTTGTCCACTTCCATCTTCTGGTACTGTAAATGATATATAACCTAAGGAAGAGGCGCGTTCGAAGGAGAGAGGAGAGAAAAAATAGTGATGAAAAGAAAGTAAGGAAAAAAAATACGAAACGTTTTCTCTATCACTTTCGATCGCTCTGTGTTTATGTGTGTGTGTTAGAGAGAGAAGAAATGGTAAGATAAAATACAGAGAGAGGAAGGCATACAAAACAAGACAAAAACATAAGATACCTGTTAAGGTAAAAATATCCTGGGGAAAAATGTAACATATAAATTGCCTTCCTCTCTCTCTCTCTCGCCTTTTATCCTCATCTTCTGCAGACAGATCATCATCATCACTTTCTATCATCTATTTTGTTATCATCTGTTTCTTCTGTTTTCTCTCTCTCTCTCTCTCTCTCTCTCTCTCTCTCTCTCTCTCATCCTCTTCTTCCACATCTTCTTCTTCCACTTCTAGCAACACTTATTATTTTTTTCCAACAAAAAACTCAAGCATATCTGTGGCTATAGATGATAGCATTTGTGTCCTCGGTAAGCCAGTATAATTCTTTCACGAAATCATTTTCAGCTCTCATCATCTTTCCCTCTTCATCTTTTCTGGTCTCTCTCTCTTTCTCTCTCTTTCTCTTTCTTCTCTACTGTTCACAAGATATCATCTAGATAATATCTTTTTCGATACATCCGTTTCCTAAGGGCAATCCATTTATATGATTCTCATCCGTACACACACACACCCATAGTATGGCCACTTTGACCACTTTCTGGTCATCTCAGCAAAATGGTGACAAAATTTGAGCCACTTTCTCTCCGGAAAAGTGTCATCAAAAATGTGACCAATTTACATTCAATCATACGTAATCATATGACGTGTGGGTGGCTAGTGAACTAGTGAAAAAAAAGAGGAAACTTGATTCATAATTTTTCACCCATCATAACTACTCTTCTTCGCATGACTGAGATCATGGTAAATGATAATTTTTTTTTCTCTCTCTCTCTCTCGTTCATTCTCCCTCCTATGTCTCTCACTTATGGTGATAATAATTACCTGAAGATTCTGTGGTCAAAGTTATTTCCTGATATTGGCTGAGTTCATGACCAGAGACACCATTTTCAGCATAGATCACAAAGCGATATGTTGTCAAGGGATTAAGGCCTGATATGGTCACTTTGGTCTCATTGAAAGCCTCTTGGGCAGGCATGTATGACACTGTTGATGGGCAGAGTTCACATTCCACCCGATAAACCGTATCATTACGTCCACCAAGATAATTTGGCACTGACCAAGCAAGGGTAACACTTGATTGATCCACTGATGAAGCTGTTAAATTACGAGGCGCTGATGGTGGCTCTATGGAAAAGTGAGAAGAGAAAAAAAATATAATGATAAGTGATAATAAGAATACACATAGTTCACATAAACAATCACGAAATACACAGTCTCAAGAGAGAAAGTTAGACTACTTAATAGAAAAGAGATGAGAAAAGAGGAGAAAGAGAAAGAAAATCTATTTTTTCGTCGCCCTTTTGCCTATGTACATGGTACATGGTGTATGAATGAAACTTCTCATATGGTTCCCATAATATGCTCAATGATGATGAAATAATAATGATATTACTGATCATCAGTGAATATGTGTGTGTGTGTGTTTGTCTGTAATCGAAGTGGTGGTGTGTATCTTGGAGTGTTACCTGAAATCTATGTATGTGTCTGAGTGGAAAAGGAAAATTCTAATGAGAGTAGAGTGTTTTATCATGTTTTTTCTTTCTCTCTCTTTTTTTGGTAGAATAGAAGAAAAAGAAGAAGAAAGAGGAAACAAAATTTGATTGAAAACACCCTTATATTACATACTAGCACGCTCAGATGCTCGACACGCGCTCAATACTTACGTGTACATGGAAACCATTTAGGATCTTTTGTCGCTCGATAGTAGCCATTATCACATTTACATTCAGTTGAGCCATGATAAGGTGCTGTACTATGGTGTGGACATGGTCCGCAGGATTGATCACCAATTTTCGGCTTGTATGTGCCCGGCGGACAAACTATATATATATACACGGTTGAATGTGTATATATGTTCACCCAAAATGAATCAGATCGAGAAGGTAGAAATCGTGAAAGATAGATAGCGAAAGAGAGAAAATATAAGAAATTCCAGGAGCATGATGATGATGGAAAAGAGATGTAGAGTGCGTATGTAGTGTGAGTACGGTTGGTCATGGAAGAAGAAGAAGAAGAAAGAAGAAAAAAAAGAGAAAGAAAATTGAGTTAGTTCATCAAACAAGTCGAAATCAAATTCCACTTTCTTCCTCATCGGTATGGCCGAAAATGGATGGACTATAAGTGGCCTCACAGTGGTGGCAATAGTAACAATACAGTAATACAAGTAAACTCGATTGTGGCAAGAGAATGGCAAAAGAAAATGAGATAGATCGAAAGAAAGAGAGAGAGAACGAATTTTGCGTGTATTCCTCTTTATATCTGCTTTCTCTATCTCTCTCTCTATTTCTCTTTCAAAGGCAAATGCAAAATTGATACATTCAACAACAACAACATTTCGATAGTTACTTTGAGAAACTTTCATCTCCTCTCTTGTCTCATGCTTTCCCTCTCTCATCTCTCTCATCTCTCTCATCTCTCTCTCTCTCTCTCATCACTATTCTGTTTCTCCTGTTCTTCATCATCTTCTATGTTTGACTGCTAGACTTGCTCCCCATCACTTTTGACTTCCACCTTCTCTCTACGTCTACTCTTATCCATCTTCTTCCTTCTTCTTCTTTTTCTTTGACTATGCTTATTCTCTCTGAAATACCTCTCTCAACAAACATTCCCTCTCTCTCCCACTAACTTATGCTCTCTCTCTCTTTTCCCCTCACCTCTACTCACTTGACCCAAGTCCACCATGGCCCTTGGGGTCAAAAGTGTCTCACAGGAAAAGCGGAGGAAAAGGAAAAGTTTTGGCCCAACTCGATAGAAGAAGGAGCCATTGAAAGAATATTTAGCAATACAATTTGCCAATTCGAATTGCAAACGGCAAGTAAAAGAGAGAGAGAGAGAGAGAGAGAGAGAGAGAGAGAGAGAGAGAGAGAGAGAGAGAGAGCAAGAGCAAGAGCCTATTATATTTACTCAGTGAATGTGTTCACTCAAGCATCGTCGGGCTTTCTGGGCTACTTCATCACGGCTACTGGCTACTCAATCAGCCCTGATTCAGGAATAGTGCAAAAAGCGAGAAAGAGAGAGAGAGAGAGAACACAGCAAGAAAGACTTTTAGTGGCCCATATGATGATGAGAATAGTGATGATTCAAGCGTGGAAGAGAAAATAAGAACGTCGAGAGAAAGAGAGAGAAGCAAGAGGAAAATTTCCAGTTTCGCTTCATCCATTCATTGGACTGCCATTTGCCAGTGCCACTAAAAGCAATAGCAATATATAATATTTCAGCATACATAATCAGTCCAACGATCAGGTTGAATAATACAATAGCAATCACTGGATGGTCACAATTCAGCGATTGAGAAGAGAGAGAAAGAGAGGAAAGCATGAATAAAGGAGGACCATACACATACATATATTCAGACCAATCAAGCTTGATCACTGATGTTTGACCATTGACCAGAGCTTGATATGCGGATTTACATGTATCAATGGCCACACTGTGAGTGAGTGACTCTGGTGTGCGTGTGCGTATGTATGTATGTATATTTGTGCTTATGTGTGTGTTCTCGATCTCAATTTTGGTGCCACCAATTGAAGGGTGGACCAAACAATATGACAAACTTACCTTGACATGTCTGCTCAAATGGCTCATAGCCAGCCGTACATTGACATCCACCGGTTGGCAAAGTCCAATTGCCATCTCCTTTGCATAATAATCGTGGCTTTTCAACGGCAACAGCATTGGGAACACATTCACCTTCAGCAGGTATTATTGCGGTCAACTCTTTACCGGTTGGTGTCTCCGGGAAATGAGCAAAATTTGTTGTTGTATTAGGACATACTACATAATAAATTTTGATAGCCATCAGAGATAAACAGGCTCCTTGGTCACGGAAAGCAAAATAAACACCCTTCTTGGTCACTGGTATACTTCGAACTTCGGTATTGATGATCACCTGGAACCAATCGATAAGGTAGAGAGAGAGGAGAGAGAGAAAAAAGATGAGAGAAGATAAATAAGATGAATAAGATGAAGAAGGAGGATGGAAACGATGGAAGATAACAGGTTCAGATTAGTCATAAATGAAAGGTCATATTTTTCCTTGTTAACCATGAAATAGTGTGAAGAGATTTGAAAGAGTAAAGCTTTTATTTTATCTGTACTATTGTTACGGCCCACACATCATAATCGTTCTGATTTTTCGAATCTAACTAATCAATTGAAATATGGTTAAGTATGGTTGAGTAAATTTATCACCATAATATGAACATTATCTTATCTCATCTTACTTTTGGGCAAGAAAAGTAAAGTGAAATAATATGCATCGTGAGGTTTTTTTACGATAATAATAACAGTAATAATGTTGATAATAATGATTTTTTCTCTCTTTATCTTTTCCTCTTTTCGTTTACCAATCATGAAACATACATGAAAGCACAAACAAAGTAGAAATAAAAGCAAAATTGCATTCTGTTAGTTGATTTTTGTGACCGCTTTTTTATGTGAGTTTAGTTTGCCTGTTTTTTTTCCTTTCTGCATCACTTGGAATTGTGTTTCTGAGCAATGTGGATGAACACTGTAACCGCGATTAAACTATTCTGACTAGTGTGTATGTGTGTGTGTGTGTCTGAATCAGCAAAGATAATCATGTTTTACAGTAGATAAGATGTTGACAGTCTTCCTCTTTATAAAGTAACAATATTCGTTTATATCAAGAAAACAAGAACAAGTCAGATAGAAGACCGGAGACAGATAGGAAATTGTTCTAATCCGATTTACCAGTGAAACAAGTGGAAGAGAAAGACTGATTGAAGAGAGAAGATGAAGATGAAGATGAAGAGAGAGAGAGAGAGAGAGAGAGAGAGAGAGAGAGAGAGAGAGAGAGAGAGAAAGTAAATGCTTCACATGGAGAATGAAATGGATAAGATGATGTGATCATTTCTATCTATTGTTTTTGTTTGTGATCAGTAAGAAGAAGAAAAAGAATAAGAATAAGAGGAGAGAAAGAGAAAAGATGGAGAAAGTTAAGCTATACGAGAGAGGTTTCTTTTGGAGTGCATTTATATTCCTTCAATTTCACTCTATCCATCTTGCAAATACTGACATTGATCACTAGATCTTCCATCTTGCTCACATGGTGAAGAGGATAAAAAGTTCCATTGGATAAGAGGAGAGAGTGATGGAGAAAAAGGAGGTAGAGGTAGAGAGAGAGAAAAAGAAAATCCAATGGTACAGGAGAAGAAAAAAAAGCAAAAGGCAAATTCTCAGGGCATCATGATCATCATGATAAATGCCCAGACATAGAAGTAAAACTTACATCACTGGTAGAGGTGAATCGTCCTTCATCCGGTGCTATTCGATCTATCAATTTGTATGCTTCAGGTTCCCATGGTGGTGGATCTTTCTCTTTATTGGCTGAATCAAATTCATGATATAACAAGGAAAATGTCTCCTTACAAGATAGAGCCATTCCTGGTAGAGAGGATAAGAGAGAAAGAGATGGTAAGTATCAGAACAAGAAAAGAATTTGAATTGAAGTCATCAGACAGCAGCTTCATTCTCTCAAGGCAAAATAAGATGATGAAAAAGAGGAAAAGAAAGAGAAAGATGATGAACATCACAGAATAAGAAATAGGAAGAGTGTAGGGTGATGGAAAATAGGAATGCAATGGTAAAGTAAGGAATATAATTTTATCCACATGAAAGTGAATAAAGCAACTCCAGTCATCGAGAGTAAGACAGAGAGAGAGGAAAAGAAAGAAAAGAAGAAAGAGAAAAGAAAGTGGATTACAGAAAACAAATCATGATAAGATTGTGAATAGTTTAGCCAATATCAACTATTACCACTCTCATCCGAACTCCATTTTGGCCTCTATCTTCCTACTTTTGGCCTCCTCTCTTCATCTCTTGGGAGACTTTCACCTTCCATCTTCTCTCCCTCTCTCACTTCGTATCACTTGACTGGAGCCTTCTTTCTCTCTCATGAATTACTAAGGTCTAGTATAAAAGCTGAGAGAAATAAAATTCTCTCCACCACCATAGACACCGAAGTGGGAGGCGGTGGGCTGTGGAGGAGGAGGAGGTGGATGAGGAGAAGAGAGAGGAAAAGTAGAAATGAATGAGTAAGCAACACTTCTTCTTATTCTGGCCGGCGATCTCCACCATTAGTTTAGCCCATCATGAACATACACACACATAGGATCACACTGATTGCTTCTTGCCGATTGTCAATGTTCCAAAGCCTACTGAATCTTGATGGCCTGTCGTCTGTGCCTATCCGATAAACACATCAATGAACATGGAAAGAGAAAAGACTATTCCTGAGTGGACAAGAATCCAAACTAAGGGAATAGAGGAGAGAAGAAAGAAGAATCTTCTACGTCTTTTTCCTTCTCTCTTTCACCAATTCTCGTATGTTCATTCATCTTCACTCAATTCGAATGGATGAAAGACGAAAAGTAACTAATAAGATGTTCAGTATGTGTGTCTATGTGATGCTCTCTCCATCTTCTTCGTCCTCTCTTTCTCTCACACATACAGCTGATGGAGAGGAATTTTTGTGTATGCACATCTACAAATAAATACTCGAAACTTTTAACAGACAAAACTCATCAACATAGCAAAAAGAATGAAGGCAAAAATAACAGGTCTAACGAGGAGAAAAATTGAGAGAGAAAACTTTTTATCTTGGGCTATACACGATTAATCAAAAGCAGTTGGAGTCCTTAAAGAGAAAAATATTTTCACAATTGATAAGATATATCTGGTGGAGTGAAGATAAAGTGTGCATACAACGAAAGGTCATATCATTTGAGGCCATTACAAATGGCAATAGGAAGAAATTGAGAAATTGGGAGAAGTTGTGAGAGAGAAAGAGAGATCCCACTAAATAAACACTATCTATAGATATATATTTTCAAGATTTCAGTATGTGCAACTGTTTCAAATTTCATCATCATCAAAAATTTTGGTGAGTATTTTAAGCTTAAAAGTGTATTTCTTCTTCATCTCTATTGATGATGACGCCTCTTTCTCTCCATCTTTCCCTCTCTTTCTGATTGACAGTGAAGAATTAGTCTCAAGCTTCAAACCAAAATGATGTGGGAAATAAAGAAGAAAGAAAAAGAATTGCAATTGAAATTGATACTCATCATGATACTAATCCTCGTAAGTGAATTAGAACCGCGCGGCATACTTCATCCTCACTTTCTCGCTTTTCCACCATCCCGCATCTTCTTTACATCTTTCCATCTTTCTTCTTCCCTCTTTCTCTCTCCATTTCTTCTTCTTCTTCTTCTTCTTCCTCTCTCTCTCTCCTCCTCTCTCGTTAGCAGGACCCTCTCATCACTCTGTCATTCTCATCCACCTTCTAATCTTGGGCCTTACATCTTCCATCTTTTTCCATCTCTTGTGGGCCCTGCGAAAATAGACAGCCAATTGCCAATGGAAAGATAGAGGGAGGGATAGAAAGAGATACTGGTAAGCTTTTCAGCGAGCCCAAATGACAAGCTAATTCCAATATTATTCACCAATAATTCACTACACTACTATTTGTAATCACTCTCTATCTCTCTCTTCCTCTCTTTCTCTCTTTCTTTTTCACTAACAAGGAGTAAACCGAAAAAGAAGGGAGTAAAAAGGAGGTGAGATAGAGAGCCCATAGTTATGGCATCAAGCAGTTCATCCAATTTTGTCAAATTTTACTCTCCATCTACCATACTATGTCACATTGTGTGTCTTAAAGCCCTTAAATACTCTCACAATTCTGGGTATATGTATACATACACACACTTTCTCATACACACACACACGTCTAGGTTTTTTTTCACTCCACTGAGCTGCATACCCGAAAATCCAATACGATTAGCAAGTGAGCGAGATAAATTCTGAGTATAATTTGCTTGCAAATGTATATATACTTTTTTACCCCAACTTTCTCATGAGGAATTCTTCTCATTTCTCTTTCTCTTTCTCTCTCTGTTTTGCTCCGTGTTTCATTTGCTGTCTCGATACTCTGTTTCAAAGTTTGAGGCATATTTGCATGAACCTTTGAAGCGTAAGATTATTGCCAGAGTATTCCTTTGTGTCTATGTGTATATGTGTACATCCAATCCACTCTCTCTCTTCCTTGTTAGGTATTGCGTCGAGATACTATCTGTACTTTTCTCACTTTCATTCATTTGCTACTGAATTTGAAGATGTTTCCAGTTGGAAAAAGTCTTTCTTGTTACTTTTTTTTATTTCATTCACTCTTCTTCTCTATCAACTTGACACACGAGCTGGAGGTGGATAAGATTGAAAATTACGATGTGGAAGTTGAATAAGATGAAGAAGCGACAAGTTGAGAAATAAAAGATGAGATGAAGAGTGAGAGAAAGAAAGGAAAAGTCGTTAAGATTAAGATTCAAGAGTCAAGAAGATGGAGTATGTATAGAAAAGTGAGAAAAATAAGGAGAGAGAGAGAGAGAGAGAGAGAGAGAGAGAGAGAGAGAGAGAGAGAGAGAGAGAGAGAAAGTTTGCCAAAGAAAATAGATGAGAAAAGAGAAAGTAAACTTTTCGTTTACTTGTGAAATAATTTATCTGAGCTGCTGTTCAGATGTTAGAGAGGAGAGAAGAGAAAGAAAAACGAAGCAATAAGTTTTCTTACCTGGAAACAGACTACAGTCTCTCATACTGAATCTTATTTCAATATAAATACGATTTGCATCTTTTCGCTCGATGAATGGCGTCCACAACCAATTATTTACATCTTTGTAGGCGACATCACAGACTACGTAGGAGCGCCAATTGATACCTTGCTTAAAATCTGTGAAACTTTCTTCAACCCACTGATAGTAGCAACAGTAGTGGTACACATGTACATTCATATGGAGCCAGATGATGGGAAAATTTTTTTCCGATGAAAACATGAATGATAATAGCAACAACAAGAGACATGGAAGAGAGAAAAAAGATAATAAGATTCAAGAATTAGAGAGAGATCATGATTTATCAGTCATTTGGACAATTTCAATCGAGTGTTTATGCAAAATAAGGATTCCAAAAAGGCAAGAAAGTAAGTGAATTTTGAGAATCATCATCATAACATCAGCAACT
Source organism: Brevipalpus yothersi (assembly GCA_003956705.1). Lineage (NCBI taxonomy): Eukaryota > Metazoa > Arthropoda > Arachnida > Trombidiformes > Tenuipalpidae > Brevipalpus > Brevipalpus yothersi. The sequence goes on from QZCP01000085.1 coordinate 115,711, forward strand.
CTGTGGAGGTCGTTTGATATGCGAAATGCCGTAGGCGTTTGGTGGATCTTTCTTTCTTTCTCTCTCTCTCTCTCTCTCTCTTCCAATTTTGACACCAAATATGAATTCAACTTTTTCAGATATTCTATCTTCAGATGGAAGATTTTTTTCACAGTCAAAAGACGTGAGAATCCTCCTGCACCATGTGTATATGTGTGTGTGTGTGTGTGTCTCAATGTATCCAAGCGATTTCATTCGATTCTTGGAAGCATGTGAGATAGAAAATATCGAATGTGATGGAAGACTAAATCCGTAGAATCAAATCTAGGAGGAAAAAAAGTCTCAAATTTGAGAAGGTGAAAAGAATTGCAAAAAAGAGAACGAGAAAAGAGAGAGAAATAAAACAGAGCCAATGAGAAGATAAGAGAGATAGAGAGAGAGAGAGAGAGAGAGAGAGAGAGAGAGAGAGAGAGAGAAGAAAAACTGTCAAAAGAAATGAGACATTCATGGTGAAAGAATCGAACCAGAGAAGCTTAACTTGCTTGCAAGTGCTTGTGCTTCTTCTTTTTCATCTTCTTCATCTTCCTAGAGAGCGAGAGAGTATGTTGCCATGATGTTTTCAAGTCGGCCTGTCATCATATCGAAAAGATTGGCTCACCGAGTTTTTGCTACGCTTTTTCTCTTCTCTTCATGCTTGCCGATTATTGTTAATTGGAATTGATTTGTGAAACTGTGGAGCCTCTTCACACTTGCCCGCAGGATGATGGCTTGTGAGTATGAGAGAAGGAGAGAGAGAGAAAAAAAAAGAAAGAGAGATGCAATAGAGGCTTCCGTTTCCGACAAAAGTTTCATAGAATCGTGAAGAAAAGTCAGTCTCTCTCTTTCTCTTTCTTCTTCTCCTTCTCTCGACTTGCATCCTCATGAGAGAAAGATATTCTAAGTTCTCTATTCCATTCCTCAGCTTCCCAAGTCATTCTCTCTTCTTCCACCTCCACCATCAACCCCTGGTCCTGCTGTTGCCTTCGCCGGCTGGAAATGAGTGCACACAGCATGCATCGAGGCGGTGATGTAATTGAAATTCAATCGCTTGGAAACGATTCGCCTGGTGAGAGATACTTTGAGAGATGTTGCAAAATGTGTGAGAGAGAATGTGTGTGTGTTTATGCGCGATCCAATTGAGAAAATATATGAAACAATGCGTAATCATATGGAGAGGGCGTCAAAATCAGCACTTTATTACACACTAGGGAAACGCTGATTGACAAGTGGGTGGGAATTGTGAACGGTGGAGGAGTGTGTGGATGTGGATGTGTGTAGGGAAAGAAGATGAGGATCAAGTGAGGATGAACAAGTGATAGTTGGGGGTGGGTAAAGGCGAGAAAAAAGATTCCTAAGATGCCATGGATGATGATAAGAGAAGCTTGTGAGAAAATAGAGAGCGAGAGAGAGAAAGTACATGTAAGATGAAACTAAAGAATGGTCAAGTCGAAGTAGAAGAGGAAATATCAATGGTCTAAGGGACATCATGGAAAGTATGTGTCTATTTCTTGTAAAGCTTTGTTCATTTTTCCTAGACCAGAATCTTAATCTTCTTCTCCTTTTCTTACTTCTTCTTCTCCTTCTACTCTCTCTTCTCGCAGGCATCTTAGTTTCAACACATATAACACTTTGGTGTAGTTCTATTATCATGAGTATTTGGAAAAGAAGGCGAGAGAGAGAGAGAGAAAAAGAAAGCAACAGTAAATGGGCAAATCCTAACGGGATTAATCGGAACAAACAGGAAAATTGGAGCGAATGATGAGAGAGGAGAGGAGAGAAAGTGATGATGGAAGATGAGGAGAAAGTTTTCATGCTCGCCTGTGGATGGCCAATGAATGCTGATGCAGCGGTACCAGAATGAAGAAGGATGTGAAGTGAGAGGCCGAAGAGAAAGATGATCAGTTATATATATAAAAGGGAAAGCAGATGGAGAGCAGGATAAAAATCGATGAGAAAGAGAGAGAGAGAGAGAGAGAGAGAGAGAGAGAGAGAGAGAGAGAGAGAGAGAGAGAGAGAGAAAATGAAGAAGCAGAGTATATGTAAGAATGGAATTGATGATAAATATGAGTGAACACATTAGGATCCTCGAACCTTGTTGGTCAGCGTCGAAGAACGTGTCTAGAGAAATGCATCAATCTGGCGAGGGAATGATAAATGATCAGATGCTAAGAAAGTGAAAGAATTTGGATCGATAGAAGAGTGATGAGAATGGTTGGAGGGAGAGAGAATGAAAAGAAGAAGAATATGGTAGAGGTGAAGTAAGAAAGGCAAGTGGAGTGTATGAATTCATGGTGGATAGGAAATAGAGCTTCGTACAGCAAAAACCTCTACTCAGATATTCCATGGATGTAAGATTCATTTTTTTGGTCATAATTTTTTTTCGGCTTTCAAGTGAGAAAGAGTGTGTATATACATATATAAGAGAAGTGTCAATTTGATTGAAGCAAAATGGATAAGAGAGACACCCGGAAGAGGTATTAGAGAAAGTATCACGCAAAGTTGATAGTTCTCTATGGATGTAAACGGAAGTAAGAATAGTGGAGAGAGAGAGAGAGAGAGAGAGAGAGAGAGAGAGAGAGAGAGAGAGAGAGCAAAATATAAGATGAAATTGTATTTCATAGAGTAGAAGGATTTTGAAAGGAAAAGAAATGAAGTGGAAAAGTTGTGCGTAAAAAAAAAATTTTTCCTTTTTCTTCTCTCTTTTTTGAACAACGAAAAATTGAAGGGCATGAGAGGTGAATGTATTAGATGGATTCCAGAATGATGAATGGTGATTCGAGAAGTGAGATGGAATGAGCTCGTGTGTCGAAAGCTAAGAAATCATTCATATTCTCATACTTTTCTTGAGTGAGAAATACAGGGAGAGAGAGAGAAGGAATCAAAAGATGGAGAAAGAATTTCAACGATGCCATAATTCAGGTATGCAAGAATTTTCAAATACAATATACACACATAAACATTTTTCGGTGGCAAAGGTATTCTTTATCTTTCGTCTTTTCCAACTTCTTAACCATTCATCGGATTTGTTCACTCAAAAAGTACAAGTGTTAGATATTGAGAGGAGTATAATATTAATGTTATGTGTATTTTGACCATAGATGACATAAGATGATCTCTAGCAAAACCTCACACTCAAGCAAAAGAGAGATGCTGAGAGAAGGAGAAACTTTTTTCTCTTCTCCATCATCATCTTTGAGCTTCCACAATTCACATAGCTTCTCTCTCTCTCTCTCTCTCTCTCTCTCTCTCTTGCTCAAGGATCATGATGGAAACAGCTTATTTTCATTGATGCATATATTGTTTAGCTTTCCCTAGGGCAATCAAAATCCTTTCACTGATTCTTAGTCAACTAAGAAAAGATTTCTCTCTTCTCCTTCTTATTCTTCTTTTTTCTATCGCAAGAATAGATGACAAGAAATAATGTTAGATGAACTGAGTGAATATCCGATGGGAGAAGAAAAGGCTGCCTTTTCGAAATAAGTGTACACCAGTATATACAGCATCAGTTTGCTAATGTCATGATGCTTGAGTAATACTGACAATACAGTAGTAGTAGTATCAGTAGCAGTATAGTAGTAGTAGTAGTATTTCTAGTAGAATAAAAGGAGATCCTGAATGGATCGTTTCCAGGGAGTAACCATCATGTTTCTCAAAGTGTTAAGAAAGACAAACCTTCGAGTCCAATGGTGTACCTCACTTTCTCAGGAAGGATTGTGATGTTCAGCAAAATTGTCCTTCGATATCAGTACTAAGAACACCATGAACAGAGAAAGAAGCGGGAGAGAAAGAGAGACAAAGTGCGGGAAAGAGTAAGAGAGAGAGGACAAGAAGAGTGCATGAAGAAGAGAGGAAAAGAAGAATTGATGTTGATGGCTTGGGCTGTATGGAGGCTAAGATGAATGTCCAGGATAAAGGATGGCAGGACTAAAAGATCGTATATTCAGATTTATTAGAGGTCTTATAATCTTTTAGCTGATTCTAAACTGACATCGATGGAGAGAGAGAGAGAGGAGTGATGGAAGGAGAAGAGGGTGCATAAAAGTTTTTGGATAAAGAGTGTGTGTGTGTACATGCTCATGGTAAATCTGTGAGCCATAGAGAATGATTTGATTCAAAATATATTGGACCATGGTGTGTAGGCGATATATTTCTAGGGGCTAACACGGTGTTTGACTGATTCAACATTCTGGATCGTCAGAATGATATTGAAGAGAAAATAAGATGGCATTAGAGCTCATTTATGATCCCTTTCCGATGGGCTTCTTTTCTCCAAAACTCTAATCTAACGAGAAAGAGGGTGAATGTGTGTGTATATATATTCCAAGTAGATAGTGTGGAAGTGGTAGCCGATAAACAAGAATTCGGTGGGAAGTTTCAATCTCATGAACACCTAGGCGGTAGTAGCGATAAATAAAGATTGCGAAAAGAATCCAAATCAGATTGAGAGAGAGAGAATGTGAAAAGAAGAGAGAGAGAAAAAGAGCAACAGATCGATTGACTGTGAACTTGCTAAAGGAAGCAAAATGTCCTGCAATCTCAGCAAAAATTGTAAGAGAGGTACATATATAAGAGGAAGAGAGAGAGAGAGAGAGAGCAAAGTGAGTAAAAAAGAAGATAGATATAAAGTGGAAGGAAATAGAATTTGATTCGATCAGAAGACCAAACACAAAATTTGAAACTTTGCAAAGATTTTCACTGATATTTTTTCCTTCGCTCTCTCTCTCTCTCTCTCTCATCTCAACTTTTCTTTTTCCACTGTATATGAGGATAAGATTCGATATCGATTGGAGTCCAAGTCGTTTGGGGAATAGAATAAAAATGATGAGAGAGAAAGTATTGCTGTGTGTGTGTATATATGTTGAAGTAAGACCACCATCAAACAAATGAGCGAATTTTTTTCCTCCAGATTTTTATCACAGCTCACAAGTGGTGATGATTTTCACTTCAATCTTTCTCTCCATCATGAGCTCCCCATGGAGCACAGGGCTGATGTTGATGATTATAATATTTGATTCATCAAATATATAGTATGTGTGTTGAAGTTGAAAATGGAAACCCAAAATATATATATATATATATATATATACAGATGGATGAATGTGTATACTCACTCCAGGCGTCTTGGACTGTGGTCCATGTGGATACCGTACCCAGTCCAATGAGCTTTCCTTGGTTGTATCCAAAAGTACGACTAAGAAAGAAGAGAAGAAAAGAAAAAGAAAAAGAGAGGACAGATGAGAAACGTGATCAGTTAATTTGATGATGTTGTTAACCATTTGGTAAGCATGAATGTCATACAGTAGTATGAAGGAAAGCAGTCTTTTTTATGCTATCATCTTGTGAATATCATGAGACCAATCTTAATCTTATATCACTATGAGTGTGTGTGTGTATGTGTGGACATTGGAAGAGAGAAAGAGAGAGAGAGAGAGAGAGAGAGAGAGAAAGGAAAAACGAAAAATGATGGAAGAAAAATCGCTCAGGGAATCTGATATTTCATAGTCTCATCTCTCATTTTCCCATGTTGATAGGGTACTAAAAAGTGATATAAAATTGACCATCATTTGATTGCTGGATTTAGTTTCAGATCTCAGGTCTCAAATCTCTTTCCTTCGTTCTCTTCTTCTTCATCATCATCAGACTGAGAGTAATATCAACAATTTCCAATCAGCCTACAGAAAAAAATGATTAACAACCGCAAACATACAGGCTAACGAAAAGATCATCAATCTAAATATCGTTCTCGAATATCCTATCTTTTTGCCCAAAGACACTTGCATTACTTATGGACACACAAAAAATTTGAGCCAATTTCGATTGGAAGAGCCAAAAAAATGCATGAAAATACCAAGAAAGAATGCACTAGAATGAGTATACAGTATTCATTGAACGGAAAACTGTGTGTGAAAATGATTCCCTGATGGCAGCATTTGGATCTTGGGAAAAACATTCTCTCAATTTCTCTCTACAAATTTGATTCTTCTTCCTCTATCTATCTCTTTACCTTCTTCTGCTTCTACTTTTCTACCATCTTCTAATCCAATTCGAATATATATATACGATCTGAAAAAAAGAAATACAACTGGAAACTGCCTTCGGCTTCGAAATGAATGTTTTTTCACTATCTATCTCTGGGATGATGAACAAAAACCTGATATCCGGCGTTATTCAGGTTTCTTGTTCACTTGGAAAAGCTTGTGAAACAGTGTTTCATCGAATTTCTTATTGTCTCATGTGAGCGAGCTCGAAAAAAGATACCAGATAGAGAAAGCACAATGACACTGAATCAGGCTTAAAGATATGAGAGGAAGAGAGAGAGAGAGAGAGAAAATTGAGTGAAGAGAGAGAGAGAGAGAGAGAGAGAGATAAAATAAGAAAAACAGAGAAAAATATCATCATAACATGGAGAAAAAGGTCTCACGAATAATGTTAAAGGAATAGATACAAGTTCCTGAGGGACTGGAAAGGTTGTTTCCTTATTCCACTATTTTCATGAGTAAACTTTATACTTTGAGATGAGAAGAAAAAGATGAAGGGATTCATCTCTCTATCTTTCGATCTCTTCTCTATTTATTATAACTTTTTTTCGACTTCACCAGCTGGACTATTTTGAATCATAAAATAAGGTAAACTAGAATTTGTCAATTCTTTCTCTCTCTTTTCACATGGAAATAGACTGATTCTATAAAAATATATAAATATATTCTCAATTCGATACATCTAAACACCTCTAAGCAACCAGGACAAGTTGATCATTCGTATGATGCTCAATATATATCAGGAAATTTTTACCTATTACATTTTTCTCTACCTTTCATTCACATTATCACAATTGCTCTCGTCACCATGAAAATTTGCTTTACACACAAGAATAGGCTAACAATCGTTGCAAATATACAGATACACATACACAAATAACAACCAGAAAGTTTTCAAAAGAAAATCAGGCCATTCAAACATGAAGCTATTCATCTACACACACACACCTATCTTCACCGGTTCCTCTATTCAGTTTACATGTATAGTATGTAAATATGATATGATATGTAAAAAAGTTATAAAATTGACCAACAAAATCATCATCATTTTAATGGTGTAGGTGTATATTATTATTTATCCTCATCACACTTGCAAATCCAGTCAGTCTCATTTGCTTTTTGTGTGTCAAAAATTTTTCAATTCAATCGGAAAAAGAATGATTAACAATCACAAACAGAGCCAAAAAATAGATCATCAATCTTTTCACACTCTCACTTGTATCTTTCTTTCCAGACATTCCAATTACTTAATGGCATCACACACATATTCACGTACATATATACATGTATGAAAGTTTCGCTTCAAAACACAATCAGTGTGCCTGAAAATGTAACTGGTTATGAATCATGTGTCCAGTATTATGTAGCCCTAATTATGATGAAAAATTTTTTCTCTTTCTCTCTCTTCCTACCAAGCTTACTGTATTGGGTATGAGTGGCATGTATAGTCTGTTTATCATCTTTTTCAGCTGATTCCAATGAATACAACATAAATGAACGGAAAGTTGGAAAGTCAGTTTAGTAAGGTTAGCCTGATTCTGGTTACATGTTGCTGATTTTGAACTGGCTATCAAAGAGAAACTTTTGATCATCATTTCAAAATGAAAGACATCGAGAAAAAGTTTATCGAAGCCACTTGCCAACATGTATACTTATAGTCAAAGAGTACTTCGAAATTGATTAACTGAATAGAGTTGATGAGCAAACATTGAGAATTAACAGAGAGACAATTTATGCATAATCATTAAGTGATTCTGAACACTTTTCCTATGAAGATGGAAGAGAGAGAGAGGGAATAAATCTCAAGTATAAGTAATCAAAAGCAAGAGAAGTATACAAAGACATTACAGTTTATGAGTTCAACATGTACTGTCAATATTTTCATCTATTAAGATCATCAACCGATAATGAGCAATCATATTTGATTCAGCAAGTGAGTACATCAAGTGGAGTAAGGAAGACATAGTTTCCAATCAAATGAGTCAACGTCAAGGAATAGATACACATGATAATTGAGATGCTTTTTTTGTCTCTTCTCATCACTTGATGATCAAAATTCTATTCTTCACCCGAATAATATATAGTTAAAGTTGATGATGATCATCAAGAATGATGTGAAAAAATTTTTTATCCAATTTTTTCTTTGTATCACATTATGCTTATATACACTATTCACCTCTTCGTTCATATCATCCGTATCATTATCATTATCATCACCAAAATTCACCTCAAAATATCAGTAACATGAATCTCAAAAATTTGATGAAGAGGAATAGAAGGAGGAAGAAGAGGTATACACATTCACACACACATATTCATATAAAATAACCCAGAAAAAAAGTTGGGAAAAAGGAATCAGGGCATTCAAATATAATAGTAAAACTGTTCATCCGTTCATGTATCATCAAGAATATATATATATTCCACTTCGGGATATTGTTTTTTTTCTCTTCAATACTACACACAAACACAGTATATTCACCTTTTTTGGGTTGTGCTGAGGTATAATCAACGGTATATGATAATATAATACAATATAACACATGGATGTAGATAACATCCTTTCCCATTGTCAATGTGGCTGGGATAATATTGATTGTGACCCGCACAATACACTACTACACACTTGTAGGAACAATTGATGTTGATGATGATGATATCCAATGGTCATCAAAAAAATTAATAATAACAATACACTGTTGTTGTTACTTATCCAGTGGTCATTGTGAGTTGTTTTTACAATATAAGAACACATCACTTCACACTGTTCTTATCATCACACCATCATACATATTCCATTGGCTTGATTTTCATACACCAGAATCAGACACACATACACAAATTTTTCAATCCAAATGGGTTGATGATATTCCTTCCCGAAAAAAACAAAGTATTCCTTCACCGTTTATATAAATAAAATAGGCTACTTGATACAGAAGGAAGGAAAAAAAAAGTATTTCCAAACACAAAGAACATTCACTTGAATATTCTTTCCATTCAAGATCAGAATCAAAATGCCGCTGTTAAAGTCTACATCAGAGAGAGAGAAAAAGTTTTGACACATGCGCACTAGTGTCGGTGATAACAAGGTCTGCCATCATGTGGTTATAAGTGAAAATAATTTTGGCAATAATTTTCACTCCAATTTTTCGTGTGAGAACGTGTAAATGTATTACTTGGGACCTTAGGCTTTTGCTGCTTGGTGGACTTGCTTTCTTTCTTTCTCTCTTTGTTTGAAAAGAACAAGCGAAAAATCGCTTTTGTGCCTTTTCTTTTTTCCTTCTCTTCTCTTTTTCTCTCCTTTTAAAACTTTCAACGCCTCTGGTCCATTCAATTCAATTCGTTGTACTGTGGGGGGGGGAAGGAAGAGAACAGAGGCTAGGACACATTATACGTGGATAAATATATTTTCAAGTCCGGTAAAGTGTCCTAATTCAGAGAATACTTTTTCCGACCCTTTTGTGACCAGAACCAACCTACTTAACCCATGTCGATTTCTTTCTCTCTCTCTTTTTTCTGCCAGCTATACGGGCTATTATTTCTTTTACACATTTGTCTCCAAATTCACTGAGCTCGAAAATCACACCTCAACTAGTAAAAGAGAGAGAGAGAGAGAGATAGAAAGAAAGAAAGAAAGAAATCGGTGGACTTTATTCGTGAATAGCCAGCTGTTCACAGCTCTAATCGGTATTCTATGATATTCTCCATTATAGGAGGCTTGACAAGGAAAAGAATAATTATTAACCAGAGGAACGATAGGAAGAGGGAGAGAGAGAATGAGAACCCAAGTATTGATGAATTTTCTCTCTTCTCTCTGGGGTGATTCATTCTTCGAATATCATATGGTATCTAGTTCATCTTTCAATCAATTATTTCCTTGTGACATATCACTTCTCTCATTCAGGCTCTCTCTCTCTCTCTCTCTCTCTCTCTCTCTCTCTCTCTCTCTCTCTCTCTCTCTCTCTCTCTCTCTCTCTCTCTCTCTCTTGCTCTCAATCATTCAATTGCTTATTGATATCGATCATGAGTGTCTAGATTTGTTGATCTTCCATTGATATGATCAGAGTCATTCAATGACAAATGGACTTGCTTTTGTGGTCGAGATGAGAGAAGAGAGAAGGAGGGAGATGAGAAGAGAGAGAGAGAGAGAGAGAAGAGAAGAGAAAGATAGAGATGATGATGGTGAAAGATGGAGATGCTCCAGATGATGGAGACAGTCAATAGAATAAATATTTGACATTCGAGCTATTAGTTTTCTTGTCATGAAATGTTGTGGATCAAGATTTTGATGTTGATCAAGATCGAGGTAAAGGTACAGAGAAAGAGGAGCAGGAGGAGGAGGCTGAGGATGAGGATGAGAGAGAGGTAAAGAAAGAATAAGAAAGGCGATGAAGTAGAGGAGGAGAGAAGAAAAATCAAAGAAGATAACTTTTGATTAGTCAGCTTTTTTTCGGGTAAAAGGTTAATCAGAGTAAAAGATGTGTATGTATGTGTGTGTGTGTGTATTTGAACAAACTAACTATTATTATTGTAGAGGCACGAATCAAAGGTCCATACGTAAAATGGTACATCACCAGAAAAAAAAATTGTGTGTGCACGATATGATCGTGCTGGTTTGCAGTGCTGTTTTATGGACCTTTGAATTGCCAAAATAGAGAAAGAAAAGAAAAGAAGAGCAAACAAGGGTTTGGGAGGGTAAAAAGGAGAGAAGTAAGAAGAGAAGTAGAAACTAAAGAAAGAATAGAATGATGAGAGAAAGCATGGAAGAAATGATAAAGAGAGAGAGAGAGAGAGAGAGAGAGAGAGAGAGAGAGAGAGAGAGAGAGAGACTAGGAAGAAAGAAAAAATATGAAGCAAGAATGAAGTGATGAGTTGAAGATGTTTTACGCGTTTCAACTTATAAAATATGGTCTTGATTACAGGCCGAGGCTAGATAATTAACTTGCAAAATCAAGATTATAATTAACCTTGCTGTGGCAGGGTTAAGAAATGAGATGCAGAAGAAGAAGAAGAAGATGAGAGCAAGTGAGCAAAACAGAAAAGAGAGCAAACAGAAAAAAGCCCGCAATGGATGATGATGATAGTGAAGAGGATGGAGAAGAGGAAAGAAAGAGAGAAGCTGAGAAACATGAAAAGAGAGAAGGAATCAAGTGAGAGATCCTTTTTTTAAAGATCTTAGTATGGCCAGAGCCGGAGGTTGTCCGGCAAAGATCCACATCTCGTTCCTCTCTCTCTCTCTCTCTCTCTCTCTCTCTCTCTCTCTCTCTCTCTCTCTCTCTCTC
>QZCP01000086.1:0-126934 GCA_003956705.1 Brevipalpus yothersi
GAGAGAGAGAGAGAGAGAGAGAGAGAGAGAGAGAGCAAAAGAGCAATTGAATGGAGGTCGAGAGACAAGTGAACGATAGAGTAAAAGCTTGTGGTGAGAGAAGGAGGAGAAAGAGAGAGAATGAGATGAAAGAGAATGAAAAGAATACAATAAAAAAAACGATCGGCGGCCACTACAAGAGACTATGATAGAGAGAGGCCTAAAGCCGTCATCGTTGGCATGTTACTTGCAATAGGAAGATGTAGAGAAACGATATATCGAGCTCACTGTTATTTTCTTGAACAACCGGTTGAAGAGAGAAGAAAATATGATGAACAAAAGAATCGTCTATTCAATTTGAACAACTTTCATGACATGATAAGGGTTTTCCTTGGTTGGTGGTCAGGAAAAGAATTCATTTTCGCCGATATCAAAAAAGTGAGGAAGAGAAAGAGAGGAGAATGATGGTGGAGCAACAAGATAGGATGAAGATGGGAGCAGAACTTTTATTCCATTCAGATGGCGTTCACAAGCTGTTCACTATACTTGTGTGCTCTGACAGAGTTTACGATAGGTTCTGTAGTATATTTGGCTCGATTAAATGATATTCATGTTTTAAAACTCGTACTGATCTTTTTGTTTCCTAAAATTGAGACGTTGTCGCATGGATGCTAGAGGAATTGGAAGGAAAATCTAGCGATCCCTCAGAATACTTGAAACACTTGAAAATAAGTAAAAAGTGATTCACTGACTTGATGCCTCAATTCACTTATTTCATTTTACTCTAATTATGTGATGAGCTCTCGAATAAAACGGATAGTCCTATTAAAAGCCTCAAGCCAAATTATTTTTTAAGTGTAACTACTCCTTTGTTGAATGATATAATGACTGAAGGCGTTTGATTATCACTTATTATACACCTAAATTATTCGAAATTTTCTATATCAAGATGAGCTGATTATGCAAAGAAAAAAAATTTAAATCTCTGCCTCTCTCTCTCTCTCTCTCTCTCTTATTCCTATTCTATCATAGAGCATGTATGCACTAAAATGTAGAACAAATAGTCATCACCAAGTAATTCGTTCGTTTTGCTGTTGTTTTACACTCTGTTTCACAGTTTCACTTCGAATTGATTATGCATATAGCTATGACCCATAATTAACTGTGGACACTCTTTTGGATCGCTTTTCCTCTCTCTCTCTCCCTCTTTCTTTCTGCCTTCTTATTTTATGCCCATTTTGCAAACACACATACACATCACTAGCACCAAAAGAAAATGATGACTTCGATATGTAGAGCTAATATTGAGATGTTTTGGCGGGCGAATAATTTCATCACAACTCATGGCCATCATCATACAGCTTTAGGATGGAAGCATAAGAGGAAGAAGATGATGAGTTCCGCTTCTTGACTGTCTTTCCATCTGATAATATGTAGGATACAATTAGTTTGATATCAAAAAAACATCCATCACTATTTATTCATAATGAAGATAATATGTCAAATCAAGTTATTTGTACAATGATTGCATGCAAATTTTAAATTAACAGTCTATCCATCTGAACCATGTAATATTACGTATACACACACATACACATGCATGTATATAAAATTCAAACGCACTATCTATCAGAATGGATGTCTTTTTCTTGCTCTAGTCACTGAGAATAGTTTTGGTATCTCTCTTTTTTTTATGATTATCTTTCCATAAGAGTTCATTTCTCAATTCTGGAACATTTGAAACGTAGATTGATCATGAGTCTAATGGTGTGATTCAAGAGACACTTGGCCTTAAGTTTGTTGTTCAAACATTCAATTAAGATTACACAAAAATCTTGCAGATCAGATGTGAGCAGATCTCACTGCGTTTCACACTTCCTATGATACTTTTCATCCAATGTTCACCATGTGTAGACTTGATTAATTTATCTCAGCTTGATCATCATCTCATTTCATTCATTTTTTGTGTTCTCCTTCTTGTGTGATTAGTACAATTGAGAACTTTCCAAACGAAAAGCTCATCTATCGATACTGTCTCTCTCTCTCTTTCTCCATCTCTTTGCCTACTCAATCATCGTCAGCAGGCTTGGAATCGATCGAGTATTCATTGGCATTGAGTGGCTCGGTAGCAAGAAGAGTGATTGTGAGGAACGGAAGAAGAGATGAAAAGGCAGGAAGAATAAGTAGTGAGTAGAATGAGAAGTTGTAATATTGTGGAGGTGATAGACGATGATAGATTTAGCAAAGAGGCATAATAGAGATGCAAAATTTTGCTTAATAATCTTATTACAAGTGTAATAATGGACGAGAAAAAATTTTGTGGGAACACGATAGAATGCCGCTGATGGCTGGATGGCCCGTGTGGTTATCCATGTGGTTATGGAGGAAAGATTTTGTATGTATGCATGCATATGTGTGTGTATGAAGCCGATTTTGTTCGGTGAACGTGTTTCATAGTCAGATTTATACACACATATAAATGTATTTCTCGGATTTATAGCTAGTCTCTCTCTCTCTCTCTCTCTCTCTCTCTCTCTCTCTCTCTCTCTCTCTCTCTCTCTCTCTCTCTCTTTTTCTCTATCCCATATAGCTGATAATAATAAAGATCTCATGCATTCAATATCAATAGGTGTGAGTGGCTTATATCCTCTTGTGTTCATCGTTTGGGATCAAAATCCTTTTAACGGACCACAAGTGTGGTGGCCCAAAATTTTGCCCCACAATATTTCTCTCTCTCTCTCTTGGGCCAGATTCGCACCATTATACATATACCTTGAGCTGCTATATGTTTCGAGACCGCCCTTTGAGATAGCCTTTGAGAGAGAGAGAGAGAGAGAGAGAGAGAGAGAGAGAAGCAACTCGATAGCCAAATAATCCATCGAATTAGCTGCTCACTGACTTCTAGCCTATCAGAGTACCCAGTTTGGAAGCATTTTGAGCCGATAATCTGATTAGTGAGAATTGATTGTGGTTTTCACTGTTAAACGTTCGCGTAAGTTCGGACCACAGGCCTGTAACCCTGTCCGCTTTCAGGCCGATTGACATCGGGTCTTTTTCTTCTACCCTCAAGCCTAATCGGATTGTTCCCTGAATCGAAACATCTCTCATAGCTCTCTCTCTCTTTCCATGCAAGAAGCTCGCCAAAAAGCGGGCTCATGACAAGACTTCGATCGATGGCAAAACAAAGACCCGAAAAAAAGAGTGAAAAGAATTGTGAGCTGACTCAAAATGACCTCAAGATGTACACAGACACACACGGTGAGATTGACCTGAGGGTTGACCAAGTGTTCAAATCTCAAAATGATACAATGCATTGCTCTTCTGCCCATTTGACTCGATATCTACTGGCTCCAAATCCATTTTCTCTTCCGATTCTGTCTTCCTCTCACTATCATCGCCAATTCAGACGCACACAAATTCAACCCATTCACTGTAACATATCTTCCTCCTACCCAGTGTATGTCAATACTAGCAGTCGCAAGTCAAATAAATGATTGAATAACATTGACTTGCTGTATGCAATCATCATCATCTGTACTCATATCATGCATGATGGAAAGCCTATTCAATGGTTTAGCATTCCACTAACGTTAAATAAACGTTCTCTCTCTCTTTCTCTTTCTCTTTCTCTTTCTCTTTCTCTTTCTTTCTCCTTCTTCCTGCCTTCGCCCAGCCTCCCCATCACATTCATCACCACCCACAAGAGTCTCACCAACACACTTATTCTTTATAGAAATTTTTTTCTTCAACCTACAGTTCAAATTGTGAATACAAACGAATGAAATTTTCCAAAGCAACTGTGCATAAATCAAAAATGGCAAATACATCCATACACAGAATTAGAATTACGAAAGCATGCTTCAGTATTGAGGACAATTGTTCAAGATTCAAAATGATTCATGCACCATGAATCTCAACTTACCATCTTCATTTTCCTTTGGTTTACCGCACATAGAGTTGGATCCATCTGACATTGGCCCAGTCAGGTCGGCCTGTCCAGTGCTGAGAATACCAGCAATACTGTGTTTGGCTGCTTTGCCCGAATGGGAATCCATTCCTGCTGATGAGCTTGCTGATGATGAACAATTGCTTGCATTACCATCGCGTAACAATTTGCTAATTGCACTGATCGATGGTGCAGTTGTTCGATCACATAGATTTTCTTTGATCAGCTTATCACGAATTTCCCATGAAAATATTGTCGGCTGATCTCGTCGAATTTCTTCGATCCTACGTTCAATTTCAGGAGATACCATGCGTGGCTTACTGCCACCGATGACTCCTGGTCGTATGCTTCCAGTTTCCTGTGAACATGTGAGGTGGCAAGAGGAAAAATTAGAAGTCATGATTTGATCATGATTATTGAAAATTGATGATTGATTTCGGAATTAATTCATCGCAATGGAGGGATGCCATCTCTTCAAACCACCCAAAATCTTTTTTTTTGTTCATTTCTGCTCACTATGATTGAATGGAATACAGTGAAAATATTGACAGCTATCATGTATCTCTCATCATGTCAAACTCATGAATAAGTTATTATCCGCAAAAAGAATACAACAAAGCGAAAAAAATTATGACAGCTATAATATTGAAAAAGGAAAATTTTTGCACTTGTATGGCAAAAATTGGCAGTTTTGTTCGTTTGCAATTAAATCACAAATTACAAGCGAATCCAATGTGAAACATGCACTTTTTCTCAATCCATAAGTTTCCTCCTAACGAAAAGATGATTTCCACAGAAGATTATTATTAGTCTCATGAAATGGCACAAGAGACATGGAGAAGTCAGTTAGTGACTGCACATAGAAAATGAATTCTATCGATGAGGCGACACAGACTCATGCTAAGAATCATGAAAAGAAATCAACGCGTTTCATCATCATTCGCGTTCTGATGAGGCTCAATATATAATATAACTAACAATATAATGTATGTGATAGCTGTGCCATGGTACTGTGGTACTTATGTGTTTCACTTTTCGACAGCCGAGTGGCCGCGCATTTCATTGAATCCAAAGATCCTGTGTGTGTATGCTGGAGGATTGGGAATACATTTACTGAGACTCTTGTATAAATAGGCCCTACAGAACACCCTCCTGGATGGACGTGAGGTCGCATATTCCTGCAAGAGGCCATCAAAGGAATACACTCATTGGATTGTCATCAAGTTTTTTCTCTCTTCTTTTCCTTTCAACTACCACCACCACTACTACTACTACATCAGTAAGACCGTCGTTTTTGCCTCTTTTTGGCTCGTTTCAAGATGATCGCAATGGTAGTCATGGTGGTTCTTCTCGTTGTTAGTTTCTCTCCTCCTAATCGACCAAAAC
The DNA here is from genome assembly GCA_003956705.1 of Brevipalpus yothersi. Taxonomy (NCBI): domain Eukaryota; kingdom Metazoa; phylum Arthropoda; class Arachnida; order Trombidiformes; family Tenuipalpidae; genus Brevipalpus; species Brevipalpus yothersi. Next base: position 5,312 of record QZCP01000086.1, read on the forward strand.
GGAGCAACAATATGGCCCAAAATTGTGGCTATGCCTCGTGGATGACGGCTGCAGCTTAACAATCGTATTATCGCGTAGGAGAGAGAGAAGGGAAAAATTTTTGAACATTTTACGAGAAACGGAACTACAGTTAAAGTAGATGGCTTCCGCTGGATTGTGATGAGAAGATTTGCTATTGAAACTGAAATGGGGCATTAAAACACTGAACTTATTGCTCTAATACTTCACTATTACGAAAGCTCATTTGTTCTAGTGCTCATAATGGTGTACTTCTTCTAGCATTCTTAGAGTTTATTGAGAAATAGAAACACTGATTCGAATCTGATACTGAGAATAATCGGAGTACATGAGATTTGGAAAGGAAAATTGATATTTCTCCAAATTTTAATGAATTAAGAGACTCGATGTAAGATCAGAATAGATCACATCGCTTTAAGTTCTTTCCGAGATACACATACATTTTCAGGTACACACAATTCTCATGATGTTATGATTCTGAATAGAATTTATCGATAGATATTATAGTGTTCATGAATGAATTCTATTCTTTCATGTCTCCATTATGTGGCTCAGGCTTCAGTTTACGATCGCTATTTCAAATTATTATTAAATCGTTTGCTGTGTTTCGGCTTGAAATTGAGTAAATCATAAAACGTGTATAAAATACTTCCATCTTAGCCAGACATTCTTTATCTCTCTCATAGTTTTTGGTCAATATTATGAACACCATTTTAAGGCCAAATCACTTGTTTTGTGATGAAATTCATTCAACTTCCCAAATCATTCAAGTGTGTGCGTAGGGAGTTGAAAATGTGGAAAATTTTTTCACTTAAATGGCCTTCTAGATACCGTAATTGTTATTGTTTTTATCCATTATCATCTCCATCACCATTTCAATTATCCTCCTCTCTATCTCACCCTTTACCCTGATCTACTCTTTCTCTCTCTCTCTTTCTTCCTCTCTACCTTTTCCTAACACTTCGTCCATCAATGAACTATATCGAATCACCTTCGGCGTGCTGTCTGTAATCATTGTCATGGCTCACCTGAGCTACCACTCTCATGTATTGCGGAATATATAAATTCACTGAATTCCTTCAGACTGCTACTGATAAGCTCAATCAAACAAGACTCAAGCTAGTTTGGGCAAGGTGGAAAGTTCGCAGAACCATAATTCCTTTATCATAAAGTACATTTATACATATAAAATAGTCAAATTGTCTTACCTGATATCGGTTGAGTATTTTGGAAACACATCCATGAGATACTCTCAATTGGCGACTAATCACACATGGTCGAACACCATTGGCAGCAAGTTCAACAATTTTCAATCGAATATGATTGGGAAGTGGACGTCCATTAATAAAAACGCCACCAAGCTGATTGACTCTACCTTGACCTGTGATCATTAATCGATGAGTTGATCAGAGTTTGAGCAATTCAAACCGATCAACGAGTGTGTGATGTATTGATGATAAGTTTTTTGGAGAACATATTTGATGATGATAATGTTTGAAGTTGAATGTTTCATGAAGGTTTTCAAATGATGAGATGACATGATGATGATTCGGAGTGTTGAGGGCAAAGTTGAGATGATGATGATCCGCAATAATAATTTGAGGAGAGAGAAAGAGAGATGGAGCAGGCCAAGTGCGAGAGAAAATTGAAGAACGTGATTAAACACACAATTAACTTATTATTGATCTGATCAGTAATATATATATGGATCAGAATCGGAATGAAATAATTGATAGAGAGAGAATAAAAGATAAGTAATAAAGAAAAGCTAAATACCGAATGTACCTTGAAACGGATAGCCGGTCAAAAAAGGACGTATGTTGAGCGGGCTTGTGGTTGACATTGGTCTTTGGTTACTTGTATTGCTGTAATGGTCGATCATACAGAATAAAAAATGATGAATTCTTTTTCACTTCAATTTATAATTTATGGCTGATAACGAAACGAGAATAATGGATGATCCAGGGGAAACGTGATGCTTGTTAATACGATTAAGAGGAAAGATGTACAAGAAGCTTGTTACCCGAGATAAAGAGAGAGAGAGAGATAAATATTCACAACAGAACACGCATGAATTCGTCAACGAATTATGACAGCACAATGATGGTAACGAATGATTATTTTTGGAATCCCAAAAGAATTGATTCTCACAATATGACTATGAAATGGATCAAATTCAAAAAATTATCAAGCATTCAATCGTGAAGGGCAGTACAAGAAGTCGATATAATCGCATAAAATCAAGCACAAAAAAAACAAAATTATAGTCACTTGTGATTTTTAATATACTGTATTATCTGGCAGATATTCCTTGTCCTTGGAAACTTTGTGGTGATAATGGTGATAATGATGATGATGATGATGATTTCAAATGGTCAAAATTATCACTAATCAAAATCATTTGATCATTGATTAACCATTAAAGTGAGCAAAAGTGAGAAAGCGAGAGAGCGAACAAGCAATGGACACCGATGAAGATGATGCTTGACGGCGATGTGCTCGTTTGATTCTTTCACTAGCACTTTCACTATTCTATTGAACGCGAATTGAATCGCCTTTTTTTCCTCTCTTCTTCTCCTTCTTCACTAGATTTCACAACAGCTCTCAAATGGATCCCGTAGCAATGCTGGCCACAATCTCTCACCCTTCAGAACTTTCTCACTCAGAACTTTTCTCTCTCACTCTCTCTCTCTCTCTCTCTCTTTCGCATGAATTGAACATTTTGCCAGCCTTAAAGAGTCGACTGTAAGCCAGAAACATTGTCAGTCAACAAGCTGAGAACCGCCCATCCACTCAAATGGGTGCTTCAGACCGCGCCTTCTGGGACATCCTATTGGTTACCACTGGAAGAGGGCGTTCAATGATCCAACTATCATGCTTATAATTCCAAGCCAATCAGAATAGGCTTAACTTTGCTTGTAATGGATAGAGAATTGCTTCCAATTGTCCATACTTTTGATGATGAGAACAGAATAAAATGATGAAATAATGAACCCAGCGTGCTTGAAGAGTACTTCTTTTTCTCTCCCTTTTGCCTTTTCTCTCTCTCTCTCTCTCTCTCTCTCTCTCTCTCTCTCTCTCTCTCTCTCTCTCTCTCTGTCCCCTTTTTGTGAAGATTTCCGCTTGATGTTGGCAAGAGTTTGCTTGCTTGATAGTTGAATGAGATTGAACTAGAATTATCATTCCTTAATGGAGCATTTTTCTGTATCGACTTCTGTGATTTTCATCTCTTTCGCTGCCAACTGATGAGATTCAACAAGCAGCCAACAAAGTTTTGAATGAGGAAAATTCAGAGAACTTTCAATTGAATATGTTTTCTGAATCAGATCAGTTATTCAAATCTGCATGCAATTCATTGAACTTTCCGATTTTTTGAAGAATTGATGTAGAGGCTCTCGTTACGATAATTTTCAAACTTTTTAGCAACTTTGAATCATTTTGAGTTCTTTCTCACTCAACCACAATACTTTGAAAATCAGTTTTAATACCTCTAGAATGAATGTCTATCTAATTTCAACTCACGAGGATTTCTTCCCAAACTTGATGTTGAAAAATCAACTCGAAATATTGAGCATCACTATAGCTCAACTCTTCTTGATTTCTGGCTTGTTTGTATGCACTTTTCTCACTGTTTGCATCATCTGAAATATTCTTAGCTCCAGAGAAAGGCATTCGTGTAAGATAACAATGACATATAGTCGTGTTTTTCCAAAAGAAGCATTGGGTAGAGGAAGCTTCAATGACTCAGTTTGAGAATTTTAGGAGAGGTTATTCATTGCAATTAAGATCAATGAATATAATTTGTCAAGGCCACATGTATCGAAATCTTATAAGGTTCCGAGAATAACAGACTTTTCGGTGCAGTGTTGTAATAAGAAATAAATTTTCTCAAGATCATCTCAACAAATTCTCATTCTGACAACTTTTGAGCCTTTTTTACACTTACTTTGATTTTACCGACTGTTGACTTTCATACATCTCTCTCTCTCTCTCTCTCTCTCTCTCTCTCTCTCTCTCTCTCTCTCTCTTTCTCTTTCATTCACTAGTTTCTCCAACTTAGAAGAATACTCTTGTTGATAAATACTTTCTAAAAGTAACTTTGACCAATGGACTGATTTGGGATAGAAAACAGAGTGAAGCCGATTTTGTGGACGATTTGGTGCTCGATGACTTGGATCCATGGCTTAAGCTTATGTACCTGGCAGTTTCACTCCTTCCGGCGTTCATGCTAATCAGATTAACTAGCGATTCTGCTTTTTTAACGCTTAAACGTTCCTGGGAGAGAGAGAGAGGACTTGGACTAGCAAGACTTGTGGGGTCCATCATCCGCCTCATGCTGTCCGTCATGACAACTTGGCCCACTGAAAAATGGAAAGGACTCTTAAGCGGATCACTTCAATTGGACAGCGATACATGTCGGCTATCAGGGTGAATAGCAATCGAAAGAGAATAGAGAATAGAGAGAGAGAGCGAGAGAGAGAGAGAGAGAGAGAGAGAGAGATAGAGAGAGAGAGAGAGAGAGAAGTAAGCTGCAGTTATGAATGAAAGAGATGATCGAGGTTCACGTTCCACAGAGAATTACTCACTCTTTCATTGTGCCGATCAAAGTTGCCTTTTAAATACCTTCATTCTGGGAGTGAAAATTGTTCTATCATTGATTGTCTTCTCCCTTCCTCTTTTTTTCTTCAAACCAAGTTCCCATGGGCTCGTATCACTGGTGACGATGTGTCAATCTTTTCCAGATTATCTTTCATTTATGCATGATAATTATTCTCTGTATTCTGAGAGAGCAAGGAGCTTGAAAACTTTATCCCTCTCTCTTTCCGCGTGACCGATCGGTTTCATCAAGAAGCATATGCACGCATATTGCATACTTCTTATGGAATCTCAGGCATGCTTTCAATTACAAATATTCATCAACAAAATCATCATCATCATGAATTTTGAGTCAAATTTTGTACGAGTTTTTCTGCCGATTTGTATGATCCACGCTCACAATTGAGAGACAAAATGGACCCTCTCTCTTCTGTCATCCGGGTCATTTGAAAGAGGACAGATAAATGGTATTCCAAGATTGTATTCCCGAGTTGTGTTCAGAAGGCACAGAAAATCTGAGTTTACAAACATACCTACCCTACAAGCTCAGCCCATTCTCGTTCGGTTGGCTTACTTCGATTCGGTCGATGAATAGTTGAGCAAGTCTCACCGGAAATATGGTACTAATTGAATGGGAATACAGCTCATTCGATGCTTTACTTTCGACTGGTAATAATTATCAGGCAATCATGAAGGCGAATCATTCATATATATCAAGTTTTGTTTGAGTAAAGTATTGTACAGAATTTTTATGTACCATCATATATTATAATTTTTTCCATGATCATGTCACTTTCAATAGTAACATTCATTTCAACCTTTCGAATCATTTTTCTTTCCCTTCTTTTTTGATTACTGAAAAAGAAATGTGTACAATATCGTTCAGATTTCAACATTGCTGCACTTAACAGCCAATGAAAACTTTATTGCAGACCTTATCAAAACTGAAAATTATACCGAATTATTCTGAAATATATTTGCACTTATTCATTGGTTGGCACTCACTTAGCATCACTTCATCATGAACTTTCTTCTTCTTCTCTCTCTCTCTCTCTCTCTCTCTCTCTCTCTCTCTCTCTCTCTCTCTCTCTCTTTCCAGCATCCACTATCATCACCATCGGTGGTCCTCAGGTCTTCACTTTATCCGACATTCTCGAATCGAATGCTGAAATATTGAAAATGCCGACACCATTGCCATTACTGGAAGCGTATTGATGATGATCACCCGATAGCTAACCGTATATATACTGCAATCAAATAGTAATCATAAGAAACATTGGCCATCAATCAGCCACCCAATCAAAATAATGGCCCATCGATCGGTCCCTATCATTTCAATCTAAACTAGCGATTCACCATATTATCGGAGCATAAAACCGTTGATTTATCATGGACTATGGTAAAATGATTCGGGCGACATACTTGGATATAAGAGCCTGTGTCCAGGAGAACTTATCATCATGGCAATTCATTTTATCATGTCATTGGAATTGCTTTTTCCATGTTCTTGATATCTTACCTAGAGAGCTGTAATCCTCATGAAATGTTTGATGCATGTGATCATCATTTTTATGATCTCTTCTCGTGTCCAAAATTGATTTAGATCTCTTATTGAGTCCAAAAAAACTTAAAATTTTTCTTTTTATTGTCCAAGCAATAAGAATTCCCATTTAAATTCCTCCAATATATCAACAATCGAAAGTGTTACAAGTTTTTGTCAACTTTACTCTCTTTTGGAACATGAACAATCCAAAAAGGACCGTTTGTCGTACAACTAAATACAATGATAATAATGTTTGTTGCTGATAATTAAGCGTGAATTTGTACTCTATTCATGTTCACACACCTTTTATTTGTGTTGAAAAATTCAAAAAGACACACAAAAGTTGTATACTTTAAATAGAGACAAAATAAGAGGAAATGTCGCTACTTTTTGTTCTCAAATACTGTACATATGTGTATGTGTGCCAACGTTACAAGCTTAACTATTGGTGAACAACAACAATTCAAAAACAATCAAATGAGGAAGTCTCTCAGAATTCTGTGAGGTGGTCAAGCCTTTTTCTGACAAAAAAATCACAGAATCAATTTGACTCAAGCTGAAGCATAGCAAAATACTTTATTCAATCTTTTTCTTAAGCCACACTGTGAGCACGAAAATGTCACCAAAAATCAAAGAATCATGATCTAGATCATATTGTATATCTGGAAGATAAATTGAACTCCAGATGAGAATCGATTCCCTCTAGAATGTGATTTTGCCAACCAAAAAGGCAGTCCAATTTTTGCACAAGATTTCATAGCATTTCACCTGTCAATATTATGGGAAGAGAAAGAGATGTAGAAAGTGAATCAAGTATCATGTAAAGTGAATTATGCTACATCAGGCTCGTGTTTTTTAGTGGCCACTGATAATCGACCTCCCAGCCTTTGAACAATGGGCAAAGCAAGGTGATGGTTCATTATGGGAATAGTGTAAGAGGAAAGAGAGAGAGAGAGAGAGAGAGAGAGAGAGAGAGAGAGAGAGAGAGAGAGAGAGAGGAGAAGCGATAAAGTTTTGTTGCTGAATAAACTTTCATAGCCAAAAGCTTTGTCAGGTAATACCATTTTCTCTCTCTCTCTCTCTCTCTCTCTCTCTCTCTCTCTCTCTTTCTTTCCAACCTGTTGTTGTTGTAGAGGCTGTACCTGGATAAACAGTATCATGTGTACATACAATAGAGCACAGTTGATTTGAAGTTTATAGGAGCTCATCAATCTTGCCTCTATTCGTGACGTGGTGAGCAAATAAAACAGTATCTTCAAACAATATCAGTGGTGTTAGAGCAATGAGATCAGCATCATGGTGGCTTGACCTGTAGGTCATATATATATACGAAAAAAAAGTGGCCATCTATTAGAGCTTCTGTGTATGTGTGTGTATGACCTTTAGCTTGTATTGGGTAATAATCGTGTATTTTTGTGATTCTAAAAGTGTATGATTTGATGCTTAAGCGAATCGGAATGTTTCTACAGATTCAATTTGAAGGATCAATTTTTTAGAACGTGTGTGTTGATAGATTGGGAATAGATTTTAGATAGAGAAGATCTTGTAATGAAAAAAAGTGCTTCCACTCATACAAAGAAGAAGAAGTAGGAAAAAAATTGAAAAACTTTCCGGTTTAAGTAGATTCAAAATCTTTAAAGGTGTCATTCATTTGAATATTGATGAGTTTTAGGTGTAAAACGATCGAAATGAGAACACATTTACATTTTGTGATGAGTGATTAGAGATGACTCTGATTGAATCTATATATATTTGTCTCTTGAGGATCAGATTGAACGAAAGGAGGTGAAAACCAAATAGATTCTGAGTTTCTGATGCACTTGACTATCATCATTATTACATCTTCTCTCTACAAATGATTTAACTGATGAATATGACTAGCCATACTATTGGCTGATGTTCAGCCAAATATATCCATATTGAAGCTTTACTTTTGAACGAAGGTTCACCAGTTTTTTTGATGACATCAAGAACTGATCAAGAATAAATTGTTATCCACCCATATCAAGTCATCTTGATATAGCTTCAATTCAGCCGAAAGTTGGATAAGTTTGATTATAGTTCTAGTTTATGAAGATTATGATTTGGTGAAGAGATATAGAAATGAGTTTCCTTGAAAATTACTTGATTCTTGAAATTTTTATAAATTTAAATATTCTATAGGCTTTTTTCTTCAATTCTAAAATATTGAACCTTGGCACGACACTTATATATATGTATTCCAGATAGATATACTCTGGTGAATATGGTATACTCAGATATTTATTCATGGGTCTTCTAATTGATTAGTTTGTAATTGAATAATTCAGAGTGCAATACTCATTCTCTGAGAAAAACATTCACTTGATGACATAATCTTCAATTTTGAATAGAAGGGATTCACGGCTCAAATTTAATTAAAGAAGAAAGATCAATTGAAAAGTAAATTCTAGCAAAAAAGTGAAAATAAAGAGGTAAAAAGAGTGAGAGGGTAAAAAAATCTGGTAGAGAAAAGTTCTCCAATTCTCTTTACTACCTTCTCGTGAAACCTAATTTCTCGGTAACATCAACCAGAAACCAAATCAGATCCATTTTATACCATCAACCTCACTCTCTTAACAACCTATGAAATGAACACAATTTACGTTGACGAGCTGTAACTTGTTAGACCTTTATGTTAGCTGATAGAATACCAAAATCGCCCATAGGCATGCAAACCATTCGATAAATTCGATTATTGATGCCTAAAAAGTAAGAATATGAGGGAGAGAAAGAGAAAGAGAGAGAGAGAGAGAGAGAGAGAGAGAGAGAGAGAGAGAGAGAGAGAATACCAACAGACTATGGCTTGGGGTTGGCATACCAAAAAAATATCTATTGAATTTGTCAGCATACTCACAACAACCCTTGAAATTAAAATATTCTCCGGTGTAAGCCGAAACGTATTCACTTTTACCAAGTTAGATGAGCTCCCTAACTTGGACTATTCAAGCTTCAAAATGACCGGAAAATTATCATGTTCCTGCAATGATCTCATGTAACCAGGGTATTATTTTGTGTATGTTGATTACTTCAAAGTAAGTGCAATCTTTCCAATCATCATGATAATATTGTGAAGAAACATCCTGTTCCTCCAACACTGATAGCATCATCCGGCTTTATCATTGGAATTTCGAAAAAATTTTATCAACATCTTTTCACTCAATTAACTTAAGGATTCACGGTTTTTTACCCATTTTGGTGACAATATTTAGGCTCATAGAATACATCTTTACACAAATACAAAACGAACACTGGTGAAAATTTTTACTCTTTTTTGCCCCATTCTCCACACTTTTTGGCCTAAATCAATAGTCTGAAGCCCAATTTATCAAATGATGAATCTAATTTTTGGTATGCAACTTAGATCAAGTATTTATTGAAGCTTATGGAATCCAGAGTTCTAGTTTCTATTCAGCAAATTTTCTCACAACCCAAGCTTTCAGTTTTTGTATGTCATTTTAATATCAATTTCTGCTATTCTATCAATTAGAAGAAATTTGATTTTTATTATTGGAGAATTTATATCTGCAAGATTCATAACTTGCTACAGATATTCAAAGTCTGATAGTTAGTTAGTTAAAAATCTAGTGATAGTTTTCACTGCTCAAAATTCCATTCACAAGTTGAAGGCTGTGAACAATACTTGTCTTGAGTTGAGAAATTCATCATTTTGAACCTCGGCAAACTTAAGCCTACCAAGAAAGCAGAGTCTAAGTATATTAATCGACTGATTTAAGCAACTTGATGGATGGTTCTCATACATATGTCATCATTGAGACATACACTTGACGCTCGAGGATCACAAAACTGTTAACTTGCTACTGTGGAAATTTCCGAGAAACCTCATCTGATCACTGACCATCGGGCCTCAGATGAATGAATGAATGAATTCCACTTGGTTTTGATCACTCAAGGGAGAGAAAGAAGAATCGACCACAAAATGGTCAAGTCGATAGTTTTGCTCGGATCTATGGCCACAAGCCTCATGAGAGCGATCGTTGAAGCGGCAAGTTTCAATTTTGGCCAGCTAAGAAAAAAGAGAGAGAGAGAGAAAAATTCACGCTTTTTTTCTTCTTCCCGATGGAAGACCTATTGTGTGTGCCTCTCAGGCTTGTCTCCGAAAAGTTACTCAAACGCGCGGGCCATCTTTCACATACAACGCCTGATAGATAGAGGTTCGTGTATATATAAAAGGCCGGTAAGCAGGCCACATCTCACCTTCCATGTCCGCTCCTCTCTCTCTCTCTCTCTCTCTCTCTCTCTCTCTCTCTCTCTCTCTCTCTCTCTCTCTCTCTCTCTCTCTCTCTCTTGTTGCCATCATTCCTCCTCCCATCACTAGCTCCATGGGCCATCACTTTGGCCTGTTAATTAAATTTTGTGTGGCCTCATCAACACTATGAAGTCAAAGTTCTTTTTCCTCTCTCTTCTCAGCGTTCGGGACAACAACAATTGATTCTGTCCATCATCCAGCCGATCAACTGTGGCCATCTCATTCTCTCACTATGATTTCAAGAAATGATCTTTTTGTGTCCCAAACAGTATGAAGTATCAACATTGGTAACATTTTATTTGAGGCTAGAGATATTTCAATTAACCTTATATCACGAGGAGGCTAATTTTTTGGAAACCATCTTATGGTTTAGAGAGCTGTTGTGGGCCAATTTTTGACTCCAATCGATAGGCTGATTCGTCTTCTCTATTCTTCTCAATGAAAATGCTTGCAACATTCGGTGAATGCACTTCTCAATTCATTCATTCAGCAATACACAAGAGGGGAAGATCTCTCTCTCTCTCTCTCTCTCTCTCTCTCTCTCTCTCTCTCTCTAGCCGGCAGATGAATGCGTTTCACGTTTCAATAGGATTTCAATCAAAATCATTTTTTCTTCTTCTCACTCATAACTTCTTCTTCTTATTTTGCTTCTCTCATCAAACTCAAAATAGTTGTAAAAAGAGAAATGCTTCTGAAATGAAATGGAAATGCAGTTTGATGTTGAGAGAGAGAGAGAGGAATGAAGAGAGTTTTTCAAGTTGAGCGGGAAGAATTTCATCCAGCCAACAGCAGCACGCAACATAAATTCTGATTCCGATGGTCTTGATGATATTCCCGATGTCCACAAACAGCCGCTTGAAGCATACCTTGTGGTTGCATATCTAGTGATGATGATAAGATGGGAATTGCTTGATGGGTGTTCTGAGAGTCCGAATCGGTGAGTGAAATGGAGACCAAGAGAGGAACCTCTATTGGAGGCAATATCAGGGAACATCACCCAATATCATGTCAGCAACTCATAATTTACGCCGAATCGGTCGTTATGATCACATGGAACGTTTACTGGATCACATCGTTGACCATCGCCTCTTGTTAGCATTGTTTATTTATGTATTTCAACTTTCAGAATGGCCAAGAATAAATAATTTGATCAAAATGATGTGAAAAGTAATTATTTGAGATGTGGAAAGTATTTCAACTTGATTTATACACTTTGTGGTACTTTTTTCCAAACTATTTCCTCTCTCTCTCTCTCTCTCTCTCTCTCTCTCTCTCTCTCTCTCTCTCTCTCTCTCTCTGGACTTGCTTGAAGATGAAAATTCCTTTCACCAGAAACATTTCAAGCGTTGTCCAATCGCCTCATGATAATTTTCGACCATCATATATAGCAGCGTAGAAGTCTCCAACGATTTAAGGCCACTTTAGAGTGGTATTCCTTACCACTGATGAACGATGGAAGCGTTTATAATACACTACAGAGTTGTTCCAGAGTAGTGAATTAATGTGGAATATATGAGCTGCCAAGTGGCCGATTTACGCCGATTTATTCACTGATCGACACATGCTGTGAAACGGCTGTTAAAGGTACTACTTTTGACTGTTAAGGGCCATCGATCTGAGGTCCTCTTTTCTTTTCAACATTTTTTTACTCGAAAAAAAAGTTTTTCTCCATCTCTTAAAGTTTCACATGAGATGAGTTTGACAAGTGGTGATCTTGTCTCATGAAATCTGAGCTGTTGTTGGAACATAATTCAGGTAAACGGGGAACATGATGTGTATTCATGGTGTTGGTTGGATTATATCTTTTAATTTGATTACGAATCACGCTTTCTTACCTAACTGATTGAGATCCATTTGAATTGTCTATACAAACAGTGTGTGCGTGTGTGATGAAAGGAAAATAAATTTTCAATTCAAAATTATCTACTCTTTATAGCAGGCTAAATTTGATTTAATTCTGTAAATGAGCGAACACAAAACAAGACGACATATCGATTTGATGTAACCAATTGCAATGATCATCAACACCAGCCTCAAGCTGGTGGAAAGTAATCAACAATTTTATGTTGATTCTAGTCGCATTGAATTCAACATAATGAGCATAGATTGATCGTATGTCATGTGCGTGTGTGCAAAAATCTAACCATGGACATTGGATAATCAAATTAGGATAGTTTGATGAAAAATTTTAACACAATCAATCGAAATGAAGAAGAAGAACACCAACTTCCTCGAATATATTTGCAATCAATCCGTTTGACAGTAGTAGTAGAGGTCAAAAAGAAAATATTCGAGAGAGACTTGAGAAAAGAGAGAAAAAAAATTCAACTGAATATATATAAAGGAAAGAATCGAATCCATTATAAGTGTTGGGTGATAATAATTTAAATAGGTAAGCCGAGTTAAGTTGAAAAAAGATTTAGTAGCGATTCGGTGGAAAGAGAAAAGAGAATCACGTAGAAAAAGATCATCGGTTGATACATCGAAATTTCATGGATAAGAGAAGCGTAAAAATACCAGAATGAATAGCGTTAGAACTCGATTAGCTTCGGCCAAGATCGGAAAGATCAGTTCGCAAAGAAGGCAGAGATGATGTTGAAGCGAAGTGGTTGAATGTGTACCAAAAATACGGTGGGCCAAGATATGGAGAGAGAAGAAGACCGAGATCCGAGTAGAAGTAGTCTTGGTGGCTATGGTCAATCAGTTCGATGTTGGAAGATGATGAAAGATCGATAATCATGATGTCGACAGGTAAGAAAAAAAAGATGGTTAGCAGGATGAAGATTCTTTTCTTTTCCTTCTCCTTCTTCTTCTTCATCTTGTACACTGTACTTTGTGGACGCTAACTTGTAGACCGAATAACTAGATCAAATAGGCATGTTGGTGATGCTAATATCACAATAGATTGATTGTGGCGATTGATTTAACTGATACTATTCTCTGTGTATGAATTCGTTTTTGTGCTTCATCCACTTATCATTTCCCTACTTGCGCTATAATTCGAGTGTATCATTGGAAAATTGATGGCATAATAATAATTGTGGTTACCTGGAGTATGTGGAAAATTTTGGGGAAAGAAGAAAAATCAGATTATGATCATTCAGATTTGCTTCTAATTTCGATAGAGAAAACCCTGTAATCATGAGGAGAGAGAAAGAGAAAGAAGGAGAAAAGAGAAATATATTGGCGTTTTCTAAGTGGACTGGGCAATATCTATTCGAAAATATCTTCTACTGATTCTTGGTTGAAAGAGAGAGAGAGAGATCCCAACAAATGAACGATAAGCCAATGCATTGCATATCATCTGGATGAGAACAAGAGTAAATTGGACATGAAATGGCGAATGAAAAGGTATAATTTACTTCCCCCAGGACCACCTCACACGAATATATACACACAAACTGTGTTTTGTTACTCAACAAGCTACACCAATCGTTGTTAAGACAAGAGACCAAGATTCACATGATGCATGTGATAAGCTTTGAAAAAGAAAACTATCCACAAGAAGCTAGTTTCCACAACTGTGGGCTCGATTTTTTCTTCATCACAAGATTTACAGATGAGGTGGGAAGATGTGAAGGTGATAGAAAAAGGATGAAGATTGTTCAGCCCATGGGATGGACGAATGGAACGTATAAGCAAGAGAGAGAGAGAAAACTTTTTCAGTTGAGTTGAAGGTAGGTCCCAAGGAGAAAGATTGACAAGAATGTGCTGATTTTGCATACCTTTTCTGGCTCACTTTGCAAGATGGTCACTACAACAATCAAGCGTTAATAATTATTAATAAGGCCCTTAAATGGATATACTCAGACTTGTAACGTTCTATTGGGGGGGGGGGAGAGATGAGGTAGAGAAAGGAAGAGGAAGAAGAAGGGCGATCAGTGTGGTCATTGAACACCCATCCAGGTTGGCTACTTGAGGTAAAAAAATTTACACTTTTTATTAGCTCTCCTGTTCACTCATGTAACCTGGACCTGTTCAAGAGAGAATATAATTATGGCTCTATCCATAGCAAATTGATGGGCACCTTAATGCCACTCATACACTTTGGTGAATCTTCTATTACCGCTTATTTTTTGACCACTCAAAATGTGACTATACTGAGGCTTTTTTTCGCGTATGTGTGGCTTTGAAATGCTAAGGCCTGGCCGATCAATGTCTGGTAAGCATGGTGTTCAACACACTCCTTGAGGTTGGGGAAAGTCTGCCACAGATATGTGAAATTAGTGAGACATGGGTGAAAAGAAGGTATGTTCATGTATTGATTCGCTGATTAGCTGAGGTGCTAGAGATGTCTATCAGGGGACTTGAATGGATTAGAGGGGGTGATTCATCTTCCAGATAATCGCCATTGTTATCCATGAATGAATTGAATGAGGAGTATGAAAAAAATTTATCCACAATGCTCATCTCAATTATAGACAGTTTTGACACTTTGTATTATTTACATGAGAATAGCATTCTAAATAGTAGTCAAAAATTATGGGAGACGAATATAAGTTTAATTTCAACTGGAAAAATATCGAATATTGTTCAGCTCAAGATTGAATTAAATGATTAGATAAAAAGTCATTCTTATATTTAGTTTGGACTTTTTTTTGAAGGATTACATCAAGCTGTAACATGGGTAAGCAGTATTTTAATAACGAAAGAAGCAGAATAAAAGATTGTGAAGCATAAGAAACAGAAGAAAATTTGAGATTTTTTCTTTCTCGTCAAGATAGTTTTTCGTTTGTCGACAAATCAGTACCATTATAATAAGAACAATATAAGAACAGATGTAAAAGAACGAAGTTGTATAGGGGTCAAGAGTAAGGATAGAAACAGAAGAAAGAAAGAAAGAAAGGGAGAAGAGAGGAAATGGATAAACTGAAAATGAAGTGGTTCGGTTACATAATCTTCATGGCATAACAAGCCGTAGATAAATATGAACCTCCTCAACATAGACGGTAGGGAGACTCTGCTGAATACAACAAACATAAGCAAGAAAATGAACAACATAAAACGTAAAAAAGATCGCAAACAATGATTGCTATCTGGTGATCATAATCGAAGTAATTTTATGAAGTGCGCGCAAAGTGTGAAATATTGGTAAGGATGCTTTTCTTCCTGAGAAAATGAGTTCCATGAAGTATTTTCGAAAAAGTCCAGGGATCAATAGTGTGAAGAGATTTTTGACACAAATTTTTGAGAGTCATCTTCCGATACAGTGGCGATAGTATCACCCTTTCTGTTGTGTCCATCAGCCTTCACGAGAACGATGAGAATTGTCCACTCCAATTCGCAGCTTTCGAAAAGCATCGGTGGCAACGAAATCGATTGTCTTGTAAACTGTTGACTGAGATGGATTGGAAGACAGTGAGTCTGAATTTTTATTCTTGAAGGTAGACGACATTGAGTCAGATTTAAAATGATGAAAATTGGACGACTTTTGGGTAGACTTTGAGTCAGGATCAAGATCTAGATCAAGATAAGTAACACTATTTGGATCACAGGTTTTGCGAGGCACTGAATGCGAACGTATCGACTGTGGGAAAAGGGGGGAGAAATAGAAAGAAAATATGAGTCAAAGTATTTATCGTATGCACATGAGAAGTGGTGGAAAACACATGGAATGTATGGAATGCTTACTTGCTCATCATGAGATGGATTGCGTCGACTAATGGTTGAAGAATTCACGAAATCATCATTTATTGTGGCTAAATCTCGATTGTTGAGAGACTGGCGACTTCTGCAAGGAACAGGAGGAGGTTCATTTCTGTAAAAAAATCGGATCATTGAAAAGAAGCGAGGAAGCATACAAGGAGAAAGATAGAGAGAAATAGGGAGAGAGAGAGAGAGAGAGAGAGAGAGAGAGAGAGAGAGAGAGAGAGAGAGAGAGAAAGGGGTAAGAAAGAGAGGTAGAGTTTTTAAAGACTCAAAGCTGTGAGAAAGAAATTGCGGAAGCGATTGCAATTGCCGGGTGAAAATTATTTTTCCTAGGAAAATGAGTCAAGCAGCTTCTATTTTATAACGATTTTCTTTTTGCTCACTTACCTTGGCTTCCCTAGATGGGCCCGTGATTGGATGTGGTTGGATTGAGATGTTGGTGGCGGAGAAAGTTTAAAAGTTGGACTGGCTGGTGAATTAGCATCCGAGTCAGAGCCTTTACGACGAGGCTTAAGGCCACGATTGACTGCAGGAGGTGTAGAGCTTTTGGAATAAGAACCATTTGATGAAAGTGAATCGTGTGCAGAACTCGGGGTGGACGGTTGAGGACTACGATCAAATGTTTCGTATGCAAATTTAAGATGACTACCATCTTCAAAATTGGGCAGAATCGGTTTGAGATGATCGTAGGTGAATATTTGTTCCTTATTACATACTTGGACGCCATTGTCATATGATAGGGTGGATTTAGCAGTGGTATTGCGTACTGGGACTGGTGTCCTTAGACTGTAAACCGATGAGGGCTTGGTTTGATTTCTTGGAAAATCATAGGCAAACTCTAAATTTCTCGAGATATTCTTATCATTATGAGATGATGCATCATAGGCATTCAAACGATTATGATCGTTGACAAAACTGCATGATGGCAATGAAGAGCAGCTTTCCGATTTACTTCGCATTTTCCAACAAGCAGGCTTGGGTGGACGAGGTGGAGGGCTTCGATTTTCGATTAACGTTGTAGCCGAACCAGTTCGACACTCAAATATTGGAATATATGGACCATCGAGAAATGATTTCTGTGATACTGTTGAATTTCGATGTTGATCATTGGTGGAGGCACCCGAGGACGGATTGATGGTTGTGGGCATAGTAGCCATTATCAGAATATGTTGGTATATATAATAATAATAATAATATAACTGTAGGGGTAGGGTGTACTGTGTCTGTGCAACTATTTATATAAATATTTGTTATGTGTGTGTGGGTGTGTGGGTGTGTATTTATAAATAAGCAATTGACAATTATCACCACTACAACTACCAAAACAGAATGGCTCAAAACAATTGCAAAAAATCGAAATGAATCAACACATCAATTCAAACATCTACACACAGTCATAATCATTCACCATATGTAAAATCATACACATCCACCATCTCTCTCTTCACTATAAATCACATACACAAATCAATCTGCAAATCAGATGAGGAAAAAAATTTCTCTTCTTCTCCACACACCCAGCAAAAAAGTACTAAAAGTGATTCCAAATTGCAAATGATTAACTAATGAGAAAGACAGTGATTAAAGAAAGGGAGAAACACAATCAGACAAACAAACAAAAAAAATATTTTCACTTCTGAATCAGTTTTAAAGTGCTCAGCTTTTGCAATAGCAAAGTTAAAGTTGCAGCAACTTTATGCACAGCAGCACAGTTCCAGCAACAAGTGCAACAGATGGCGATATTCAATTTTTGTGGTCTCAAGCATGCTTAAAGCGAAGTGAAAAGTGTTGCATTTAGTTTGGCAACTGCTGAGAAACTTGGGCTGTGTTTTAAATGGCATGTGTTTCCGTTGGGCGAATGTTGTGTGATTAAGAAGAATAATTTCTCTCTCTCACTTTAATTGATTATTAATTTTGTATGACTGGTTGCGATTTACCCACTTCTGTGTGTGGTGGTAGAGATACTTGAGGAAATACTTTTGTGGAGGGAAAATTTGTTTGTTAGTGTAGTTTTTTTTTTCAAATTGTTGTTGCTTTCTAGTTTGGTTTCTGTTGTTGTTTTTTGTTATTATTATTATTGTTGTTGTTGTTGAATACCCGGTTTCTTGCCACTTTGTTGTTGGAGCGTTTGGAGAGTAAGAAAAAGTAAGAGAAGAAAGAAAGAGAGGAAGAGAAGAAGAGAGTGGATAAAGTTCATCGTACCAAAATGATGGTCAATATTCGTGGCCTCATTAAGAAGCCAAACAAAATCGTGGCAAAACCAAATTTATCGGCTGCATCCAATCGTACTCGTCCAGTGGCCAAAGTAAATGTTAAACAAGAATCATCGCCAAAGAATAATAATAATAATCATCACAAAAATAATCATATTAATGGTACGAATGGTTACCATAATAATAACAATATTAATGGTAAACGTAAGGTGGATAAGAGTGAAAGGTATGTCCAAGGATCGATTCTTTTCGAGGCTCCACGAAAAGAACCAACTGTAAATGTTAAGCCTACCATCAAACGAGAGCCCAATTTGATAAGTTCCGAAGTAGTAAGTGTTTGCCATTCTTTTGACTCCATAATAATGATGATCTCATTGAAATTAATTTTTCTTTTGTCTCTTAACCAATCAGATTCCAAGGAATAAGCATATTAAACGAGAGTCTAATGAAATCATAACCACCGAATCGTTGCATAATATTGAAGGTAATTGGCTGTATCAGCATTTATGTGATTGTCTAAGACTTTTTTGACGTCAATTCTTGTGATTGTTCATTGTCTTGTGATGAATAATTTTCTTTTCTTCTCTTTCAGCATCTTCCGATGAGGATGAACTAGTTGATCCAGAATTTTTGTATAAACATATTGCCGAGAGGGATGATAATGATGAAAATATGACTCCTCTTCTGTGGGACTTGTATGATGGTTCTCTTAAAAAAGAGGAGGATATAAAAACCAGTGAATTCACCGAAGTCAAATCAAAGCCAGTGATTAAAAAAGAGCCCGGAACGGAGGACGATGACATAGATGTTGATTATGATCAGAAGCCTGATATTGACAGAGGAACTTTCTCTGGCCATAATAATGAAGATCTGATTTTACTACAGATGCCTCAAATCTTGCTCAATAGAAAAGACGAAAAATTCGGTAAATTAAGGGTATACAAAAGTGGTAAACTTGAACTTTTAGACACAAAAAATGGTATCGTGTACGATGTGCAACGAGTTTACTCTCAAGATGATGCTCCTGGTCACCTAAAAACTTTTAATAATGATGAATCAAAGTGCAATTTACAAAAAAATAATATATACGCTAAAAATAATTCTATGAGACGAGATGCAGTCGTATTCTCTGATCGTGAACTTGTTTGCCTTGGAAGCATCGAGAATACCGATGTACTTCTTGTCGGTCCAAAAGTTGAACAGTTTATGCACATCATTTGACCCCTTCTATTTGTTATTAACACTTCTTCTACGACATTCATGTGATTATGAGGGAAAAAAATTAAATCACTTGAAAATTTATTTATTCCAAGAATGGATTGAGATGATGTTTGTTCATCCTTGAAAAATATTTCTCTCTTCTTTCGTCAAAAGTGAGTGTTTTTCATCTGTTTTCATTCTTGTTATCATGTAAAAAGAATACTAATCATCATCACGAAATGATGACGAAAGTGAACTCCTACCTTTTTTCTCTCTCGGATCGATACTCTCTCTCTGTACAAGTATGTGTGTGTGTATGTGCATACAACGTTGGTATTGCTTTGTCGATTCAGCGATCTTGATCTCATTTTCCTTGATACTTGGCCTGTAATCTCTCCCATTTGAGTAGTCACGCGTACTTGTTCACCATTCCACAGTCATAACAACCGCCATGGTGAATCGAATGTGCGTGGTTCAAGGAAATCTCAGTTCGAACTTGCTCATTGGCGATGAGACTAGAGAAGGAATCCATTGACAACACTATGTAAATCCAAACAGAATAGTAATGTTCTGTCTCGATTATCGAGAATTCTTCAATCTTGATGCTCATTAGATTAGTGTGATTATCATGATAATCGTGATATAAAATTTTCAATATTCACAATGAGTTTAATGGCTTCAAGCTCATCGTCCTCAAGTACCAGTACCAAGAATCGACATATATCCGTTAAAAAGACCAAAAAAGATGCAGCTCATCAAAGTGATCAGCAGCAGCAGATCGAAATAACAACCGAAGAACAGTTACGTTCGAAAAAAATCATACGACCTGAAGATGTTATTAAACTCAACAAAATAACTGATGGTAAATAGAAAAATTTTCTCTTTTTATCCTCTCTTCTCGGATTGGGAAAAAAATGTTTTTTTCTGATACCAATGTTCTTGATTTATCTTCAAGGATATCTCTGCTCCCCTGAAGCAAATATTTATGACATCGAATTCACAAAATTTCGAGTTCGTGATATGGAGAAGGGAACTATTCTTTTCGAAATAGTTAAGCCCGTTAATACTGACACATTCTCTTCACCGAATGTTGATTCATCTGGAGATGGCTCAAAGAATCCTGAAATAATGGAAATGGAAGATCAATTGACCACCAAATCGGGGACCAAGAATGATGCTGATGTGGAAAGATTCATTCGATATCGCTTTTCACCTCAATTCTTGAAGCTTAAAACCGTCGGCGCAACGTAATTATGATTTCTCTCAGCAATCAACAAATAAGACTCTTTAATATGTTTGAGAAAAGTTTTTGTCTAAAACATCTCTTTTAATTCTAATTTCAGGGTCGAATTCACTGTTGGTGATCAACCGGTTACCAGTTTTCGAATGATAGAGCGCCATTTTTTTCGCGATAAACTACTGAAAACCTTCGATTTTGACTTTGGTTTTTGTATTCCTAACAGCGTTAATACGTGTGAACATATATATGAATTTCCTTCACTATCATCAGATTTATGTGAGTAAGAGAATCCTATTCTTCGAAAAAATTCAATTGATATGATTGCTTTATTTTTCATTTCCTTTTTTATCTTCAGGTGACGAAATGATCAAAAATCCATATGAGACAAAATCAGACAGCTTCTATTTTGTCGATAATCGGTTGATCATGCACAATAAAGCGGAATATGCATACAAAAATTGATCAGATTGATCTACACTTCAATCCATCGTAACCATGGAATTTTCAATCGTTTATCAATTTCATTCCAGCTATGGAACTTCAACTATCAATCTCATTAATGCGCATTAACAGTGAATCATATCCCGTCCAGGAATTAAAAAGAAAAGAATCAGAAATCAATCTCAATCCATGTGGAGGAGCTCAAGCTCTAGAAAAAACATACGTAAAGTGTATAAATATAAGTAATAAACTTGATTCCTTGTAATGATCTCTTCTTGAAGATGTGAAAAAAATTATAGTCTCTCATTTACGGATATAATTCATGATTCAAACAATAAATTTAAAATTAAGCCAATGAAAGACTTGAACAATATGTCTATCATGCATTTTGGAATGAATTTGGCAAAATTCCACCCAAAATGCGAGAATAAAATGATTGCTCAGTATTTTTCAGCATATTTGATGAACATACAAACAAAAACTACTTGTTCGTGCTCTTGTGAAATAAAACTAAGCTCAGTTGGGGAAATCTTGTAGATAATTTCATCGAATGCTCGGAGCTTGAATCAAAGGTTTAATTTTAAATGAACAATTGATGGCTGATATTCTGACCTAGTAAGAAGTGGCTTGATAATATCATATCAATATGGAAAAATTATTCTTCAAATAATTCTGTATAACCTTGAGAATTATTCTACCTTCATTATACCTAGACTAATGCTGCTCTTGATACTAGCAAAATATCGATTCTCAATTACCCTAAATAATCAGAATTGATTAAGGTGACTTTTGTTGACCTGAATATGAGTCCTCTCTATTGCCTTTAATAGTCAAAATAGAAAACCAAAATATCGATAGTAATGCTCGCTTACCTCAAGATATCTAATTTAAGGCATATCAAGGGCAAAAAGTCGATAATAAGATTGAAAGTCAAGACAATATGTGGACTTATGAATATACGGACATTTAATGATGCATAAAATCAAGTAACATTTAAAAATTTTTTACAGCAAATAAAGTCAACAACATGAAGAGCGTTCGAAACTTTCCCTTGATTCAAAGAAAGTTTTCTAATATCACATCGATGCCAACACAATGGCTATGAGTAGTAGGAAGCATTGAAAAAAATTTTGATTCTCATCACACATTACGGACTTGGATTACGTATGACTCGATCGTTGGGTTAGGAAGGCAAAAAACTCCATCTTTGACTGTGGGAACTCTCATCACACGGATTTGTGGTCAGCACCATTCTATCTCCAAATTTGAATGAATCCAAACAGAGGTAGAGATCGATGTGTTTTATGAGATTCGTTTTGTACCATATCCATTGCTGAGAGTAAAAAAAAGAAAATATGAGCAATAATTCAAAAAATCAAATACCAAATTGAAGTCTTAACATTCAGACTCGAGAAAGTTTGTTGATTTTCATGGCAATTTTCATGGTCATCTTTGGATTATATGAAAATTTCTGGAATTTATTTGCAAAATAATCCGTGAAAACTTACCTGACGAGCACCATGATTGCATGATTTTAAGCGAATTATTCCCGCATCATGAGAATTTCCTAATGTTAAACAAAAATTTTTCTGACTTATAGTGAACGTATCTGAATGCAATGCTGATGAATTTTCGATGGACCATTCTTGGGATGGATCATCAATATCATCACATGCAGCCAAACTGATCTGATGGTTCACGGTAATGTTCAGACAATTATTATTTTGACGCAATATTCCGGTCCGATAATTGCGTGTCGCCCGTTCAGGCAGAGGAAGCTCTGGGTAAACATTTTCTCGGAACCAGCGAAATGATTTGCATGACAATTTTTCTCGCAATGCCAACCGGTCACTAATGTCACCAAAAGGAACCATTTTGGATGCAGGATAAGCTTTATAATAGTATTCCTTGAAATCATCCATCCACACTTCTGCTGCACGTCGAGTATTTCGGGTGAATACATGTCCACTTCCACCCGGGAAGATGTATGGATGCTGTTTCCGGAAAACGTGTCCCACTCTTGAGCATGGTATAATTTCCAGTGAACCTCCACACTGCCATACACGAAAAGAAATCTCCAAATTTTCACCTCCCCACACATCCATTTGAGTGTCATATTTTCCCAGATAATCGAAAGTTTGCTTCATCACACTGAACAGGCCTCCAGCGATTATCGGAGTTCTAAAGTGAAATAAAAATAAGAGAGCATATTATAATTAGATGTTAATCAATTAGAATTCCCACATAAGATGATAATTAGAAAGCTAAGATGCTAGTGATTGAGGGAAGTGAACCCTACTCCGAATTCTTTTCTCCCACATTCATCAGAATTTTCAATAGCTATTGAGATCAAGCATTGAAAACTAGTATTTTCGAAAACAATCATGTAGAAGAGGGAGAGAGATAAACTGTGAGAACCCAAAAAGAACATGTATTTGATAAAATTTTTGTCCTTTTCTCAAAACTGCAATTGCATACTTCAAATGAATAGAGTTTTAGCAAACAATGATATGGTGAATGAGAAAAACTTAAGCTCAAGTATCATTATCACACAATATTATCATCATTTTTTCAAAAAGTTCAGTAGCCTTATCAATCATTTTGATGAGGTCAATTGGAATCAATGGCCGCCCTCGGGTATCCTAACCGAATTCCTTGTAGATACATCTAGTATTCGAGTGGTTATTGCCTAACTCATGATCACTTGTTTCATCAGAGAAGAACGTGAGAGAATTTGGATTCCCCATTTCATCAATAGCGGTACAATTAATATGTTATCCTCAATAGAACCTCATGTGAAAGGAACCATGAAAAGTGTGAATCTTTGAGAATAAAGGGGAAAGAGAGAAATGTAATCATCATCCGATGTTCCGGGAAAAAGGTGAAGAGAAAAAAGGAATCTCATCACTTTTACTTCTAAATCACATGTATCAGAACAGATTCGCAACAAATGAGAAAAAACCGATATTGACTAGTTTTCACTATCACCAAAAGATTGAATAAGACAAATAAAAGAAGTTAAAACAATTGAAAAAAGTAGCTAAAGAGTGTGAGAGTAAAAATTTTTCTGAAAGCAAAAAAGTGATGAGAGAAGAGGAAAATTTCTCTCTCCTCCAAAATGAGATGTCCTAAAGAAGATGGGGCTAAGAAAGATGAATGCATCCTGATAATGATGGAGGACCCCCTTCCTCTCAGAGATGATAAGTCATGGAGAGAGAAAGTTGATGGAACAAACTTGAACACACACATTTTAAAAACAATTGAAAATGGTTCTTACTTGATCGGAGCCACCGGATTCTCATGATGTTTTCGTTTCTGCTCTTCGGGAAGAACTTCCCATTTAAATACCAAGTTCCAATCAAAGCCTCCCCTGAGGTCAGCTGATGCTGCAATGTAACGGAAATCATCCATATTTATCACATCGATTACCGGTGAGACTACAGTCATTGGATTCTGATGATATTCAATCAGAGATATGAATAGAATGCCACAGGTGTACCAGTGGGTGGTCAGAACGGAAGAGATAAGTGAAGAGAGAGAGAAAGAGAACGAATGAATATGAATTCTTGGCTCAGTGATTATTGAATCAATCAAACACACATTGCTCAATGATTAATGGGAATCCATTGAGAAGGGTGATAAATATTCTCATCACATCTCACCATCATTTCCCAAATGATTGGCAACATTAATCGTCCATTTCTTATTGAGATGAGCAAATGTATGTTGATCAAGTTAAATAAGGAATCAATCTTACCTTGGACACAGCATCCAGCAAAGGTTCAAGCCATCCTACATTAGCTTCACAATGGCTATCTAGGAAAGTTAAAACTGGACCGGAAGCTGAATCTGCTCCACGAACTCGAGATCGTATGAGACCTTCTCGTTTATCATTTCTGATTACTTTGACTTTATTCAGATCGGCTAGAAGAGTACCGTCAAGAGGATTATCACTAAAATCATCAACCAAAATGATTTCTTTTATCAGTGATTCGGGACTTCGATTAATAACACTGACAATGGTTCTCAGAAGGGTTGATCGGGCTTCATTGTGGAAAGTTATAATGATACTTGTGGCTGGCAGTTTATCGATATCATAAGAAATTTTTGCACACGCTTCATCTCGTGTATCAGGAATTATTCGATCACTCGGTATCAAATCACTGGCACGTTGATTAAACTTATTGCGACTATAGACATCAGTATTTGGGGCTAATGTAGACTCTTCCAAATAGGCTGTTTCATCAAAAAATTGCTGCTGTATGGATGGTGATTGAGCATCAGCAGGATCATTGGAATAAGCGGATATCGGCGGGAATACGGCAGATGATCCATTGGCAGAGGAAATGATCGATGATTGGAGAAAATATTCTCTCAACCGTAAAGCTCGATTAACCTAAGATTATTTGGTAAAAGATGTTGGAAAGAGGAGAAAAGAGAGAGAGAGAGGAGAAAAAAATTTGAGGTTTAAAATTGAATCCAAATTTTTGAACGTTTTTTTTCTTCCGTTTTTTGCATCAAAAAAGGATTTTTGGTGACTCAATTGTAACGGTTAACTCGCTGGAAGGCTTAACTTGTTGGGATCATTATTAAATTTGACAGTTGTAATGATGCTCATAAAAATTTAGAACAAAACAGCCAGCATCATAACCGTTTACGAAAGCTTATTATTAGTTTTTCTAATGTTGGGGCCTAAGACACCGTCGAAAAAAGGCACCTTTAGATTCGGTCAAGTGAAAAAAAGGTGGCAAAAGTAACGATATTTTGGACATGATCATCATCCTCTCTATTCCTGTTCATCTTTTTTCCGTTTCTTCACCTTATCGTTCACAGTTTGTGATTATTCTTCATTAACTCGTAATACACACAAAATACACAATCGATGAAGATATAGTTTTCAGTAGATTGACACTTTTCACTCTGTTTTTATGCCACATTTCGCTGTTGTATTGATTTGGGCCGAAAAGCAGATTAGTTTTCACACATCTAGCGTAATGTTCTCAATTGTCATATCAATGATGGAAGAAGATCAAGAAGTATGTACAAGAAGAGGTGATCAATGAGAATGAAGTATGAAAGAAGAAGAAGAAGAAAAAAAACCGATGTCAAGCACTCAATATGAGAGAGCAAAATTTCAATTCCGATGAATGATGATGATCGTCCATCTTCTTTCTCTCAATGAATTTTTACTTCCATCTATTCATTCACTGGACAAGTGAGATGATGGAGAGAGAGAGAAAGAGAGAAAGAAAGATGCAAGCCTTAAAGAATGAGGAAAGAAAGATGAGTCCATATTGCTATCTGATCAACATGAATCAACGATAGGGGAGGACCGATGAATGCAATTCATGGTGTGAACAGAATTTTTTTTTCTTCTTCTTCTCTTCACCCCACACTCTGCACTCTCTAGTCCCGATTTTTTTGGTGGCCCCCAAGAAGGACAAGATCATGCGGGATCTTGTAGAGATTGCTTATGGGATAGATAGAGGAAAGAAAAAAGGTAACGGGATAATAGCTGGCCTGCTGGCTTGGGTGAAGGTATAATCTATGGTCTTTCATCGATCCTCCACCTTCTTCATTCTTCTCCATCATTCCATGTCGATTGAGGAATGAATCTAGTTGACTCTCAATATTTTTTTTTTCGCTCATTCGCCATGAGAGAATCGGATGAGTACACCTTTCCAAATCATCTTCCCATCTATCTCTCCTGGAGGAAGAGAGAGAGAGAGAGAGAGATGTGCTCCTTATTCTCTTCTCATGTTTATTGAGGAAGTGTATGACAATTCATGCTTGAAAGACGAATGAAAGAGAGAAACTTATACATTGAATCATGATTCTATTCTGATGGAAAAGTTTTTGAGAGAAATTCTCAAAAATCAAGGTGTATCAATAGGGAGAGAGAAATGGAATTTGAATGAAGATAAACTTATCATGGGGATCAAGTGTGGTGTTCCATATGAATCCACTTCATCAATTACCCCAGTGAGTATTAATCTTCTTCGCTCTTATGTTTGTTTAACTTGCCACTTATTATTACCTTGATTGTGGTTTACTTTAAATTTTTATCTTCAGCCATCTATGCATGATTTTCTTTTCGGTGCATGGAAACGGAAAGAAGAAGAAGGCAAAGAAGTGTTCCGAAGTGGTAAATGGAAGAACGATGTGATACCGAATGTATTCGCACAATTATCAGCACCATTTGTGGTGGAACAATGAATGAGCAAAATAGTGGTTTTTAAAAGAAGAAAAAAAAAGAAATGAGAAGACACTCAATTCCGCTTCTTGAATATCCAAACCAGTACATAAAGAAATCGAATACAAATGATAGTATTGCTAATTTTTTTCATCTTCTCTCTCTCTCTTTCTCTCTCTCTCTTTCTCTCTCTCTCTCTCTTTCTTTCTTTCTTCCTTTCTTTCTTTCTCTTTCTCGTTCTCTTCCTATCGATGAACGGTAAACAATACGGAATGAATATGTAGATCAAGACCTTTCCAACGTATAATGTAGTCAAAATTATTCTGATCTTTTTCTTCCTCACATGAATAATAATGACATTGACCTCTATATATGATTGACACATGTGTGTAGGAGTTCATCTGGCTGGACAGTCAAAAGCTTGAAACCATAGTTCCCATAAAAAAATAATGGTAATACTAATAATATTCATTCACATCATCCATGCTGGACTCAAAAGTTCCGGGAAAAAAAGTATATTTTTCTTCACCAAATTTTCTGTCAATCTAACCAACATCTCAATTGGAAGAATTGGAAAAGTCTACCAATTCAGGCGAAACAATGGCGAAAGTGAACCTTCAAACAAGAGCGAAAAAAAACGTAATTCTATTTTATGTGAATCCAATTCAAGTCCTTCAATCGTTTGTCCGGAATTCGTTCAAGCGTACGTCATATCGATGTTCAAAAGTGTACTTCAAAGTGGATCAACATCTTGTTCACTTATATATATATATACAATTTCTCAATTCTGATCAAACATGATCAACCTTACCCAATAGTAACTGTGGCAAAAAACAATCGGAAACTATTCAATCAAAGTTACCTTGCTAGTCAAGTGAACATCAAACGGTAAACATAAATGACCTGGGAGTAGTTGATGTATGTACAAGTTTATATACCTCATGAATGAGAAACTCAATTAGTGGGATATTGTTGTTAAATTGGGGAGAAAAAGAGGAGGTAAAGGCTATTCACTTGCTTTTTTTACAACTATAATCAAAAATGATTCCTCTATATATATTAGAATCGCCTTCGGGGAAACATTCCAAGCATGTGTATATTCTGTTTGTTGTTCAACAAGGAGAAGGAAGAGAAGAGAAGAGAAGAGAAAGATGATGAAGAAGAAGAATTTCAACTGACCAGTGATACCTGTTTGAGGTCTTGTGTGTGCTTGATGATGGTTAAATTCTGAGGCACGGAAGTGAATTTAATCGGATTAAAACATATATACATGTAGTAGCTGGTAGTTGTAGGATAGAGATTCTTCTGAGAGAGGGTTTGTATATTAAGTGGAAACAGAATTAAATATCGAGAATACAGAATAGAATTAGATAAGATGGAAAAAGAAAAGAGGATAGATAAAAGTAGATGGAAAACACATCCACCGGAGACATGTGAAAATTAATCAAGCAAAATGATCATGAAAACCGGATAACATGATATCAAATTAAATGTGATCAACTTTTTTCAACCTTACTTCTTCTTCTTCTTACTTTTTCTTGGCCACCTCACAAAGCATGTGGTCTAACTCACTAGTGGGCCATCTCAAGTAGTGGTAGTATTAGTAGAAGTTTTTACTGATGGCAAGTGAATGATTTATTCAAAAATTGCTACCATTAGAGGCACACGATATGTACAGTTATGTGTGTGCCTCAGAATGTTACACTTGTACATACACACAGGATGGCCGCTTAAATATATTCACTTGACTAGTGATTTTAGTAAATCATCATAATGATAATCATCATTTACCCCAAGTACTGACAGTTTTTTTTCTCGATCAGAATGATTTGTGTTGTGTAATCATTGGCAATTGTTACGAAATGTTGATACTAAATACAAAAAAGAAGACCAATACTATTTCTTATGCTTACTCGATAGCATATCAAACGAAGCAAACCAATCGTCGATAGTTTTAATTGGTCTTTTATTGAAAGAAAATGATGATCGATAGAAGATGATGGTGATTAAGAAGAAGAAGAAGAAAAAGAAGCTGGAGCTGAAAAGAAAGAAGAAGAAGAGGCAAAAAAGAACAAAATTTTGAAACTAAAGACTGCGGAACGAGGACAGAATCAATCGATTGAGACTTGGTATAGATAGATGTCTTCTCTGCATTCGATCATGTCTCAATGAATCTAACTCATTTTGTGAATAAAAAAAGGAGTAGAAAATAATAGTCAAAACATTGATCAAACATCGATCGAAAGAGAAGCCATTTGATTTGGAAGGAAACAGAAAAAAGTCAGGAAAAAAAATCATCTAACAAGATGAACAAGTCATGTGAGTCCAAATCATATTGAGTAAAAATCGAAAACTGATTGTAAGAAATGAGGAAAAAAGAATTGGTTCACTTTCTAATCATCAAGCCTTTGAGCCTAAATTAGAAAAGAGGTTATCTAATCGAATATATTTTTTTCTCTTTTTTTAATCTGATATCTGAAACAAGCTTAATGAAGATACAAGTTGGTCTATGAATGATAAACCATGAAAAATTTTCCAATCAATCTTCATTGTCATAAGAAGTAATGATTGAGGTGATATCGTTGAGACCATATCCGTTTTCACATAATTTTATGATTCAACTATTTCATCTGACCTTGAAATATCATGAAAATGAGACAATATTGTGTATTTTTGGAGACATGAAGAAGAATACATATTTAAAGCAACACTAGTCAATACGATTTCAAAATATTTTCAAATATTTCGCCTGACACTAATCAATAGAGGCTAGTTGTTCATCATATGGCATGGATATCGAAGTCATTTCTCTACATCATGTTGCGTGTGAATGTTTATTCTGGTATCACGATTTCAATCGATTTGAAAAAGTTTTGAATGAGAATATAATATCAGTGGTTTTTGTTATTGCGATAGCAATTCAAATACAAACGAGACCTAAGAAGCCTGTTACAGTTGTTATTCATCTCTTCCCGCATCATCACGATTGAGCAATCAGATCTAACAATATTGTGATGAAGAAGACAAATCGATGGTCAAGAGAACCCGCACACACAACGACACACATCACTGACCAGTGGGCATTTTTCAATCATAATAATGAGCTGCAAATATGTAGCCACTCGCCTAAACAGTGTATCCATTATCAATTGATTAGTATTCAAAGATCATCCTCACGGAATGACATTGATTTAGTGTGGTGAGAAGAGGATGAAAAAGATGTGAAATCAATGATTTACTTACCTTATGATTTTTATTCTCATTGTTCACTTTGAATATCAATAAGAGTGAAAACCATAGTAAAAATATGAAAATAACTAATTTTAAGCGGCAAAATCGTATGATCATTGTCAAGACTCGATTTTGTTTCGAGTCTTCGAATAGGAAGACCACCACATCAAGATGGAAGAAGCACGAAAAAGGAGGAAGATCGAAGAAGGAGGAGAGAGAGAGAGCGAAAGATGAGGATGAAAAAAAACCAAGATTCACAATCGATTGCACACTAACATTTTGACATAATTATCGGTGTGATAATGATCACAATCGATTGGCCTGATTGGCCCGTCGATATCAAAATTGGCTTGAATTTATAGAACGCCAATATTGAGTCACAATTTCATTCAGCATTTAGCTTTCAAATGATGGCAGAAACATGAAGCAATTGCAAATTGTATTCTCTCTCTTTTCCAGGATTCCAGGAACAAGTTTAACAGGAATCCTGTCCAATCCTGAACTTTCTTAGAACTGGCGCCAAATTGGAGGGATGCTGGTACCAAGCACTTATCATCGAATATTCGATGTTCTATTAGGGACATCGAAATTCTACTCGACAATGTATTTCGAGTACTGAATATTGAGTATGTTTGAGGATGAAAAATTTATTCTTTTCGTGAGAAAATCAATCATTTTATTTTATTGAACAATAAAGACCAGAATAACATGATGATATTTTTTTATAAGGATGTATATCTTTATAATTTTGGTTTTAGTTTCGAAAAAGGTTTTTTTTTCTTCCAGTGAATTGTATTCCTGTGGTTAGTTTGTTTTGTTTCGATGATGATTCAAAATAACCCCCAATTTATGTGAGCTATATTTTTTTTGGTTGAAGGCGAGATAGGTAATAGAATTAATAGCATTCTTTTCAATAGCGTCTGACGCAAAAATGAATGATTTTTGTTTTTCCATTTGCAATTAAAGTTGTAGTAGTTGTGGTAGTAGTTGTTTGAACAAGGTTTTTCGAAAAAGGTGTGAAAATGACAATCTTGAATGAGTGTTGAGAAAAGGTTTTCAAGAGTGGAGAGGACAGATTTTATCATCTCGGAATTCGAGTTTTAAAGATATGATAGATTTTTTCGTTTCTCATTTAAGGTATATTTATATATGTATGTATGTTCAATGGTATTTATTTATATTATTGACTAGAATTAATGATCAAAATTAGAGATGATGCTTAGAATGCTGCCGAAAAAAAAATATTCGAAATCAGAGTGAAAAGATGGGATGTGATTGATACAATGTGTGTATGTGTATGTGTTTGTGTGTTGTGTGTATTTGAGAATTTAGAAAGTGAGATAAAGAGGAGAGAAAAATAGAATAGATCAAAATCTAAGGTCACTCTCAAGTCATCCCAGTGCTGTGTCCTGTGGATGATATTCATCATAAGCCCAACTGTCCAAAAGTGAGGGTTTAAACCATGCAAAGTAGATGAAAAATGATACCGTAAAAACTCCAAAAAGAAAAGGGAACACAAATTTTGATATTCGATCAATAAATCTCGCTTGGCGTGTATACGAAGATGCACCTATCTCAGTCCATGGATGAGGTCTTCGAAGCCATGCGAAAACTGATGCAGTAGCTCTCATTCGACCATCAGTTGAATCTGGTGATCGACATTTACGATCATTTCCACCACCGCCACCCACACCACCGACACCCACACTCACTCCACCGGATGGAGTGCCAATAAAGCTGGTTGTTCGATGATTAATTTGTCGAGCTGATGATGTTAACATTGGATCCTCTTCCGCTACCAGAGGTGTTCTAACTTCAAATTCACTCTGATTAAGGCCATCTTTGGTACTTGTTTCGGCTAATTTTCGACCATTACTCTGGTGATTACAGGAGATATAAGTTTAAGAGAGTTTAAAAAGAGAAATTCTCAGCATCAATCTTATCATGTGGGAATGATGAATTTGAAAAATTTGCACAACATCTTCCCATAGTGTCATTTGAAATTGGATCACAAATCTAATCAAATCATTAATTAGTAGCATCATTCATTTGACTCACCGAAATTTGATTGTTTAGAGCAGCTCGAAACGCTTCACTAGGCTGATCACTTGAGTTGGGCCTACTTGAGTGATGCATTCGACGATATATATAATTAACAATGATAAACTCTATCATGGATGCGTAAATGAAGAACATACAAGCTGCATCCCAAAGATTCATCGCAGTTAAATTTGAGACAACAGGTAGTGAAGATCGAAAGCTATAGAGGTAGAGAGAAAGAGAAGAAGAAAGAAAGAAATGTTTATGTGTGAATTAATGTGAATTAATAATTGCCCACTAATTATCAATTAAAAGTGGCCACTATATTCATGATAGTGATACCGCATGAATCAATTATGTCACTGATGAATTTCGGAGAGTGATAATATTCACTCTCTTTTCTCAATGAAGTAGACAAAATCGATTAATCGTTAATTTGAATGTGTGTATGTGTGCGATCAATCTCATTTCTAAAGTAATCTGAGCCACTTCAGATATGAGAACTTTTGAAAAAAAGACTTGACATGTGGCAAGTCAATTGACCACTTCATATAAATAATCACTTTGGATAACATTAATCGTCACAGTAAATCCTGTCCACTTTAGCACAGTTGAATCACGCTACCATGTCATTGCTCAGATTATTTCTTCTTCTTCTTTTTACAGATTAATAATCAAAATTTGCTTCCTGTGCATCGAGGCATGTAGACAGTGATTATTTTCCTTGAATAACGGTAAAAGTGCCGTCAAGAATTTTTCACCAACGATTCATGGTAGAAGGTCCACAGCCAGGACACATACACATACACACACATAGAGATGACATGAATTGGATGAAAATTGCTTCCGACTCAAGAGGAATCATTAATATTTCAGATGGTAAACACACAAACTATTTTTTCGAACCTGTTTGTGGTAGTACAAAAGTTCAACATGGTCGTCACACCGATCATCACACGAGCGGGAACTGCATTAACATCAAGCCAAAAACTGATGAATGAACTGGTCACCAGTACCATTCCGGGCACAAAAACAGTACTGAAATAAAACAATTTGTCCCGTGTAAAAATTAAGTATACACTCAAACAGCTGAATTCATTTCGCCATGAATGATGCTCTCTACACCGTCCGGTTGCATTTTTGCTTAGATATGCATTAAGTGAACGAAATGAGTTTGAATTGAAAATTGGAACCGAATTGTGAGGCTTCCATCGGAATTCCAATTGACTAGCTTCATAAGACACTGTCAAAGGGTAAAAATAAGAAGAAAAAGGAAAAATGTTAATTATCATCAAGAGTAAGCAATGAATTTTGATGAGCTTTTTTTCTCCTCCTCATCAGAATTCATCTGAATTCAAAATCATCTTTCCCTTGCTGTTCATCATCCAACGTTCAAAAATGTTACAATCCAGATTCTCAGAAGCTGTTGATGGACACCAGAGAGAAAGAGGAAGAGAGAGAGAGAATGAAGGAAAAAGCTATGAAATATCCACTTTCAGGTTAATTGCATGTATCATGAGAGTTGGCTAAGCAATTTGGATAACATTCTCACGATAATAACTCGATCATCGGCCATGGATGTTGAGCAAGCATCATTCCAAATGCTACTTGCTCAAAGCTCAATGAATGATATTCTCTCTCTCTCTCTCTCTCTCTCTCTCTCTCTCTCTCTCTCTCTCTCTCTCTCTCTCNCTCTCTTTCTTTCTTTCTTTCTTTCTCTCTCTCTCTCTCTCTCTCTCTCTTCTCTCATAAACAAGTCACATAGAGAGAGAAAGCAAAGTCTTATTCGTGCCTACCAAAATAGACCAGTAGCCTGGTACCATGAAACAATCTAGTCTCATATGTGACTGATTTGATTACCGAATGAATCTATTTCTTCATCTTATTCTTGTGTGTATCTCTCTCTCTCTCTCTCTCTCTCTCTCTCTCTCTCTCTCTCTCTCTTCATTTTATCGGTCTCAGGACATGAATAGTAAATGGGTAATTCATTGATCCGAGCCTCAGTGATAATATAAGCAGCTAGAGATCTGTTGCGCTGAGTTTATATTCCACCATCTTGATTGCTTCCTCATGAAAGAGAGAGATCCCATCGATTATTGAAGCCATAAACGACGATCAAGATAATCGCTGTGATCGTCAAGCACAGTGTAAGCAAGATCTCAGAAAAAGAGGAATAATTGAATGAAAAATCGAGTCTAGATTTAGGAGCTTTTCTAAGCTCACAATTTTAGAATCGAGATGAGAAATCAAAATTCAGCAAGAGAAAGGCTCACTTATCTCAACATTGGAACTGATCTACTCGAAACTCAAGTGAGAATTACTCAGCATCTACATTTGTATAAGAAAAACCAAAGTTCGTAGAACTAGAGCATCAAACTGATAATCACCGTCAAACTCAATGTTATTTCTTTGATAGAGAAATTCTGATCAAAAATATTCCCAATCTGAATCTGATAGTAGAATAATTCATTGGTGCTGTATAATCGGGCCACAGATTACTGCTCCACGGTGTCCACAATGAACAGGTGAGCATTGGAAGTTCACGATTTTTTGTTCTTCCGGGCAAATGATACAAGTACATGACCTGGATTCAACGGTTGGATAGAAAGTTAAGCAGAAGACAGACAGAGAGAGAGAGAGAGAGAGAGAGAGAGAGAGAGAGAGAGAGAGAGAGAGAGAGAGAGAGAGAGAGAGAGAAATATGTATTCCTAGAGAATACATAATCTATATAGCCACTTCTCGACCATCCTGAGCATATCACTCTATAATGTAGCTCGTTATTCTTGGAAGGTTAACTAAAATCGATTGTGGCTGCTCTTCAACATCTTCTCTTCTCTCTCTCTTTCTCTCTTGGCTGGATGGTCTCCATGAAAGCTATAAGTTTTTAGTATATGATTTTTTTGGAAAGTAGCTCAACACAGTACTCAACTAACATACATACACACACACTTTGCACACAGAGATGCACATACACACACAAACAGATAAACACACACAAAGCTAGAAAAAAGCTCATGAAACTAGACGAATGATAAAAACTAAGGCATGAGCTGGATTTGATGAGCCTCATCATGAAGTCAAAAGAGTGAGAAAAGATCAAGACTCAGGAAGAGAGAAGAAGAAGACCGCAAGTGATGAACACTTTGAACGAAGTGACATGATGATGAAGAAGATGGAGAAGGAAAAAACATGGGAAACAATAGAATGTCTCTGGAGTAGAACTTTCGCCTGATTTCAGATTGAGGCAGCCCTTTGACCTCGCTAATCTCTCTCTCTCTCTCTCTCTCTCTCTCTCTCTCTCTCTCTTGTTCCCCTGAAAAACAAACAAAGTTATGCTCTGATGCTAGTGTATCTCGTATCATGACATTTTTTTTCTCAGCTAGAAACCCTCAAAATAGAATCAATTGCTTTTAAACAAGTGATGAAAATATTTTCTTCCAATGAACATCATCATCTGGAGAGAGTACAAATTTTTTTCTCTCACTCTTCTATACACTTGTTCAAATTGAACTCAACTGAACTAACAACTTGTAAGTATTGATATTATTATGATGATGTGGAGCATGTCTTCGCATGTGATCATGGTTCCGCGATTTTTTTATCTTCACACAAGTCTATTGATAGAAAAATAGGGATCAAGGATTGCTCTTCTGGATGATATTTGAGCAGCATGAGTCTATTTTTCTTTTCTTACATATGCAATAAGAATTTTTTCCATGATGCATTCTAAGGATAAAATCGGAAGCGGATATTGGTTCTTAATGTGCTCCAATATCATGGTTCAGCGTTCTGGATTCTCCATTCCACTTCCATGTGCTTCCGATTAGAATGATTAGTGGATACACTATGATACAGATTGCTTAGCATGAGAATAAGATTCAGTTCATTGGTGGAATGATATCATCTTCGATAGGCTGAAAGTTGATTTCTTCCTAAGGTTTCATGGATGAAAACTTTTGCCCTCTTCCTCATATTCTTTCTCTAGGTTGTTCAATATCCGATTATCTTGAAGAATAAGAATGTGGATGATGAAGACAGTAATGGGCAAGAAATTGTTAATTCAAATGATAATTAGTCATTTTCTCAAAGTGTTCAGAAGATTATTACTTACTGCTTTCAACGGCAAAAAAACATCTTGGACTATCAAATGGAAATATATTCAATTCGCCTTCACAGGTGATTATCATCTTTTGCCTTTAGTAGGTGCAATTGTGCGTCGAAGTTGATGAAAATAGAAAGAGAGAAGAGAAAGAGATAAAGAAAGAAAGAGAGAGAATTAGAATTAGAATACTTTCATAGGAATAAGAATAGGAAAAATAGATAAATAAAAATGTATGATACTAAATTGGCATCATTAATTTGGGAAGGAAGTAGCCCGGTTAATAGGAAATGGTTAACAAGAAGTACAGACAAAGATCATATGCACGAAAGGATTCCTCTTAAGAAAATTGAAACTCTTATCTTTACTCATCATTTTTAGGCAAACGAAAATGTTCAAGATAATTTAAATTTTCACGCTATTGTTAATACTGAGTGATCATCATCGTTATAAAACTCATATGTTTCGGGCCAAGGATATTGTTCCTCAAAAATAATGAACATTTTTCCCTTCACTCAGGGAACACACATATACACACAAACATTTCTCTATGCTATTTCTTTTTTCGGTTCCTGATGACCTTCCTAATTTAAATAGATCACGTCAATTGGAGGTGGAACATACACATACACACTCACACACACACTTGAAGAAGAAGTATTCAAATGAGAACTCTCTTATTATGATAAACTCTTTGGCAAGAGAATACTTCGACGTCATGGTGAAGAAGAGGGGTTGAACAGCCTGGAAACTTTTCAACCCTAATCCAGTGAATCTGATGAGCTTCTCTTTCCCTCTCTTTTCCTGCAATGTTATCCATGATTGAAAAGTCAGGGAGAAAAAGATCACATGAAACATTTCATCTTCCAAGTCATGTAAATGAGCAAGAAAATCACTATAATTTTCTTCCAAATTTTGTTGGAAAAAACATGGAAAAAAGGTATCAAATGTCTATCGTGAAGGCTACATTTCAGTCAATTCTTCATGGTCAATCTCTTCTACACTTGATGAAACTTTCGACGCCTATCGTAAATGAATTTTTCTTTCTCCACTCATGATGATACTGTACACCTTCGAACACCAATCAAGTGAGTGACTCTGATTGGAGTGAAATTTCAATTTTTAGTAACTAGAGGATGCCTTCTGGAGGAGGAGAAAAAGAGAGGATGGAGAGGCGAAGAAGAAGAAGAAGAGGAAGTATGTTAAAAAAAAGATGAATTAGACAGCAAAATGAGATGAAATGATTGAATAGATTTAAATTAGCAGCAACTGTATGCATGTGATGAGCTGATTTTCTCAGAGGTTCTACAAGTCGAGACATGAGAGAAAGAGAGGCTGAGATGGAGAGAGAGGGTGAAAAAAAATTTGATGGAGTCAAATTCCATTGAAATGATGTCATGATAGCTATTTTTGGAGTCATTCTGACTCGAGATTTCTTTCTCTTTCCAACATCACCTCATGAACACCTCGAACTCATTTGTTGTTGAAAGAATATTTTCACTTGCCTTTCACTGTGTGTCACCTATGATGAGCCCTTTAACAAGCCTTTTCTTTATGGTAGGTAGACGGAAAAACTGTGCAGAAGGACATCTGAATAGGATTGAATTTGAGTTTCATGACCAAAGACAAAGAGAATATCAAATATTTGAGGCAAAAATCGATTTTTTTCGAGTATATTGAGTCATGAAATATTCATTACTGGAGCTCTTTTATTGGCTCTTTTTTAAATAGAAAAAAAGTTCTTCAGAGGAAGAAAAAAAAGTAAAAATAGACGAAGAAATGAAGCCTGAATTACATTAAAATAATCATTCGTTCGATTTATCCATGATCGAATGGAAAAATTCGAAGAGTGAGAGAGAGAGATCAATTCTACATTGAGATGAATTGAAATGCAAACATTCAAGAGGTTTTATTCAGGAGGAATCCAGCTGAGAGAGAAGAGCTTATCAATCGAAGCACCATAAAGCAATAAAGTCCACAAAATCTATCAAATTGAATAAATAACGGGAAAATCCTCGAATAGATCAGTTGGAATATTTTCTTTCTATCTCACTCTTCCTTGAAGCTTCGATGAAAGAATTGAGAAAATAGTCTTTTGTTGGTAGACTAATCTATTCAAAAAATTGAAGTTCTCACACTTCATTCATAAATTTGAACAATTAATTCTGAATCAAAAATAGATTCCCAAAAAAATTGTC
This sequence comes from Brevipalpus yothersi, assembly GCA_003956705.1. Lineage (NCBI taxonomy): Eukaryota > Metazoa > Arthropoda > Arachnida > Trombidiformes > Tenuipalpidae > Brevipalpus > Brevipalpus yothersi. Next base: position 44,261 of record QZCP01000086.1, read on the forward strand.
TCAATTCAAAGTGTGACTCAATTCTCCATCAATTGTCATCTGGAACAGGACGAACAATCTCTGTAATTCAAGGAAGCTTAGAAAAAAAAGTTTTGTCAAATGTCTAGAATTCCTCTCAAATCAGCTACACAAGTCACAAATTTTTCTGGGTCATCTAATGAATGGGGAAGAATTTGATGTTCGATAAATAGTGTACTAATGAGCAAAACAGTAATTCCGTTTTCAACACAACTCTACCTTCCCAGCCTTATAACCAAAATTATTACCGTTATACTGACAACAGTAGGAAGAAAACAGTACTCCAGTGAGCTTGTATTGCTATGGTTATTCATAAAAAACCTGGAATAATGGGAGAAGATTTTTCGGAAAAGAAAAGCTGAAAATAGACAAGCAATATCATGAAAAGCGATAACAAAAAAGTGAGCAATGTGTGTGTGAGAGAGAGAGAAAGAATATTCTCTTCTCTTCTAGTGGGCTTGATAGTGAAACTTGGCCAAATACTGCCGAGGCATAATTTATGCCTATGCCTTTGAAACAATCACGAGATAACATGAATAAATAATTCACTGGTGAGTACTCTGTCCCCATGCCATCGGTATAGTATTTTCGTTGGCCAAGCATGAGAGCAGAGAGAGAGAGAGAGAGAGAGAGACTATTTTCGGTTCATGGTTAGAATCAGATTCTCGATTAACTGAGTCCCAATTGTTTGCCCATTTTGTAGAAGCAAAATTGAAATACACTTCTGACATGTAGGAGGAAAGTGTATCTTATATTATTTGGATGCTGACTGTGTGTGTGAATGTGAATGGCATACTACAAATCAGCCCAAAATGATTACATTGAATTTAATATCAGCCATTACCTAGAGAAAAAATAGCATATATATAAAATATATAAAATAGCGAAAGCAGCATATAAGTTTATACATCTTCATGATGAATTCTTGTCACTCAAATATGTTCGTCTGGCAATCTCAATGAAAATTGATTTGATTCTCAGTGATGGGGCATGTGCTGAAGTGTGATTACTTTTCTGGATAGTTTTGCTTGAAGGCTGATAGATAGTGATTCTCTTTTTCTTTTTTCTTCGTTCCCAGCATTCGATGAAATTGGGAGAATCAGTTTCGAAGATTCATGATATTGGATAACGAAAGTATCAGAAATGGAACAATTTCCAGAGAGAAAGAAAATTACACACAGACAGATATATGCATACACACACACTCATACACCAAGTCATGAAATACACCAGAAAATTCTAAGATGATAATAAAATTTATCAACATCTTACCTAGTTATATATACCACAGTACCGTTGGGAAAAATTTTCAAAGCCATTAACATTGGTCCAGCTTCATTATATGTCTTGAATTCTCCGTGCAAAATGAAATAAGTGTCTGGCTTCCATATTGAATCTTTATGCCTCAGACCATTCAAATATATGTGCTCCTGGTTTGTTCCATCTTCACGATAAAATCGTAGACGATCGTCTATCCAATCTTGAAAAAGTAGAAATTCAATCTCATACTTCAAACTTGACTCATCCGGCGATGACATGGATAGCATGAGAACGCTCACATTAACCACGGTTTGCTCTGTGTGTGATCAGAATACATACATAGATAAATATATAAATAAATGGAAAAAGATTTATCAGTATTGAGTATGTAGCAAACGACTATAGTAATGTGCAATGATCATAAGGATGAGAACAAGGCATCATCATATTAGACTTGAATGGAACTCTCCATGAACGCTTGACCAGTGTGGCTTTTTTTGGTGATTTGGGCTCATAGAGTGTATATCAGCTCTCAGAATTCATTTTCCATGCTCTACTCCACCCAATCCTCACACACATCAGTTATGAAGAGAGAGAGAGAGAGAGAGAGAGAGAGAGAGAGAGAGAGAGAGAGAGAGAGAGAGAGAGAGAGAAAGAGAGAGCAGAATAGAGATCAGAAATGTGAGAAAATACAGAATAGATTTGTTTGCAAATCTTCTGGATTTACTCAGAAGGAAACATTGTCCAAGCTACCACACTTTTGGTGACACACTAGAGACAAATAAGACATGTCTAAAAGTTAAGTCACAATAGATGTATGAGCCATGAATAACTGTTGCATATTGACCTGGTGGATTTTTGCTGTCGATTTTATCGTATGTCATAGGGAATGTCAGAATTCAGTTGGATTCATCATGCAGAGAAGTTGGACTCTATAATGAGCATCAAGATTTGTGTGCCTGTGTGAATAATTTGCCACACAAGTTAGATTCTCATGATGATTTTTACATATTTAAGAGGTACCTTGCTTTCTTGCTGCAAGCTTTTGTGATCCATATCGTAAAGGAGGCCCTGGAAAACAGCCTATTTCAGGAATATCGAAATTCAATACCTCAATAAGTCTCATGATAAACTCGATAAAGGCAATATGAACACAGAATACAGATAGAATATAGAGAATGTAGAGATGGGGGAGAATCAACCTGAAAAGATTTGAAACGAATCTTGCTCAATATGACAGTTGAAAACCTTGTCCAAATCTTGTTATAAATCTTGATATTGTATAAATTCATATTCTTGTTGTCACCATTGAAGATTGACAGTTTGTCAGTCTCAAGAGTCTCTCTCAAAACATAACGGTACATGCAACGGTACTGGCCTCATGAGCATTTGTGACCGGTGTGCTGATCGAGACAGGGCAAATGCTTTCGTAATCTCAATTCCCCTACCTACATCATCATGATTCTATATGAGCATCATTACAGGGGCTTTTCCATTTTGACATGCCAGAGCATAGAATCAGCCCAAATCTCCATATTTCACAGACAGAACTCACTCATCACTCTTTTTTCCATCATCTTGGCTTGGAGCATTTTTGGGTGAGCCAGTCATGATAACAGAGAAAAAAAGGAGAGACAGAGAGAGAGATAAAATCATTTTCTGGGGGCAAATTCTCAGAACGGCTAACGTGATCATGACAGCAAGATAAAACAAATGAATGGATGGAAACGGAGATGATGGTGATGAAAGCAAAAAGAACTTATATCCTTCTCCAACAAAGTAGAAAATGACTTTCAATACATTTCCACATGAGAAGAGAGAGAAAGGCAAAGAAAGAGAGAGAGAGAGATGACTAATGGACACAAGACATCTTTCAATCGATTATGACTCTTTCTTCAGTAGAATGAGGGCATTTTAAAGTAGACCTCTTGATTGCTAATTCGATCAGACCAATCAGTTGCTGTACATCTAACAATGAGAACTGCAATCTATTTCATTTCCCGAGAAAAAATTCAATTCAATTACAGCTTACTTCTCCTCCCCCATGAATTGAATATCACTTTGACCATCATCGTACACAGAAGAAGTGAGAAAATAACCATGAATTCTTCCTATAGTATATTATTGATGTTATTCCCTCTCTCTTTCGCTTACTCACTTTTTCTTTCAACTTCTTGGCCATTCAATTCACGATGCCCTCTATTCAGCAACACGTATCCGATTCTGGATTCCATTCCAAGCTTCCATAGCCACGATGACCATGATGGCCATTATCAATCTATTCAAGTAACTTTTGCACCCTCTTTTTTCTCTCTGGAATACATGTCGGTGTTGGTGAAACAACAACAACGTCACTACACTAAGCAACGTGAAATGTTGGCTCAAAAGTCGATGTTGATGTTAAGATATTGGAAGCCTCTCTTCAGCCACCAAGTCGCTTGTCAAGAAAAGAAGTATTGATGATGAATTGTCCTAAGAAATAGCGCAAAATCCGTCATGCATAAATTATCTTATTCACACCCATTTTTTCCATTCTCTCTTCTTTCGAAGGAATCATCATCAACTCTTGACGAAAGGTAATACTATTCCTGGATACTTGGAATCGGAATGATAAATGAATATATACTGCTAGCCATCAGAATTCTCATTGCGAAAGAGAGAGAGAGAGAGAGAGAGAGAGAGAGAGAGAGAGAGAGAGAGAGAGAGAGGAAATGTAAGGGTAATAGACATAAATGATTGAACTACCCTGATGTCTGTTTTTTCTGATTATTAAATGAGCAAAATATCATATAGTGGCAAAAATAATAATCCAGTAGAGTAGCTTACTCCAGACAAAATCATCGAAACTCTAGAGGCCAGTATGCTCCAGCTATCAGTATGACTCTTCACCTTGCTTGATGAGTTTTGCAAGTATCAAAGGTGATAGCAAATACAGCCAGACCATGATGAGGTATTGGATTGAACATGTTGAAAGAGGAGGAGGACAAATGGATGTTTACCAAGAGTGATCATTGGATTGCAAATGGCAAAACACATATTGTCCACTCTTTTAATCGAAAAGTTATTACCAAATTCAGTTATTCTTAGATATTCTTGGAATGGGAAAACTTTCTCACCTCAATTCTGAATGGTCAAGTCTGATTGATACACACTCGAAAATGTTTACAAACGCAATATACACACATACACATGAGCTGCCACAGGTCAAACATTGAAGATGGTGTCAAGAGTTGCCTTTTTCATGATGGAATAGAATAGGATAGAATAGGATAGGATAGAACAGAATAAATAAGATTGTCTCTTACCTGAAGGCAAAACGTATTGATCATATTTGCTATAGTTTTTGGTAGTCAAATAATCCAGAATCTCTTTTTCCGTTGAAGAACTAGGAAAACTATAGGAAAAAGGTAAACGAAAAAGGAGACAGAGAGATAAAAAAAACTATGAGTTGAGAGAAAATGAATTACGAAACACAATCTGATCGAATTGAACACTGTATTCAAGGTATAGATTTGATGGTGAATAATTTTGTGTGAGGAAAAAAGGCTTTCCCGAGAAAACTAGATTCTTTTGGATTCCCTAATAAGCAATGATATAAGACAAGAGCTGTTGGATAATCAAAACAATTTGATTTACATGCAAGTAAGTTTGTTCAGACAGATTGTGTGTGTAAATTTTATTTACAGAGGTTAATCTAACTTATTCAAGGATAAACTTTGATTCACTCGAGTATCTGGTATCCATACCAGAATGAGAGGCATCTTTATCATCTGGGAGAAGAATTTGATACAAAATTACAGAGATCTCTGTTCTTTTTTTCCCTCCATTTCTATTGAAACTCTCAGCTTGAATACAAAATATTTCAGTACCTCAAAAACAAAAAGAATAAAATATAAAGTCTGAGAATATATTTCCTTTCTCAAGTTTCTAAAATTGATGAAGATCACACTCGAGAATTCTCGTCTACAAGCCGTGGAAAGCTGTTGGCTTATCGTGACAGAAAAATCCATCACTTTATCGTAAATTTTACCACAACATCAACTGATTACGTAACATGTCTCACTAAATCTGATTTTCTCTAATGCAAGTGTGTGTCCTTATACTTTACTGTTTCTGTTCGATGGAGTTGAATGTTTATCATTTTCTTTCTTCCTCTCAAGACACTCGTTGCCTAGCTTTTTTACTAGTCAGAATACTTGGCAAAAGTGTTCAAGGAATTGGTAGAAAAGTTCACACAGGGGGAATGATGAGATGCAGATAGAATTTCTTATCATGTGTAGAGGGAATATTTCGTATGAAAAATTTTCTCTCACTAGTGTGTGTTTGTATGAAAAACTGTGAAATGAAAAAACTTTCCATTCCACTCCCAATGATGAAATATAGCTCAATCATTTATCATTCAAATTCGTCAGTCAATGTTGTCGTTACTTTTCCTCTCTATCTTTCGTTGAGATGAGGAAGAGGATGAAGAAGAAGAAAAAATTGTCATCAATGTAGAACGGAGACATTTCCTCTCTCTCTCTCAGGTATGTAGTAAGTAAAAACTTGTAAAATATTCATTCAACATCTCTCAATTGGGATGAAGCATTAATGCCTAATGGAATCCAATAGAATGTCATTTTCTTCTCTCTTATTGATTCATGCAAAGTATCGCAATCCATCGACTGGGCGTTCGGAAGGGGAAATTGTATGGACTATCTGAATGAAAAATATCATAGATTCAATTTAATGTCAATATTAGTGGAAAGAAAAAGATCATGATAGTGGAGTGAAATTGTACAGATTTTGGATGGACGCTGAAATATGTATATGTCACACACATACATGTATATTGACTATCTTTTGCTGTGTAGGTCAATGGATTGTTCGATATTTTGAGAAACATTTGATCTGATTATAGATTTTTACTATTGATGATTAAAAAAAGTAAGAAGCACAAGATCAATAAAATGGGTGAAAAGGAGGAGAAAGAAAAGTTTATCACTCCGATTGACGAATGATAATGGGTATAAGTGGAATGAAAGTGGGAGAGACAGAGACACGAGAATGAATGAAGATATGAATGTATATATTAAATAGATATTGTATCGATTTTATTTACCTGGGTGTATTATTGTACCCACTAGAAGCGGCCAATAGTTGAGGTAGAAAAAGATATATCAAAAAAATAGGCTCTAATATGATCGCAATCCAAAACGGACCGGACATGATATCGGCTGATGAGCAGCGGCTCTTGAAACAATATGATATTGCAATCTGTTTTTACCCTATTCCAATCAATTCAATTTGAGTATATCATTCTGATCACATACAGAGAGGACACAGTCGATGAGCCGGATAATGGTCATGGATTGCAATTTTCCAATTAATAGCGGAAGCATGATGAGGATGATCAATGAGATGTCTTGTGAACTTGAAAAATCTTTCTCTCTATTTTTCGAGTTGAGGTATTGATGAAAATCAGTAGATCAAACGAAGAGAAAACTGAGAGAAGAAAAAAGTTGACAAAATAGATATGTTCCAGAACGTAACCCAGAGAAACCAAAGTCAAAAGCAAGAGGCACACAAAACACAGAGGAAAGTATATATACACAGAGAGAAGAACAGAGAGAAAAAGAGAAATGAATGGCAAATAAATGTTTAACTCATGTTCTCCACTGTGTTTATCATCGCACTGATTAGATGGGTCCACATTTGACTGGTTACCTTATTGTTTTTCAAGATCGATCAAACAAATGTCCTCCCAAAGTTCTCACACACATATACACACACATGAGTTCGAAAGAATGGCATGTTCTACTAACACAGTGGAAGCCATCTGAACGGTCCCTGGACTTTTTTCTATCTCTATCTCTCACTTGTTCTCACTTGCTCTCGTTACTACTAGATCTCGATTACAGAGAGCTTCAATTCGATATTCCCTTCGTTCGCATGCCCGATTCTAGTCACGCTCTTCGAACTACTTCTACTGTGAATTCGAATTCACTAGATTATTCTGACGATACTTTTTCTCCAACTATCATGATACAATTGCTGGCGACATCTTTTGCAACGATTTCATGATGATATTGGAATTTTATCGTTATCATGGCAACCAGAATGGAATCCGAATAGTAGCGCCTACTTCATTAACGTGATTGAATCGTTCCCTCTCTCTCTCTCTTGGATGATGATTCATTCAGTGCTAATAATAGCTTGAGAAAACGTCTGTGCAATTCAAGCCCAAAAACATAATATGTGAAGAATGTTTACAAGATTCCAGGGAAATATTTTCGATTTCTAAGATCAACGATCGATGTGAAATCTAACCTCGGTCCCTGATAATCTGGAGTAATTCGTATGCCACACACACACACACACACACACATAAATGCCCAGACAGAGGGGCTGAGTTGTGAGTAGTTCAGTGATTGTTATGAATACTAATTTGCATTTCAGAGTATCTATCCGGGATTGAATCCCTCGTAATGAGTCCATAGATTGAGTGCATTATAGCGAAAATTAACTGTACCTTGGAAAAAAAAGTTTGCACACACATACAAAAAGAATTTTCACAGAATCCAGGGAACTATGCAAACATCCCAAAATTTTTGAGTATTCTCTTCACTACTATTTTTCGTGCTCAATATTTCGACAATTAAGGAGATGTGTTAAAAATCATTGCCGCGTGAGGCAACAATTCTACACCAGAAGGGAAAAACTATTAGCAACTTTTGTATGATATTAATGAGAGGAAAAAAATCAAATTTGACTCTAATACATAAAGAGATGGAGAGAGAGAGAGAGAGAGAGAGAGAGTTGATAATTTCAGCCGGATATGGAATAAGTCAAGTGAGAAAAGAAGGTAAATTTTTTTCAAGGTTCATCTAACTCGGCCACAGAGAATTGGTTTTGTTGATAAACACTCTGTATTTTCATTTTGTTGATGAAAAAAAATCAAGTGGAAATGATGAAGGGAAGAAGATGAGGAACAAGTTAATACATTGAATTAGATCTGCTTCCATTAGGGATGTTCTTCTGTGTATGTGTTGATATAAGCTGCTTTTTTTCTCTTTTCTCTTCATATTATGCTTCCGCTCATTTGATCGGAAAAAAAGTTCCAACATGGAAGAAAAAGTTTTAGAGGACGCTTTTCTTGAGGAAAAGATAAACCTCAACCTTCGTATTGATGGAGAGAGAGAGAGAGACAAGTTTGTGGCACTAAAACGCCTCCGGGCATATGATGGATGAACTCAAAGTTTGAAGTTCATACCCGATTGCTATCGGCAATGTCTGATTGGATTATTGGACACATACTATGAGCTGAATATGAGTGTTTCTTTCTTAATGAATGACCAATACTTGATGAACTGATGAACGGAAAATTTTACCTTCAAGCAGTAACAGCAACAGCAATAGAAGAGAGTGTTCTCGAAAACACCTCCAAAAATTGAATGAATATACATGTTCAGTATATATGTACAAACTTCTCAGATTAAGTGTATGTTGTTTAAGGTTTGAGTGTCTTTTTGCAATTTGAAATCATTTATCGCTTGGTGAGCCATTCACAAAATGGAACTTTTCTCAAATGATTTCAATCTCATTGAAGAACGTGGTGCGTGTATGATATGTGTGTATAAGTGTGTTTTAGTGAAAGTGGAATGGAATGGAAAAAGAAGCGAAAAACGAGTAAGCAAATAAAACTTTTCAGATAAAGACAGAACTTGTGTATAGATGATCGAAGAGAGAGAGAGAGAGAGAGAGAGAGAGAGAGAGAGAAGAGTAAAAGAAGAAGGTTAAATGTGAACAGACCGAAGGATTACATCGATTCGGTCGATTTATGCCATCACCATTCTTGTGATTCTTGTGAATCAAGTTGTTGTAGTACAGTTGTAGTTGTACTTTTACACACACATACATACATTTTGTTGACTATTATTTGCTGTGAAAAAGGTTATTTTGCCCAATAATTCGTATTCCCTTTTCTCTCGCTTCGTATTTATGATAGACAATCATAAGTAATCATTTTCAAGAGGAAAAATCACTGATTAACTTGAGTATTAGGGTTGGTCTATCCGATTTTGGGGTAACTTTGTAGCTCTTTTTTTCTCCCTCTTTCTTGCCACCATCGAATATTGAAACTAGAAAATATATACAATTAAGTATCGAAAGGTTAAAGTTATAATGGGCATTTGAGGAAAGGTAAAAGATCGTGGGATGACTTTCAGCTGATCAATAATGCTTACTTAGCTAGATTGGAGAGAATGTGTGAAAGTGAAATCAGAGGCTTAGTAATATACCCACAAAGTATCTAGTAAAATATATACATGAGAGAGAGATATTTTTCGTGTGCAAACTTTTCTCGATGCATAGAGAAAGATGTAAAAATTGAATCTAAATCATCACCATCATCACCATCATAATTGGAGATGATAAATCAGGAATATCTTATTATTATAATTATTACTGAATATCCAGCGAAAGTGAAGAGTCAAATACTGTCAGCCAGACGATTTAACGGTAGCGTCATAATACATCAGCTTTGGGCTTGTTTCGTGACGATGAATATAAAGTCAATGTCTTTGCTGATCTCTTCTTGATATCGGATTTATTAAGAGAAAATATTGCATTGCAATGTATGGATGAAAGGATCTCAATTTCTTTCTCTCTTCCATTTCATGGTGTGATAGATGATGAGACCTTGCATTGTCTTGATTTGAATTCATTTTCGGAGAACAGAGAGAAAGAGAGAGAGAGAGAGAGAGAGAGAGAGAGAGAGAGAGAGAGAAAAGAGAAAAAGTTTCGCATCACATGAGAAAGAATGAGAGAGGAGAAAAGAGAAAGAGCATCTTTGACGAAATGAGGATGTATAAATGTTATATTCAGTTTGCGACGAAATTTTGCCCTTTTGTCTGAGTATGAGAAACAGAAAGAAAAATAAGAATAAAAAGAATCGATCGAACTCATCTTTTTTCATCTCTCTATTCCTCTTTCTTTCTCTTTCTCTCTCTTTCTCATCATTTCTACTATTTTCAATTGGGTGAAGGACTCAAGAGCGACATGATGCGGCTTTTGATCATCTTCTTTTCTCAGAATAAGATGATCTTTTCTCTCCTCTTCTCTCGCTTTTTCACTGCCAGTCCGCTTGCTTGTTTGGCGAAACTTGCATCGCCAGTCGAAAAAGTGGGCTACTTGAAGACAAACTTGGCTCATGATCAACAAACAGCCTACTTTGCATCATCACCAAACAGAAGCAGCAGCATCTTTTGCTCTCCAACTTTTATCCTTGAATCATTTCATTCTGTCCTCAACATCTTTCGCTCTTCATCTCTCGAGCGCCAAAAGGAAGATGATCCCACTACATGAGAGTGAACATGAGTGGGTTGGGAAAAAGAGAGAGAGAGAGAAGTGAAAACATTTCCATCAGTTTTCCTACAATATCGAGTGTGTTATGTACATGATGTTCTGGGTATATGTTGGAGAAGAGTATGAGTGTGCATGAATGAGAGAGAGAGAGAAAAAAAGTTGGAAAATATAGCAGCATCAATTCGATTTGATTAATGGCAACGAATGACGGAAAATAGTAGCTGATTGCGAAGAATTGCTTGCTGTGTTTTGTGAAATATTGGCATTAGAAGTGAGAGATTTCGTGCAAAGTATATTGACATTTACTTGACGTTACTTTGTGTCCCTTACATGCATGTAAGCAAATATTTTTTCCATTGATTCGCTTGGAATATGTGTATGTATGTGTGTGTAAGAGTTGGTGAAAGGGAGAGAGAAAGAGAGAGACTCTACTCTGATTATAATTCACCACTTTGATGAGGTGGGAATATGGTGTGGAAAAGCGAAATGTCTAGGTCATTGGTGGACTAGATTGGAATACAATACACCCACCCAAAGGGTATGATCAGATATTCCAAGTTCATGGAATAGGCGTCAGAGTTGATGGCTTTTCCATGCAAGAAAGAGTGAATGAGAGAGAGAGAAAGTTAATGAATGCTGAATGGGTGTAACATGCTTTCTCATGATCATCTGAGCAATTCTGATCATCATTTCTTTCCTCTCTCTCTCTCACTTTCATGCTTGTAGAGTAAGCGAGTAGAAACAAGAGAGAGAGAGAGAGAGAGAGAGAGAAAGGTCCTAAATTTGTGAGAATTGGATTCTGGTGAACAGAATCGACTATTGAGTAAGAGAGAAAGAGAGAGATATATAGAGAAGGGCAGACAGACAGACAGGATGAAAGAGAGCGAAAAGATGCGAGAGAATAGAAAGTAAGACAAAACAGAAACGAATCAAGAATGAATCAATTCCACCAAATTAGGTAGAAACTGATGATTCCAATTGGTGTGATGAACGAAGAAGAGGGAGAGTTTGATGTAGCATCATATATTATTAAAGTCCCGATGATTGAATTCTCTGACAACCACTCGTTTTATTCTATGAAACATGGCGTAATGCCGAGATTTCATCTTTTCTCTTACCCTTATATTCGATTCTTGTTCCAACAAGCCTCACAAGAATGATGACGAAAGATGTTCCAGCGTGATTTGAGTCGATTCGCCAGATAGAAGAAATCAGAAACGCTCAATGAATGACAGCAATGAGTAACGTGAATCGGAAGCTGAAAGCGACGAGAAAGAAAGAAAGAAAGAAAGAAAGAGAGAGAGAGAGAGAAGACGCCCTTGGTCCGAAATGATGGAGGTTAGATACTTGGTTTCTTGCTTGGTTATTGCTCATTGGCTTGATTACGAACGGAGGCGATGTTGTAGTCTGCATGAAACATCACATCGTTTGAGGAGGTTTCGATTTGCGATAATTTCACTCTCATTCATGCCGTCTCAGCAGATTTGTCATGGCTTGGATGAGGATCGAGTTAAAAGGTAATCGGATAGAAACAACAACACACAATCTGATTAAATCAGATGCGTTGAGTAAAAAAATGTTTGAGTAAAGAACGATTGATTCATTTGAATTCACGCTTGCCAGGCATGATTTGGGTAAGAATGATCGAGAATAGATGAAAAATAAATGAAAATGACGAACCATAGGCCTTCATGTGATGAATATTTGTCAGTTTGTTGTAGGAAGTTGGAGAGAGGGAAGAGAGGAGAGGAGAGGTAGAAAGGGGAGAGAGAAATAAAGTTCACTCTCATAATGTGTGTAGGAAGATGGAGGAGCACGAATTGTTTTCTTTTTTCGTAAATCATTGACAAAAGATTCGAGTCAAATCAAATGCTGTTTTTTCAGGAGAGATTCTCCTTAAACAAGTTTGATTCCACGATTTTTCCTTATTTACAGTCCATCAGCTGATAGATCAATGAATTAAATGACAATTTAGCAGGTTTAAAAAGGTCTAATGAAACATTCGATCATGACAAGAGCAATGAGTAAATACAGTCGTAATTATTGTACAATTCAAACTTGTTCAGGGAATTTGGGTGATGAGCAATCTTTGCTGAGACCAAGGCAATTTACGCCTCCGAAAGCACCGAGGCCATGGAAACGGCCACTCTAGGGATCTAGGGATTAAACAGGATTGGCATGGAGTATGACCACAGTTTAAATTTCGACAATTATGCTCAAAATATTGAAATATTCGGAACCACCACAGACGAGATAGATAATTTGTTGGACTTGATACCTATAAGAACGATAAAAGGCGGAAGAAAATCAGTGATTCATGTGACTGGTTCAGTCAGGCCATTGATTATTAGCCAAACCATTCCGGTCTGTAGACAAGTACTTCACTAAAATGATAAAGTGAGCGAGTCACTTTTTGCGTGAAAGAGGAAACGGAGTAAGAAGAGACGGCAGCGAGACAAACTCAATATATATATATATATATAAATGAATGTGTGTTTAAGAAGTAGAGAGAGAAAGAAAGAGAAAGAGAGAGAGAAAAAAAAGATAAGGGGACACTTACCATCAGCGAGTGATTGTATGCTAGAGTATGATATATCCAGAAAACCATGGTTGTCACATAATAAGCTAGAATTATGTCTATTAAATAATGTCCTCTTGATATGATGACACAAATAACACCACCAAAACAGCAGCTGAAAAGAAGTGCATGGAACACTTTCCAGGCAATTGTTCGGCATCTTGAAGGCATCAGATATTCTCTTAAAACTAGATATCCTAATGTTAGGATTACTGTGTGTCCACTGAACAAGTAATCACCACAATAGCTGTGGCGTCCATTGATGGACAGCCCAAATCCCAGTAGCATGTAACCAACACGTGAAGCAATGATTGAAACATATTCACCGAATGGCAGATTGGGATGATATGTCCCATTTGATAACTGTATGATGGAAAGAAAAGTATGGACACACGTTTGAGTGAGAAGTTGACCAGCATTTTTCTTTTTCGAGCAAAATTTTTCCTTTTTCCGCGGAATTTTTTTTTTGCAATTCAAGTCAACTAAGATTGTAAGGTTGCATGTTTGTAAATGTTTTTATTATCGTAATGTGTGTTTGTGTGTTCAACATACCTGAGGTTCACAATAATAGTTATGATTTGCCAATGGAAAAACGGTGGATATCATACAAATACCTCGGAATAGGTAGATTATTCCCATCATTAACGATAATCGCTTAAATATGATCACACTACAATGGAAATGGAAAAGAGAGGTTGATGACAGTAATCATACATTGATCAATGATAACAGCTAGCTATATTATTGATAGCTAGAGAAAAACGAAGAGATGAAGATGAGAATCAAGATAATGATAAATAGCTTACCGATATCGGTGGACGAATAGAAGGAAAACAATTAGCCCAGAAACAACAAGAATAATATATTCTGCTATATCAAGTGTCCAATCAACTTTTGGCAACAAACTGAAGCCCAAATCGGGCAAAGGTTTATCAATATCCCTTGGTACTCTTTCATGGACAATTGCGAGGACAACTAAATTGGAAACCATACCACAGAATGCGAATAGAAAGGCAATTGTAGCACGAAAACAATCTTCAACCGAACTATCTCGCTCTTCATTTTCCTCCTCTTTCTCTTGTTCAATCACTTTCTCGGGTACTGGAGAAGACATGGCGATATATATATGTTTTTGATGTTTCTTTTGGTGTTTATGGTGGTAATGGTAGTATATTTGGTGGTGATGGAAGTGGTGGTGGTAGTGGTGCTGGTGATAGTGGTGATGTTGATGTTGATGGGATGATTCAATGATGATGATGATTGGAACACTTATGAACACACATACACAACACACTCAACTCACTGAATCACCCAAAATAATATCACACTATGCCAATTTTTCACACAGTGTCCAATCGGAGACTATGCTCCAGACACTCGAAAAAATATGTACATTCATAAAAATATATATATATATTTTTTAGATAGATAGAGGAAACAAAAATAATTAATCCAACTCCGGCTGGAACTCACAACGTCCCATATCACCAACTATTCTCATCAACTTACAGCTATTGAGGAGTGTTTCCATCACAAAAATTTTTCACTTCTCTCACTACTACACACTGTGATATGCTTGCAGCCAAGCCTTGAAATTTTTCTCCTCTCTCTCACACATATCTATTGCGCATGATCCAACACATGCATCACACATACATACAGCGACCTCTATAATTTTGACCCCCACTTTTGGCGCGAATTTTTGACCAAAAAGATGTTGGAAAGTGGACAAGAGAGAGAGAGAGGAAGAAGGAAAGAGAGAGCGAAAGACAAAAGAGAAAGAAAGAAGAAAAGAAGGAAAGAAAGAAAGAAAGGGAGAAAGAGAGAGAGAGAGATGGATAGATCACGTCCCTAATCGTATTTGGCATTCTTGAGAAAAAGCAAGAGCTTCTTACTAAGAAGAAGCCTCAAAAATTGAAGGAAGAGAGAGAAGATTGAATGTTCTTGGACATCTCATGTTTGAGTGCTTATAAAATTTTTCAGACTAGTGTTAATATGAGGGAGGGTATTTTTGTGTGTAATAATTTGTAGCGATTTGAGGGTGTTTTTTCTTTTCAATTTTTTCAATCGAATACATTGGAACAGGATAATTTTATCACGTCATAGGAGATGATGTTATAATCAACTATTTTTCCAAACTCATGATGAGATACGTCTTTTTCCGTCTCTTATCGAGTGGGATAGACGGATTGATTAGTCATTTCCGTAGGAAATGGTAATTTCATCTGATATTTGTTAAAAGTTGCATGTTGAGAGGTAAGGGAGAGGAGTATTGATTTGAATTGTCTACAAATAATCTCGAATCTTAAAAAAAATTGAGAAATATTGCCCTCTCATAACCCTGGTCTATGATTTCAAGGTAGTGAAAAAAATTTTTTTTTTCGTAAGGACAAAGAGATTATGGCCATAAATATCAGATTTAATAGCTCCCTCAGCCAACTAATTCTCTCTCTCTCTCTCCACCTGTACCCTTGTACACTATTGATTCTCTTTGTTCAAAGAAAAGAGGAAGAGAGAACGTTGAAGGTGTTTAAAGGATATCACCAAGTCCAATCAAGGCTGCTTAATGAGATCAGTCGATTTGAGCCCCGAAGGAAGGTATTAATTCCCCATATTTAGGCATTGGTTTTTCTCGTTCACTTTGAAAGGCTATTCTGAGATGTATTTTTTTGAATGATTAAAAAGCACATTGTAGGCTTAGTCCTTCTATCCACTATTTATTGTCCAAAAGAATGCTATCATATATTTGCTTTTAGAGGATTTCATTCAATTGTCAAAAAAATTAAAATTAAACATTAATTTAACAGTAAAACTAGCTTTGGAAAATACACTTAATTGCTAGAATTTAGACTCATTCAAAGGAATTCTTTTACGTTTATTGGTTTCCCAATGTACAGAAAATGTGTGAAATTTCAAGGAACAAAAAGGTATTAACACCATACAAACGTCATTATATTGCTGCTTCATCATTGAGAACTGAAATTTAAACAGAGGAATTCCATGGAACTTGATGAGAGATTGCCGTAAAGTTTACATCCGCTCTCTCTTTCTCTTTCTCTCTTCCCTTCTCTCTTATCGCTTCTTTTCTACTCGATATGATTGAGTGTTACTCGCTAATTCTTGTTTCATAGCAAATAAAATTCAGAGATCAAAAGACTGAGGATAGATCAAGATGTTGAGTGAACTTCTCTCTCAGTTTTTTGGATTTTGTGTACTTATAACATGCTTCTGATAAGTTTTTCACTTGAAAAAGACTTCAACCCAAAATCTTGAGTGGTTTGTTTGACTTAATTTACAAGTACAAAGTTTGTGTGTTAATCACCGAATACTCTGTACTAGACTGTAAGTTGTGATAAAATGTTTGCTACTTACCAGAGGTGGAAGCTTCATCACATGATGATAATAAAAATGGTAAACCGTGGTGGCGAGAGAATATTCTACAATGGTGTCTCCTTCGTATGACCATTCATCCGACTTCAAATTTTGAGCAACACATGATGATGGGAAGAAGTTTTCAAGCCAAAGCTACTCAATAAATCGAATATTCTTCTAGAATCAAGTATCCCATAGTGATGATAACATAATGCTCAGTGAACACAAAATCAACTTTCAACGTAACCCACTTATTGGAAAAAAAGCTGTTCGATCCGTTCAGATAAGTTGAACGCGTGGAAACACAAGTCTGGTGAATAAATGTTGAGCAGATAAATTATGTCGCAATCTTAGAAGACGATCGATTGTGTGAAATCCTATGGGAACGATAACTGAACAATTTTAGATCAAACTGACACAAATTCAGTTCATAGTTATTAATGTTAGGAAAAACTGTTCAAACTGAGCTATTAACGGAGGAAACGATGAATACTTTCATCATCAACAATATCCCGGTTTTAATCAAAAACACTATGGAAACATTGAAATGAGCAACTATGATCAATTGTCTCGGGATTGTTGAGATTATGGAAATTTTTTCCTCTTTTTTCTAGCCACTCTTCCCTTTTTCCACTGAATCAAAAAAGATCTATTGTATCAGAGCGTTTTAGAGCGTTTTACTTGCTTCAGCATCTCAAAATAAATAATAGAATCCCATTGATTTAACGAAAATTTAACCAAAAAATATCCAGAATATCCAGGCAATGCTACCCAACCTTCGTAGGAGCCCAAAAGTTCTAATGCCTTTAAAAAAATTCAACCTCATCCTTAAATCATTCATCGTTTTCAGCCTCATCACTCCTTTTAATTCATATCGTTCATAATTTCGTCTTACCATATCAAATATTTTTCATAACTTTTCGTTGAAATTTTCCCAATTTTTCAATGAACACCTCACCTCCACATTCAGTAGACTTTGAATCTCAATGAATTTCGAATCAGAATTTGAATATTTAAAATCGCAAAAAAATTTTTTTTTCGACCACCAATACAGGTGGCGCTGTGAATCGAGTTTTTCTTCGCTTTGAGATGTATCCTCAAAGCTGAATGTATGTACTTTGCATGGGTTTAATTAATCTTTTTTTGGACACAATTAAATGGATTGAATTTGATATTAATTTGATTGTGTATAATTTGTGTTCAGTGGTGATTGTAAACATATTGTGAGTGATAATGTCGTCACCGGTTACGGAGAAAGTGATTGTGCCGGATAAAGTGGATGATAATAATGATGACCAGGATAAGGTGAAGGAAGAAGAGGAGAAAAAAGGAGCCGAAAAAGATGATGAAGAAGACGAAGTGCATGTAAACGCGAGTGAAGCGTCTAGTGTTGATGATGGTGATTCAAAAGTGTCCGATGGACAATCGTCTGGTTCCACATCGGAATATGAGAGCTTGGACAATGATGAGGATAGACGTAATCCACAGTATATACCCAAGAGAGGTGCTTTTTATGAGCATGATGATCGAATAATGTCCGATGAGGAGGAGGATAAGGGTGATAATGATAATAATAATAGTGGTAATAGTAATAATATCAATGCCAACAACAATAACAATGATGTGGAAGAGGAGAAAAGTGAAAGTCAACAACCACAGCCACAACAACAACCGAAAGCCGGGACACCCGTTGTGGAGAAGGGAAAAAAGCCGAAGAAAAAATCAACCAATGATGGTGCATGGGGACATGATTTGTTTAATGATGCTGAGCAGAAACCAAAATCAAGAATAGAAATAATCAACTCTTATGGTTACGATATAAGAGAGGAAGAAGGTCCCCCAAAGGCGAGAAGACGTAGAAAGTATGGAAGGGGACACACTCGAAATGAAAGACCTCCGAGAGAAAATGTACAAGGCGTAAAGCCTCCACGAAGACCACCAAATCCATCTAGTAAGCAAGATTTTCCTGATATTGCTAAAGCTGAATCGAAACCAGAGCCTAGACCAGTGAATAAGGAAGTGAAAAATCCGAAAAGAGCTGAACGAGTTGAAAGAGTCGAAAGGACCGATAGAATCGAAAGGGCTGAAAGGACAGAAAGGCCCGAAAGAATCGAAAGAATCGAAAGAGCCGAGAGGATAGAAAGAGTTGAAAGGGTCGAAAGAACTGAAGAGCCTCCAGTGATGGTTAAAACACAAGTGTTCAAGAATTCTCGTCGAGACCCTCGTGATTCTCGGGATTCTCGACGTGAGCCAATCCATCCAAAAGATCAAGCTCCTAGAGGAGATAATTTTATTCGAGGCAAAAATCGACCAAAGTTCGAGGATAGAGATTTTCCATCTCCACGAGATGGGCCAAGAGTTGAACGAGAAGCTCCTTCGAGAGAAAGTAGGGGTAGGCTCCCAAGAGATATACCACAAATACACCGGGATACTGGTAGACCTAATCGATCAAGTCATCAAAATGATACAATTCCTCCCGAAGATGGACCAGGCGACAGAGGTGATCGTAAAAATAGGTATCCAAATCGTTGGGACCGAGAAAGAGATTTCAAAGATCGTCGAAACGATCATGAAATTGATCGAGATCGGCGTAGAGGAGACTCATATCGCACTCGAGGATATCATGATGATAGAGGCTATGAAGTAGAAGATGCTCGTTTAACAACTGGAATGGGTCAAATTTCTCTCAATAGACATCGATCTTCTGATATGAGAAATGATAAGGTAAAGCCAGCTCATCAAGAAATGAATAGATACGTTAATCCTGTTCCTAGAGGCTCACGAGAAAATAATAATTACAACAACAATCATTCTCGTGATGTCCAGCATATGCAGTCCACTAACTCGCACATTGCTGTAAGTAGCTAACCTAACAATTATTGATTCGAAATGATCTCGCTTTTATAGTGATCATGATTTCTTCGAGTATATGCATGTAATAATTGACTGGTGCATCTGATCACAATTGCTGATGGAGCAAAAACACCTGTTATCTCATGAAACTCTTCATGAATAAGCCAATTCTAGTCAGATTTATGATTAATCAATAAGATTGATTTCTAATCTTCCATCCTAGATTTCTTACAAAATTTTCTGTGATATATGCTCTCACCCCCACCTTTGACCTAGGTTATAATTTAAGCATTTTGAAGATGAAAGTTCCATAATACAGCCAACATATGTATCCTTCTTTCTGATTCTCAATCAATCCACATTGACCATTTGTGCTTCGAGAATTTTCATCTCGATTCCATTTCTTCTCCATACAGGATCCACGAGCACCACCAACCAAGAGATACTCTTCCTTAAGGCAACAACAAAGACAGGAGCAAAGAGTTCAACAACCACCTCCAAAACTTCCTCCAACCAAACAAACGACAGAGAATGTCATCAACAATGAGCAGAGTCAACCCTCTCCTCCTCCACCTCAACCACCTTTACAGCAATTGAATGTGAACCATCAACAGCGGCGTCCAACTTCGAACAGCCATTTCTATGATGCTCAAACTGGATCTGCTCCATCCAACTACTATCCTGAAACTCGATCCCCACAGTCAACTTACAATTATGTGCCACCAAATGATATGGATCAAGGAAGATTTCCTCAAATGGCACCTAGACCATTTATACCTTCCACTGCGCCTCCTCCATCGGTGCCCGAATCACGTTTCTTAACCCAATCAGTAACCTCTGCACCTTCACCGGCGGCTTTGGCCACCATACCGCACGTTTTGCCTGGTCCACCGCCGGGAGCAGCATATTTACCTACATATCCACCTGGTTATCCACAGTTTCCACCCCCTCCACCACCTCCAGCAGCTCAATATTCCATCAATGTCCAAGGAGTACCTCCAACGCCACCAGTTAATCCCGACTTGTACGTTGCGAGCGATATGGGCACTGTCTACTATGATACTGTCACCCAACAAGTAAGTCCTAGACAACTTCCCCAGCGAAGGCCGAAAAATGCTTTGCCCATTGTTCCACCTCCGAGTACAACTGAGGCAGATTCTGACGTCTATCAAGGTGTTGAAACCGTGACTTAATTATCCACCAGATTAACCGTCCAACAGTGTGATGATGAGACATGGATCATTTGAATCAAGTCGATTGGCTCCCGTGGAAGCAGGAATACTAAAAGAAATTTTTGTCGCATGGATGGTGTTTTCCTAATATTCCAACAAACAACAAGCCAGCAAGCGCAAGGAGAAAGCCTTGATTGATTCGAAGAGAACCTTAGGGTCATAAGTCTCGATGGTATGAGCTCTTTCTACTACGGTAAGATGCTTGAGCACAAAACACCGCGTTTCGCTTTAGAGTGCGATCGAGGGATGCATTAGTGAATAATGACGTTACCTAAATAATTTTTAGCTCCAGACTATCAATGAGATTTGGAGATTTATCTATGATGCGTCATTTCATGGTTATTCTAATTGTAAGGAGTAACAAATACTGATTTTTTTGCTTTAAGACTATTGTCTTGAACGCTCTCTGATATACTCACCATTCGTTCCACGTTTTTATTTGGGAAAGATTCAATACTTGTACTTGGATAACACGCACTTTAATATTTTCCAAGGTTTCCACACGCAGCCTATCTTAATTCGACCTCTCATTCCCCCCATTAAACATGATCTTGATTCAAGCTCTCTAATTGGAATTGGACACTCATTCATCTCTGTGTGTGGCTAAAATTGAACAAATTTGAAAGAAAGAAATTGCTGGTGTTATTTTTTTAGAGCAGGTGATGATAATTCATTTTTTAACAAAAAACAACTCGAGAAATAACCTATCTTCATGTATAGTAAGAATCTCGCTCCAGAATCAAAACGTTGATCAATCTTGCTTGAAAAAAGGTGATAATTGCATCTAATAACAAGGTACTATGTACAAAGGGTATCAGCTTGAATAATTTTATCTTATTCATATTTTTATGATGTCATGTAAATCTTTCTAGGATTGGAAAGAGATGTTAACTCTTCAGTAGTAATAGAGGTCACTGTATTTCTGGTGGAGTTCACTGAATTTAGTACATCCAGGCATTTTATAATTATTGGCTCTCTCTAGTAGATCCTTATCACCATACGTTCTTGCCCTCCAATAAATAGCATCACCTGAGCAATGAATGGAGAGAAATTCAATGTCAATCAGGTTACTGTGTAATCAAGGGAAAACCCATCAAGATATACTTACGGTGACTTCGTTCTCGGTAACATTGAGATCTTAATTGATTTAAATACTCTTCTTCTACGGCATGTTCGACTCTTCTTATACTAGATTTATACTCCGTATCGAAATCCTCTTTGACCCAATAAGGAACTTCCAGTGATGATGTTGTTCGATAATGTGGATATTTCCTGTGAAAATTATGAAAAAAAATTCTATTACCAATGGATAGTAGCATTAAAGTTTATCATTGCGAGAAAGAGTAAAAAAGCTGATTCATCAATAAATTTTCATTGACATAAATTGTATGTTCTGTTATGACTCCTAAATGAATGAGGATTTAGCAAACATGAATGAAGGAGTTGAAAACGTGAAGACTAGGATACTCTTCAGTTGAAGTCATGAGGGTACAGAATCCGAAAACCTCGGTGTCCTCTCATCGTATGTAAACAGATCTGAAACTTTTCGAGGAAGAGGAGATGATTCACAATCGAATGGGTTAGACTGTCTGTATCAAGAACATTTGAAGAACAGTGTAGATAGAAATAATGGTGAAACAGCGATTGGTGAGAAAGTTGACTAGATTCACTTACGCAGTTTTTTGCAGACTATATGCTGGATCCGAGACAAACAATGAGCTCATCACAGAAAATATGATCAATACTAAAATAGGCAACATATGAACAAGCACACTATAAGCACTGGGTTCAGGTTGATTTGATGATGCTCCTCGATTTGAGTTGGTTCTTGTATGATTACGACGCATATAGATATCTCCTCCACTGAAAAACATATTAAAGATTTCCTCTGCCGTTAAATCATCACCATACATTGGTCCATGGTTATATTCATAATAAGTAGAACCAAAAGAACTTCTCGAACGGTATCGCGTGGGATGATGTTCAGGCTCTTCGGATCCATATTCATCGTATCTAGCTCTTTTATTAGGGTCAGATAGTACCACAAAAGCTTGACTGATAGATTTAAATGCTTCTGTTGCACCGGGTGCCTTATTTTTATCAGGATGGAATTGTAAGGCTAATTTTCTGTACGATTTTTTCAATTCCGCATCAGCACAGTCTTTTTTAACCCCTAGTATGTCATAATAATTTTTACATCGTCTTATTTTTGCTACTGCTTCCACTTGTTCCGATGTGTAATCACTATTAGAGTTGGTAGAGGATGCTTGCGATCTTCCGGTGGAAGGCCCATTTCCATTGGCCTTGCTTGTATTGCCTTCACTCATGATGTATATTTTGTGTCCAAATTGTGATGATACCTAATAAATACATAAATAAAGAGGAATACATATACCACTCATCATGACAACAATGAACACAAGACATTAGAGGAGAATATACATGTATATATCTCCAGCTCAAACGATGGACATCCATCATCAGACTTGATTCAAGAACACATCAACTTACCTGGTACAAAATATTAGACACACACACACACCACAAAAATCAAGTCAGTAGACACAATAAAAAGAATTGATCATAAAAAAATTATCAACACAAAATATATTGAGCTGATACCGATTGTAAACAGACACAGACACAGAAGTGAAAAGAAAAACACAATCAATACAGTAGTTCAAGTGTACCACTATCCGTGTAATCAACACACTTTACACAACTACTCCTGGCCGAGTATTCCATAGTCTCCATCAAAATTAAGAACAACAACAATTCATCATTGATGATGTTGATAAAAATTAATCAAATTTAATCATAATACAACACATCCAAATGATGATGGTGAGAAAAAAATTTTTGATGTTTAAGGTTGCCAAAAACAAAGTCGTCATCTGGTGGCTCAGAGCAATGCCTTTAAAAAGAGTTTTGTTGATGAAAAAGTGATGAAAAAAAGCTCGGAAAAATGTTGTTGCATTATTGCCTCCTATGTATAATATTGCACGTGCTTTATTTCTAATTGATATTTTGAATAATTGTCTCGATTGATATTGATTAATCGAGTGGTGTGAGGAACCGTTCTTTTTTTCCTTCTCAATCATCATATTTATCATGCCAGGCACCTCTGACAACCA
The DNA here is from genome assembly GCA_003956705.1 of Brevipalpus yothersi. Classification (NCBI taxonomy): domain Eukaryota; kingdom Metazoa; phylum Arthropoda; class Arachnida; order Trombidiformes; family Tenuipalpidae; genus Brevipalpus; species Brevipalpus yothersi. Next base: position 68,053 of record QZCP01000086.1, read on the forward strand.
ACAACCGGAATCAGAATGTATCAACACCAGTAACAACAATAACAACAAGAGTAACATCAATAATAATGGACTAGATAATGAGGTGTCTTTGGTTAGCCTGCCATCATCATCATCATCATCATCATCACACCAATCATCCCAGCATCAGCATCATGGTATCATATCGTCTTCATCATCAACATCATCTTCCTCCTCTTCAAATGTATCCAATTGCTCTTCTTCTGCTCAAAAACGTTGTGATGTACCATCAACTTCAAAGACAACCGTACCAATTGATATCAATACATGTACCATTACCACAACTACAGCCACAACTACCACAGCAACTACTACCACTACCAATTCCACAGAGGATGGAGAGAGCGATTTATCGAATGATAAAGTTCATCATCATGAAAAAATATCTCGTGAAAATTTTCTATCATTAATTAGAAAGCATCGTTTAAGTTATGTTATATTGAATTTGTATTCGATTGATGAAGGATATTCTATAGGATTGAAAAAATTCGCCGAAAACGATATAATAGAGACCAGTAAACTTCCGTATGAGGAGAAAGAGTTGTTAGAATTTATAAACAATGAAGAGCTCCCTCCAATGTTAAGTGATATTTTTGATAGTTTTCGTGAATCTCATGAAGCGCCATTGTTTTACCAAGGTTCAATATTCATGGAGATTAGGGATCATTGTAAAAATGTATCCAAAAAAGAGCCATACCATGAATCTAGTTTTGTTCGCTTACGACCCACCAATCAAACTATCCTCAGTGATGTAAATCGCATCACTTCCTGTCTTTCGAATGCCAAAAATTGGACACAAGAAGAGAAAACTATTTTGGAAGCCAAATTGGTACTTGAAAACTCTGAGCCATTACGGCTTGATCCTAGTCCTATTGTAGCAATTGTAAATAATCGCCTTCAAAATGAACGGAAGCACAATAAGTCTCAAAAAATTATTGAAAGGTATGATCATTCATGTGGTTTCCTTTTGATCAATGTGTATTAATGTTTACCTTGATTCTCATTACTTCTCACAGCTTCATCAACAGGAATTCTCAAACAGCACTTAAAAGCCGCGCAGCCAAATTCCATTCATTACCGGCCCCAAAAGGACTGGAACTGTGTGATTTTCTAATGAAACGAAAAGATTTACCTTCCATAGCAGCACGTTTAAACAAAAAGGTTATATCTCTGTGTGTATTGGATCTAGAACCATTTGATCCGAAATCTTCCTTTTATTTCAGATTGACTGTGTCAACAATAAGACATTTCAAGCACCAGCTGAATCTCTTGATTCTAAGTTGGTGGAAATTGAAAAATTTGCTCGAAAACTTGAGCCAGTTTCACTCAAAAGTGATAGCTCCTTGGTATGTAGATGAGTTTCTCCTCGATTTCAGTTGCTCAATGCCAACACTCGCTCACTATCTCATGTTTCTATCACTCTAATTTTTTCAGATTAAAGCGGATGAGTATGTCATGGAGTTTCAAGATAGTGAAGGTCGAGCATCAATGACATGTGTGACGATATTTCATAGGTCAATTGATGATTCCTATTTTGGTCAGTTGTTCCTTGATAAGAAAAGAGATTTTCAGAACAAGAGCGTGGATTCCTGCCTTTTTCGTCTTGGACACAAGTCAATGGTTGAGAAGTGAGTTTTCTTGGGTTATTGTTTATACAGGCTTAACTGAGAATACGTATCATCTTTCCTTGCAGATATATTGCTCAATTTAAAGATATACTGACAGAAAATGGTAGAAAACCTGTCAAAATCACTCACAGGATTCCTAATCAAGCATCGAAAGTGTCAAATTCAACGGTACCTAACTTACCTAATCATTGTGAGAAAAATGATCTTGAGATTAGGGAACCTCTCTATAAGAAACCAAAGATTCTTCAATCACATCCTAAAAATGGTATTTGCTGATTCAAGTACTATTTTCCATTTTTATGGCTTTTTTATAGTACTCCTCTTTACATGTTGAAAATACAAAATTGAATAGTTTTTCATGAAGATTTCTTCTGAACCACTCAATACGCGTGTATCGGTCAATTACTCTACGCTTTGGAACACGAACTGTTCTTGATGATGGTTTCCTTCCTGCCCTGACAATTCAAACATTAGCTTTCTCTCTCCTCTTCACACCAATATGCTTGAGTAACTCATTATTTTCTCACTCGAAGGGACAACCAGACCAAGGATCTGTTGGCTCTATTTGAGCAGCAAATTTTTCAGACTTTCTACCCAAGACAGTTTTCCACTTTCTCTATCTCTCTTCCAGGAAAAGAATCATGGTCAATCGCTAATGAATTCAACTGCCTAGCAAGTTGATTGAACCAACTTGTAGGCTATCATGAGTGGCATTCATGAAACTTGTGTGTGTATTGAGATGTTTCTCAATTGAATAGAAGAATGTACACTATTCATCACTTTGTCTCAGTACTTATGACCTAGAGTGGGCTTTTTTCATTCATAATCATTGATATGATCATATTAAGTGCTCTAGTACCTATGGAGAATGTTTTTTGTGATTATGATTCTAGTTTGATCACTTATCAAGCTCTCACAAATTCTTCTTGAAGTTCGTCAAGAGTTGGTGAAGTTTTTCCCCTCGATAAGTTTCATATTTTGAATCCTATTGTCATTAGTTCTAAATGGGAAAGTTTGTATATTGTTAATAATGGTAGGATCGAATAACAGCTGTAACAATGACTCAGTTTCACCAGCCTATGTGAAAAATCTATGCGAGAGAAGATGATAAATTAGCTTACATAGGCTTCCAGAGAATCAATTCGTCCTGGGGTGTTCATCAAGGTGAAAATTTTATTACAACACTCGAAACCAGTTTATTTTTTCCCAGTTCATTTTGTTCACTGTAAACGAGCTACGTTCCATATCAAGATGAGTAACAGAATTTTCGAAAATATTTCGTCTTCTCCGAATATTGCGAATGATATTGATTTGAAATCAATGGAAGTGATCAGAGCTCAAATTGTTCCTTCTATTTTTATTTCGGTGTTCAAGGTAATCTTGACAGTAGTGCTTGTAAGTTTTGCAATAAAAGTTGGCTATTATGCGAGATTCTTGCGTAAACTTCGAAAACTTCCTCAAAAACCAAGCCATTGGATTTTTGGACATGTTCGTGGACTGAAACCTCCACCGTTTTCCACCGGTCCTGCTTTTGGAAGAGGTAAGAATTTCAAACTTTCGAAAACACAATTCTCCAGCTGACAATTTTTGGCAACTGATCTATGTAAGGGTTGAAAAGAATATTGGACAAATCAGCAGATTTTCTTCATCAAAATGGATTAATGGTTTTTTGGTTCTCCTGGATTCCGACTGTTATTGTCACTGAACCATCAATTATTGAGGTAGGCTGAGTTTAGTAAATCCGTTCTAATAGAGGCGTTGAGTTATGGTTGAATAGATCGGAAATTTCAATGATGTTTAAGTAATTTTGTGAATGTTTTGCATTTCCTTTTCGGGAACCCTTTCCGAATGGTTCGTCAGAAACTGTTGAATTCGAAAATTGAAAAAGGTCCAGGATTTGACATAGCGAGAAAATTTTTCGGCGATGGATTGGTTATGCAGCGATTACAAAAATGGCGAGGAAGACGAAAACTGATGACCTCTGGTCTTCATGGAGCTGTTCTATCTCGTTATATTCCAATCATGAATACGGTCATTCATGATTGGATCGACAAAATTCACTCTCAATTTGAAGAGAAGCCAACGGACGTGATGCGGTTGTGCCAGAAGATTGGGATGGATATGATATGTGCCACAACAATGGGCATCGAGCGTTTTGAGGATGATTCGCCGGAAGCAAAGTATCGATCAGCGATCGAAGTTGCTGTCGAAATGATCTTAATGAGAGTTATCAATCCATTGTACTGGTTTGATATGATTTTTTCTCTTACAAACGATGGGAAAAGAAGCAAACATGCTCAAGAGTATATCAAAAAGTTTTCAACTAATCTTATATCCAAGAAGACTGCAGCTGCCTTCGAGCTCAATTCTGGCGCAACTCTTTCCTTACACAATCGATCACAAAAAGTAGCCCTTCTTGATCATCTTGTGGAACTACATGTCAACAGTAAAAATGGATTGAGCAAAGTTTTATTCCCAGTTGATGGTGTTAATGAAGAAGTGAATACAACTCTGTTTGCCGGTAACGAATCGACTGCATCCACAATGGCATGGACACTATTTCTACTAGGAGCTCACCCACAAGTTCAAGATAAAGTTTATGGAGAGATCATCACTAACTTAGGAACTCGATCACCTGAAGACTCGATCAGCGATTATTATAATGAAGATAGTTTGAAGAAGCTAAGTTACTTGGATTGCTGTGTCAAAGAGAGCATGAGAATTTGTCCATCGATTCATACAATCACTCGTCATCTCTCCGAAGATCTAACTGTAGGTGATCATAATATTCCAGCAGGAACTATTGCATCTATTTGCATTTATTATCTACATTGGAATCCAAAATACTATCCTGAACCCAACAAATTTATTCCCGAACGATTTTCATCCGATTCATTGAGCCGACCGAGCTTCAGCTTCATACCATTTGGCGGTGGTCAGAGACAATGTGTTGGTCAAACGTTGGCAATGAGATTGATAAAGATCGTTGTCGCTGAAATTGTTCGCAACTTTCAGATACGAAGTTGCTGTAGTTTGGATATGATTGATAAAACTTTTCTAGGCACTCTGAAGCCTTCAGAGGCCATAAAAATAATTCTTAAGAAACGTGAATCTTGACGATTCAGGTTTCATTTTGACTCTTGAAATACTCATGTGAATTTTAAAAAATTTTATTCGTTATCATGGTTGTATCTGAAATTCCTACCGTTTTTTATTGAAAATTTTGTCCTCTTTATCATTTGCTTCTTCGCTATTCCTTTCAGCTTTTCTCACCATCAGTATGATTAAAGCAAAATTTTATTCAATGTCAGTGCCAGACAGATCGACCAGATATTTTCAGTTGAGAATATGTGCAACTTATCAATGACAGGAATAACTTGAAGAGTGAAGAGAACGAAACGAGATGAGCATGCAACCAGACTAATTTCAGTATGAGATTTTCAAGATAAGAATTCATTTTTGCCTTCACCTGTCAACAAGCAAGCGTGAAGTGTTCGGAAAAAGGCAAGAAAAGCTTCAGGCTAAAGTTTCAGAAAATTGTCTAAGGAATCATAAGTCTCCATTATTGATATAATCAAGTAATCAATTGATTGCTCAAATTTGATGAATATGTTTCAACCTCTTCGCTTTCTGAAACTTATTTCTCTCTTTCAGAAGTTCACGGAGCTGAGATTCCTCGGAGTTGGAATTGAAAGGTATTCAACACACACGATTGCACAAACCTTGCATCACAAACGTTTTTTGAAACTTTAATAATGACATTAATAATGGTCAGATGCTGACGAGCAAAACTTTCTTTACCCATCACAATTTTCCTCATGCCTCAAGGTATTGAAGATCCTGAGCTAACTACTTCGACTTTTCTATTATCTACACAGAAGTTCTTGAAATATTCTTCCTCTAGTAGAGATATTCCCAGATCTATTCAGAATCGTTCCAAAAGCTGCTCTCTCTTTAGTCAAGAGTCTTGACAGAATCTGTCTTGCGCTGTTGTGAAACATGTGTTTTAGCTTCTTTTTTTTGTGCGCTCAATGTTTATGTTTTGATAATTCGTCTTCATAAATTGTTCCAACTATTCGTGTGATTTGATCAAGATTTTTATCGTATTTAAGTGAATTATAGCCTCACTGTGAATAGTGGTGTCTTCTCTCAAATTGTATAATTGTGTCAAGTTTTTCTCTTTTCATTTGATAGTGGATAACTTTCTTTCTAACCGATAACCGAAAACAAGTGTATAAGCGATGGATCTCTATGAGATTGTCAAGAAACGTAATACGGTGGCCTTTTTAGGCTCCAACTTTAATCGACAATTTATTTCATTATGTTTGGTTGATTATTATGCATACAAACTACGGGAAGGTCTTGTCACATGGAGTATTATACTTGTATCAAATGAAAACAAAGTGGCTTCCGAAGCGCGTGTCTTCCAAAATTTGTCCGATCTGAGGATTGGCAATTTTGAAACTGAATCTAGTAATCAACTTGAGGACAAAAATTTGATTCACGGCTTTTGGTCTGAAAAAGTTCGCTCAAATCAAGTATTGGTTATGTCATGTTCATTGTTCGCCTTTTTACTATCCTCTTCTATCGTTTCTGTGTCTCAAATCAATTTGATTATCATGTATGAAGCTCATTTGGTGTTGGTTGATGAAAGCTATAAAAAAGTTGCTCATTACATTCGCTCATCAAACTCGGAAGAAACTCGACTTCTAGCATTTTGTCCAAGTATAATCAGTTCCAAGAGAACCCCAGAAGAATTAGAGATTGTTTTAAGTGCCATCGAGAATCGACTGAACGCCTCTCGTGAAGCTCTCACTGATATGAAATTATCTTTCAGGGCAACGATTGAGCCAACATGTGAATTGATCAAGTATACAGAGAAATCTGTTCCCTTCCTGACTTCCGACAAATCATGTGTCACTCTTTCTCGATCTTTGATTCATGTGATCCAAAAGAATCGTGATCTATTTGACTTTAATTGCTTCACAACTGCCGCTCATTTGATAAGTTGTATACGTGATTTAACACGCATCAAAAATTCTCTCGGTCCATGGTGTGCCAAAGAGTTTGCAGAAATTTGTATCACAGAGCTCAATGAAGGAATGTTCTCAAAAAGTGTTATTGGAACCCCTCTATGCAACATTCTCTCCTCAACCATCTCACTGTTTCAGCATTTCACTAATACTTTGGGAACAAAACTTGCGGAACATTCAGAGAGTCATCAATTGAAACATCTAGTCAATGAAAAGATGCAGATTATTTATAAAATTTTATCCCAATACAGCTCTAGCCAAAGTAAGGAAAATTGTCAGGCTCAACCTCCACTAAGTGGAGTTATTTTCATTGATGATCGTGTGACAGTTCGTTTGCTTCACAATTGGTTGAAGAAACTCATTTCAACTCACGAAAAGTATAGTTTTCTCAATATTGATTATTTGATTGTTGACAATCGAGATCCAATCGGGGAAGCTAAACAGAATACGAAGAAAGAAGACACTTTGCTGAAGTTTAGACGCCACAATATCAATCTTTTGATTGCATCAAGTGTTCTGGAAGAGCAATTAGATATACCCAGATGCAATATGGTGATGAGGTATGATGTGCCTGAAAATTTTGTGAGCTTCCTCAATTCTAAGAAAAGAGTACGTTTGGAGGGTGGAAAATTCATTCTATTAATGCCAAAAGACAATGATGAACTTGAACAGAGACTATCTCGATTTGTAACCATCGAACATATGTTAAAAGATAGCGATCCCCTTGCTGAATCTACTCTTGAATCAGAAAAAGAATTGTCCTCTACATCCTATCCACCTTACAACACGCCGACCGGTGCTCAAGTTAGCCTCATGAATTCACTGCAACTTCTCAATCGCTACTGTCTACGACTTCCTAGTGACACGTTTACCAAATTGACTCCTCTTTATGAACTTCATGAAACTGAGGATAAAAAGTTCTACTATGAAGTCCGCCTACCAACTAATTCACCTGTTCGAGAGCCTATCGTAGGTTTTCCAGCTGCTTCGAAAATAATTGCTCAAAAATCTGCAGCTCTCAAAGCTTGTAAGATTTTACATTCTCGTGGAGAACTCAATGATAATCTACTTCCAGTGGGAAAAGAAAGTAACAAGTACATTGAAGAGTTGGGAATCAAAACTTATCCCAGAAACAAACAGATTAATGCATCTGGATCAGCTCAGCAAGATCGTCCAGGGACTACCAAGAGACGCCAATATTATCATAAACGTGTCGCTGAAGTATTGCGCGGACCTCCGCCGAAATCAGATGGTTCAATGAACCTGTTTATAATACTTATGAAATTAGAATGCTCCATTCCAGAGGAGCAAAATATCCGTGGACGGAAACTGATCGATCCAATGGACTCATCGAGATTCCTGGGAATTTTAACTCGGAATATCATTCCTATCACATGTGATTTCCCTGTTTACACCAGATCTGGAGAAGTGACTGTTCATATTCAACATGTCCAGCAGAATCTTTCGTTAAGCGATCCTCAGGTATCGAAAATACGAGATTTCCATTTCACTGTATTTAATGATGTACTCCACCTTGTTCGTGAGCCGATGAAGTATGATCCCAACGATGCAGACACCTCGTTCTTCGTATTGCCCCTAAGTTACAACAAAGATTGTGATGATTTCAGTAAGAATGTATCAATCGATTGGACGTTCATAGATAAAGTATCTGACTATGAAAATGAAAGAAAAGGAAATAAGATTCAAGAGGTTGCTGGTGAAAGAGAGTTCTCATTTGATCGATCTCTATTTGAGGATGCCGTTGTAAAGCCTAACTATAGACCAGTCGATGATCAACATCATTTTTATGTGGCCGCTATCTGTGATCATTTGAACCCACTCAGCCCATTTCCCAATAAAGCTCATGGAACATTTCTCAACTACTACAAGACAAAGTATGATGTAACAATTTCTGATTTACAACAGCCCCTTCTGGATGTAGATCATACTTCAGCTCGTCTAAATTTGCTAACTCCTCGCTATGTGAATCGTAAAGGAATGACGCTTCCGATGAGCTCCCAAAAAACAAGGGAATCCATGCGAGAGAATCTAGGAGAAAAGCAAATTTTAATTCCAGAACTTTGCATCGTACATCCATTTCCAGCATCATTTTGGAATAAAGTGGTTTGCCTACCCAGCATACTTTATCGTATGAATCACTTACTTTTGGCTGAGGAACTACGAGAAAAGGTTGCCAAAGGCATCGGTATAGGTATTTTGAATCCTCCTCCTGACTTCAAATGGCCTCCTCTTGATTTTGGATGGACTTTAATCGACGCTCTTTCACATCCTACAGAAAATAACTCTTTCAACTCTGGAAAAGAGCCATCCAGCTCTATTCTTTCTTCCCCCGCAGCAAAATCTAAACCAAAGAATTTATCAAAATCAAATTCCTCTTCGAGAAAAGAACCTGAACCGACCGAGTTCTTAACAACAAATATCGATGACCCTCAAGATGGACTAGTGATTGATACATTCGATCCTTCCAAGTATCAAATATCTGATTCTATCTTGAACGGATCGCCTTGGAATAATATGAATTCCGATAATCAATTGAGAAAATCTCCAATAGATCACTGGTTGATGCCAGAGGACAATATTGATATTTTACCTGGACCCATCTTCACTAATCAAGGAGAACAAGTGCTCAAGACAGACAAGAAAACTGCGAAACCTCAAGAACAAGTGCATCAAATGGAAGACGGGATAGATTCCAAGCCATCGAAAAAGGAGAGAGAATGGAAAGCAGAACGACTTCCAACAACCACGTTAGACTTGGGAATCCCCGGATTGAGCTGTATTTCAGGTGTAGAAGGTGTCAATCTCCAAGACCTGTCCAAAGAACTTGTCGATATTCAATATTTTGATGATTTCGGAGAATCAGATGATGAAGAGCTTGAAGAAATTCAGATAGATGACCCCGTTTTCGTGAGTGATCAATTTATATCTCCAGAAGTAACGCCAACGTCAAAACCGATAACACAACTCATACAGAGAGCTGTTGATAAAACCATACCAAAATTCGAACTTCTGACTCCACCTCGTAAGTTGAAGTCTGATGAGCCCTCTACTTTCATCGATGACCTGGTCTCTTTCTGTGATGAAAAACCTTCAACAACTTTCTTGGATCGTCGCTCTTCGCGAGAGATAATCAGTAAAAACTTTAAATGCGATATTATTGAGTGTTCTACTCAAGAACAAACATTACCAGATGAGTTGGAGAAAGAACTCTTGCTTGAAGCCACTAGAGTGGTCCAAGAACTTGAGCCTTTATGTTCTCGTGAGGACAAAGGAAACGATATCGATAGTACAAACACGACAGACTCTCCAATTGATGATGCCGATCGACCAAATTTCGGTGAATTGCTTCCGAATAGAAACGCCATAAATGTAGATGATAGTGCATTGAAGAATAATCCATTTTTCATCCATCTTGATCCCATAAATTCCGAATTTGATCCACAGAAAGGACCTAGTCCTGCTATGATCCTTCAAGCTCTCACCATGTCCAATGCAAGTGATGGCATAAATCTTGAACGATTAGAAACTGTTGGTGATTCTTTTTTGAAATATGCTGTCACCGCTTTTATGTACTGTCGATGTCCAGATCAACATGAAGGTATCTTGTCACAGTTACGAAGTACCCAGATTAGTAACTTGAGGCTGTACAACGTGGGCTCTGAAATAAAATTGGGTGAAATAATGGTCGCTCTAAAATTTGAACCAAATCAGAATTGGTTGCCTCCTGGCTTTAAGGTTCCCAAGGAACTCTACAATTTTCCAGAATTAGAAGACACCAAGGAAGAACCGGACAAGAAAGGTGATGAGAAGAATGACCCTCTCAGCCTGATTCGCCACACAATCCCGGATAAAAGTGTGGCTGATTGTGTCGAGGCTTTGATAGGAGCTTACCTTATCTCGTGTGGACAACGAGGTGCTCTTATGTTCATGCAATGGCTCGGAATATTAGTGATGGATAATTCATGCCCCGAAGTAAGCTCAACAGAAAGTTCTGAAAAGGTGCTGTGGAGATGGCTTCGTGAAATTAGACCTCCTCTTCTGTTTCCTGATAAGCAAGAAGAGTTGGATTTGTTGTACAAACGATCTGGTTTGAAAAGATTTGAACAAGAAATTCTTGGTTATCAATTTCGTGATAGAGCACTTCTTGTTCAAGCTTTTACCCATAATTCTTTTTCTGACAATCATGTTACGGACTGTTACCAAAGACTCGAATTTCTTGGTGATGCTGTCTTGGACTTTTTGATCACAAGGCATCTCTACGAAGATTCACGTAAACATTCGCCCGGTCAACTAACTGATCTCAGATCTGCCTTGGTTAATAATACTTTCTTCGCATCTCTTGCCGTCGAATACAACTTCCACAAGTATCTTCGATACAAAACTCCAGATTTGTACAAAGTGATCTCAAAATTTGTTGAGTATCGTAATTCTTCGACAAACGAACGTTTCCGTGAAGATTTCCCTCTTCTTCTTGGCGAAGGTGATTGTGAACAACTCGAAGATATAGAAGTACCAAAAGCTTTGGGTGATGTTTTTGAATCAGTCGCTGGAGCTATCTATCTTGACAGTGGATTATCTCTAGATACTGTTTGGCGAGTTTATTATCGTATGATGAGACCTGAAATGGAATATTATACCGTGAACGTTCCTAAGTCACCAATCAGAGAATTACTTGAAAGCTCTCCAATGAATGTTTCGTTCAGGTGAGTAACTTGTGTATGTATTTATAAATTTTATACTTACTCTTGTATTTTCCATTTATTTACAGTAAGCCTGATTCGATACTTGTCAATGGCGTTCTCAAAATTCAGGTTAAAGTTGATGTTTTTGAGAAGGAAACAAAAAGAACATACGTTGGAGTTGGTCGTAACCGGCGGTTAGCCAAATGCACTGCTGCCAAGAGAGCTCTCCGTGATTTGCGGGCTCGTCAAGAGCTGGAAGATAATTAAAGCTAATAATTGGAGCGTTTTCGATAAAAAGATAACCCTTTTGGAACCAAAAATGTACATTTTTATTGGAATTGAAATTTCTTCATTTTTTCAAGCCAAGAACCTTAATAAATAACAAGCGATCCTCATTATTTCGAATTTATTATTGAAAGAGTGTGTATAAACTTGCAAGAAACATTCTCAGCTGTTATATTTTTCGCGATCCAAACTCATCAAGCAATCATTAAACCAGATGATTGGTTTCAATCATTCCCTCCTCTTGTGGAATAGCTAGGGAAACTTGAAACTTTATTCTCTCAGGTAAACGAAGATCAATTTACTCACGAGATCGAATAACCTTCTCTTTTGCTAATGAGGGAGAAGAGTTTGAGTGATTATTTTAGATTTCTTGTGGAAAATGTGCTGAGAAGTAGATGAACTGATATCGTTCATCTACCATGTATATGAAATAATGAAAACAAAACAGCCGAGTTTTCCCTGCTACCTCGATAACACCATACGAAGCTAACGATTCCAAATCAGTTTCTAGCTGCACCATGTGAGAGAAATGTAATCATATAACTACTATTTCTTCTCAATATCCACATGTATTACCTCCCTGAAATTTTTCCAAAGCTATATTCTGGTAATTGATAGATTGATTATTAGACTCAAAAGGAAGCAGAATGATTCCCTGGTACATATACATGTATATGTATAAACCTATTCGTTATTTTCTCACGTTTTCTTTGATGAGAAATCGTCGTTGAAATTACCTAATAGCGGAAAAAAAATATTTTGTTTATCGTTGGAACAGGTTCCTGTTTGGAACTACATCCTCAACCAAATTAGTATTACAGGCACAACTTTCGATGATTTTTATGGAATCATAATTCTGACTAAAGTTGCCGCTCACCTGACAAGATGCTGTAAATTTTCTCACAGCCAGCCGAACTTTAACGTAGATACTTTTTTATTATCTTCTATGATGATTATATATGGCAAGGAAAGAGTAATGCATACACAGCGTGCTAGATTCTTTCGAAGAAAAACACAAATTATGAAGGCTAATTAATTTTTCACTTGGAGATCCATTGTGATGGTTCCAACTCGATTATTCAATTTTATCATTTCTAGAAGAGTTTCTCTTGAAAGATTTCGAGGATTTTCTGATCAAAAGATTTTAAATCACCCGTTGCGTGCCAGTTTCTGTTTTCATTGGAACATGCTTCATGTAGCGTCAGTTACGATTGGATTGATGAATAATTCAATACAAATTTAGATGACATGAGAGATGCTGATTTGTTTTTGTACTTTTTTTCTATCATCAAAAGAGGAATCGAAAAAAATTCTGATCAAATTTGAATAAACCTGATTTATTTTCAGATTTTCAGATTCCAGAAAAGTTTCGAAAAAGCACAAAATAAATTTGAAAAATGGCGATGAATAGAAACAAGTCAGAGAAAAAATTTATCCATCTGACAAAAGGTCAAGCAAAGTTTACCTTAATTTTGCAAGGACGTGATTAATGACACCTGATTGAGCAAAGATTGTTGCAAATCGGCCATTTGATGAAGTAATTAACAGTATGAATAAGAGTATTCAAAAGGAAACTCATTAATCTATGCAGACTGATTTCTTGCCACCATTATTCAACCGGAAAGTAGAAGAACAATCTCATGTGTTCCTCTTGCATCCTCAACCGAATCGCCCTCATCATTATTCTCTTCCTGATCTTCTCTCTCTCTCTCTCTCTCTCTCTCTCTCTCTCTCTCTCTCTCTCTCTCTCTCTCAGCCTCTTGCCAAGATCGAGAATCTCTTCAGAATATTGTGGCGAAATAGAGGAGCAAGTGGTGAAACTTTGGAAACTATTAGATTGCCGGCAAGAGACTTCTAATTTGCTCAACTATTTGCATCTCGAGAGAATTTCCGAAACCTAGTGGAATCCTGAATGCAATTAGCTTGTAATGCCAAGAATAGGAAGACAAATTCAATCATTTGCCTCTATTTCTCACCTCTCATTCATCTTGTCAAAATAAAACCTTAATCTGAAACCGAAACTTCAATCACAAGATTCTCATCTTCCTAATTTTCATTCAATTTTATTCCTTTTTCCTACCAAAAAATAAATAAATTATCTTCTTTTCTCTCTCCCTTCAAGCGATTGCATCATTTACAGTTAAACATATTTATTTGAATTTTGTATCTTCTTTGATTTCAATCCTTTTCATCCTGATTACACTTGATTAACCTTGATGATAATTTTTTGTTTCTCTTCTCTCTCTCTCTCACTCATACACATCTTCAATCAAACCATTGACCAATGTTACTTTAAAGTTTCCAATCAAATTCGCAATCAACCAAAGACACGGAAAAATGATCCACCGGAATAAGTATGAGTCACCAGAGAGGAGGAGCTGCTGGCATTGCAACCCACTTCAAAAGAGAGAGAGAAAAAAGAGAGAGAGAAGAGAGAGATGCTTGAAGCTCGGTGATGCGGCTCGAAGGTGAGGAGAGAAGAGAGAAGTATTTTGATGTTTGCTATCCAACAGAAGTGTTTTAAAGCTTGGATGGAGCAAGTTGAAGGCTTCCAAAAAACGTTTTTTTTCGCTTGGACTCTAATCCAGTCAATTGAGTGAAACTGTGTGTGCTCGGTGTATTGGTCAAGCAGCCAATGTTGCTTATTTTTATGTGCTAATTTTTTTGTGTGGTATCAACTGGACATCATTTGGTGAAAATTTTTTCTTGCAATACACTTCAGTTTACGATGTGATGTGAGTTCGATAATTCACGATATCAAAGTGGAACATCATCACCATCATAGTTTATGTGTGTGGACCATTGGTAAACATTGTTTTTTTTTCGATTTCAAGATGAAAATATCTTAGTATACGATATCCTCTTATAGTGACTATTTTACTGTTGATATGTGAACTTTGTCTACACCATTGTGGCTAAATTGACATATTTTAACTTAACATACACCAGAACTTGCTCATTATTTGGAAATCAAACGTTTCTCTCTCTCTCTATCCACTCTCTTCATGTGCCTCCTATCAGTGTCTCCTGTTGTTATTTGTTCTAGAATGTCCACAGAAAACCGAAATCGCAACCGAAACCGGACTTTCCACGGTAACTGTTTTTCATCTCCATCCTCATCATTGTTGACCACTATAATCGCAACCATCATCATTATCATAACCACTAGCATTCCATGCTCAAGCCAGCAAACATTATCGGACCAGTTTTCACTCTCTTCTCAAAACTCACAAGGTAAACATACATACACATACAATCAGGAAAGAAAGAGGAAGAGAAAGAGAGAGTATAAGTAATCTCTATCTTTATTTTTCTTTCTTACTTTAATCTTTCATCTAATCAAATGCTTGGCTGCCAGTCATCATCACTCTTGACTTAATCATCGTGATTTCAACTCGTCATCAGATTATGATGGTGAAGAAAATCATTTCACGTTGTTAGACAGATAATTTATCTACCTGTCTGTATCAATTTTAGAGTGAAAGAGAGAGAGAGAAATGATTTTTCCCATAATCATATAATGATGAAATGAGACTCTGATTCAGCGCAATTTAATTGTTGAAAAAATATTTTCTCTTCACTTTCCCTCTGCCAACATCGATCTGCGTAAAGCATGGATAAATATCTTTTACAATGTATCTTCATCCTCATCTCCATGCTTTTCTCTCTCTCTCTCTCTCTCTCTCTCTCTCTCTCTCTCTCTCTCTCTCTCTCTCCATCTCTCTCTGTGTCACTCGAAATAAACCAAAACAATCAATAATTGTGAGGGAATAAGTTGTTGACACACATTTTTCTTTTTCTTCTCGTCCTATTTCTTACACAGATTTTCTTGGACCTCATCACATAAGATGCTTTCTACATCCTGGTGAAACAATTGAAAGCGTAAAATGCCCAGATAGAGCGAAAATAATAATTAACGAAGCATATTTTCACACGGAATCATCCCGATCGCCTATGTGTAAATTGAACGTACCTCAAAGGGGTAATTCTGTTGAAACTTGCTATGATGATGATATTGTCATGGGACTGAATGCCAAGTAAGTGAAATTTTCCCCATCTTTTCTTCTTCCTCTTTCTTTCGCCTCACGACCTAGTGAACCATGTAGCAAAAATGAGAAAAACATGCAATCTTGACACCCGATGACATTGAAGAAGTGCTCAATTCCGGAATATATCATGGTGATTCTAATTGTAGCTCATGACTAGTCTCTCTCCCTTCATCCTTGTGTGTTACACTTTTTCCTCGTAATTATAGTAAGAGAGAAAGAAAAAAGCCTCTCTCATGCTGCTTCCTGATTGTTTTTAATCAGGGTGAGGTTGAGACTCTCTCTCTTTCTCTCTCTTTCTCTCTTTCTTTCAATTCATGAATGGGTGAGCTCTCCTCCCTTTCACCAAGGCTTGCCTATGATCATATTCCTCATCATATATTCAGGAGCAAAATATTCTTTACTTTATTTCTTCTTCCTTCTGAATATTTTCTCTTCTCTCTCTCTCTCCCTCTCTCTCTCTCATCATCTTGGCTCCAAATTTTTCCTCTTCATCCTTCTCATACATTCTGCCTCATAAAGATAATCAAAATCAGTCAAGAGAAGGGAGTTAAGAAAGAGTCAATTTTTGAAGTGCAAAAGCGTAGGATGAGAGAGAAGAGAAGAGAGAAAAAAATGAGAAAGATGAAAGAATTGTGTGTGTAAGTATGAAGAGAGAGAGAGAGAGACGAGTTTTTCGTTATCACATCTTCTATTCTATCCTCCAGTTTCCATTCTTTTCTTATTTCTATGCTTTTTCTTTCAAACTTATCAAACTGGTCTTCCTGGGAGAAAAGAAAAGCAAAGAGCACCTCTCAAGCAAGCCCAAATAGAACTTTTTCTTTCTTCTCCATGCATTCTATTCCCTTTTTTTCACTGTTGTTTGTGTGTGTATTATTTTGCTGAACTTTTATGATGATCTACTCTGGGTCTTTTTCGGCCTTTTCCCGCCACCTCCACCTCCTCATCTTCTCCCTTTTCCTCTTCTTTCACCGGTAACCCACCTCCCCCACCCCCCAATACCATCACCTTTCTGTGAGTCCAATAGCCTAAACGCTTGAATTCGTGAGGAATGAGAACTGAGAGCCAAGAGAATGCCAATAAGTGGAGAAAGATGTGATGTATGGATCGAAAAGCTTCATTCTTCAATCTATCATGATGAATGTGTGTATGTGTGTGTGTAATTCAAGATCTGAGCAATATGATGCTACAGTACCGCTGAGTCTTCAATTTTCATCAGTTCATACCTGGCTCATAATCCAAAGAAATTAAAAAAAGCATCTTATCTTATTTAAGTCATAGGATATCTTTATTGAACTATTCACCTGTGCTAGTTTTACCTTGCTATATGATGATGAACAGGTATTCTCCGAAGCTTTGTCGTGTATAGAGTATATATATTTATTTAGATGATGACTATCGTGATATTGAGATATTCTACTACACTATTTTCTATTCCCAATCGGTTCCAAGTTTGACTTGGGATCATCATTATAATCATTATCATCTTTATCATCGAACGTGATTAATAGGCGAATTTTGTGGAGTGACTTAACATTCCCGATGACACTCCACATCCCCATATCTACAGACTTGTGAGAGTTTATCGTTTTACGCCGAGACTTAATGACTAAATTTTTTTTTTCGAGGGGCTTATATTGGGCTTCTAATACCATCCAGATAATCTGGATCCATGAAAGTTCATTACAAACATTCTCTCTCCTCTCATTTTTCCCACACCTCCTTGAGGCATATGACATTCGGTGTGTGGTTTCTTCCTCACTTTTGATTAAATTGCAATCAAGAAAACCAATTATTGGCTAAATAGTGATCAACATCCATTCGGTCTATTACCACATTCCCATCACGTTCATCAACACATACCATTATTTCTCGTTCCTCATTTAAACCATATCTTGTTACATACGTTTTGTCAGTTTACCATCCACTGTATAACATACCTGTTGCACCTCTCCGCTCAATAGTCTACTTTTTCTTCACTTTTTATCAAGTTCAATATTGGTATGAAGCTATATATTCTGGGGCACATATGAGGCTACTGATATATGATTTTAATGATGATTTAATTGATCATTCTGTATTCTTCAAAAGCTTGTTGATAGGAAGAGAGAATGTGAAAATCAAATGATGAGGTTGTTCATCCTAGTTTATTGTATTTTGGATAGATTCTTTGATTTTGTTCCATTCATCAAAGCAATCATTAACCGATTTTTTTTTGTCCATGAAAAGTGGAGATTATGGCTTTCACAGAGCAGTGAGATACTTGATCAGGAATAGTGATATAAAATAACTATACCGATGCTCCACTTGCTTGGAAAAATCTGAGAGAGAGCAGAGAAAAATGGAATATGATAGCCTCTTAAATGTGTGGCTTGTATCCATCTGGGTCTATTCACATTATCGTGGCTCGAGCACATGTTGCAAATTGAAGTAGAAAAAAAAATTCTCAAAATGTTTTCTCTCCTCTTTCCAAGCAATTCAATCGATCTTAGTGAGTTTCAAATTCTTCCATGAGACACTCATGTCATCACATCCATGATCCTCTTTTTCTTCTTCTTCTTCTTCTTCTGGATTCTCTCCTGGTCCGGGGATGGCATGATAAGAAATGCTGATAAGCTATAACTGCAATATTCTACCGCTTTTTGACATCTCATATGAATCTCGATGAATTCATGCCTTGTTGTGGAGAATGAAAGGAATGTGAACCACAGGGAAACCCTCTAAAAAGAAAGAGAAAGAAAGGGAACATGGAATGGAAAGACAAGTTCACTATCAGATTCATCATTCTTTTTTGACTGTTATTAATATGTTCAGAGAACATTTTGCTCTCTTTACGATATAGAAATGGAGAGAACATGAATTTTGAAAATTCTGAAAAAGAGGAAGGCAAGCTCTGCTGTCCTGGAATTTTTGTATCCAATTTTTTCAACTTCTTCTTCTCTCGATCCAAATTTATTGCTACTTCACGGAATCTGCTACGCTCAAGTTAGAATTAGAATGATGATGATAATGTTGAGGCACTTGGCTTCCGGAGAAAGAAGCGAGAATAATGTTAAGTGGAAGATGGAGTAGATTTAAGGTGTCGAATATAACGTTAACAATGGCTTGACGGTTGAAGTTTCGAGCTCTTCAGGCTCGCATCACTTTATCCTCATCTTTTCGTCTGTCTCTCTCTCTCCATCCTCTTGACGTTCGATCTGGATTTACGAAGAAGTACGATTATGATCATTATTATTATTATGCTGAGAAAATGAATAATTATCCAACTGTCAATCTAGTGGATATATTTGACGGACATCTTGTTTCTCAGAATAGCATGAAAGGGAATAGAGAGAGAGAGGGTTCGATTGGTCTTCTGAGCAACCATTGAAGAGAATGGAAAAGAAAAGATGGACTCTCTCTCTCTCTCTCTCTCTCTCTCTCTCTCTCTCTCTCTCTATTAACAACAAGCAATCAAGATGGGATGAAACATGTGCTTCTTCTTCCCAATAAAATCGATGATTAGGCATCAAGCAACTGGTTTAAATAACTGGTCTACTACGCTTTTACTCTTCCAATTGCATTACATTACATTATAAAGAGAGAGAGACCCGCAGAAAGCCTACTACTACAACAAGCCAATCGGCATCTCAATGATTTTAAGTTTCATCAAATCTATAATTGAAGTTAATGGTGAAACAGAAAATCAAGTGATTGGTTCTGTCAATTTTTTTTAACTCGAGAGAGAGAGAGAGTAAGCGAGAGAGAAGGCAATTTGTGTGATGATGCTATAGTTTGCCCAAATTTTACTCGAAATTGCATGTTGAATTGGACTCTTCTTTCTATTTCCCTTGTGCAAACCGATCAATTTTTCAACCTTGGTTGATGCCCATCGGCTTTCATTTCTATTTCTCTTTTGGAAAATATCAACATGAACATTTCAAAGCACGTATCCCCTTCAGTAAGTGAAATAGAGAGAGAGACATTCTCCATTAAAGTCAAGTCAATCCTAGTATCTTGGCGCCTCTTGGCCTCAGCGAAAAGCGGTTTCAACGGAAAAGTTTACTAAAGAAAGAATTCAGTAGTAAACTTTCAGATTTGAACTGTACACATCCTAGGATCATATCGGTCTTGAGAATGATGTAGCGGTATGCCGACTCCGCTTCTGGATATTTTTCTAGCCTTATTTTCTAGCCTCTCAAGAAAACTTGAGAAACTGCTGGGGATATCAATGGTTGAAGAAAACTTTTCCAAGATACTGCACCTTGGCGAGCCTGTAGAGTTCCAGATATTTTGTTTGTGTGTATGCCCGGTCAAAACCATGACATCGTCCAAAGTTATGAACTGAATCAACAAGATGAACATTCTTCATGAAACAGGATCTGTGAGGTTGATTTTGTTTGTTTCTCGATACTATTTTCTTTCACATATCTTGGTATTTATACGTCGTTGGTCGTTCGGAATAGAGAACTTCACCTTTCTCTCTCTCTCTCTTTCTTGCTGATATCTTTTCGCGACTCTTCTCATCAATTTTAAAACACTGAAGCCGCCACTCGTGAATGCTGAAATGAAGGAGCAAACAATCTCTTTCTCTAATCACAAGTAATCTTGATCAATTAATTCACTGGTAGATTCAAGTAGTTTACCAATTCTACTACTTCCACTACTGACAACCAGTGAAGTTGGTAGCTCATCTCCAAGACTCTTCAATCAACCTCTCAGGTAATCAATTTAAGGGCTACTTTCAATTCACTTGTGTAATGTGTGTGCCTTAGATAGGCAAGAGGGGCAAAAAGACAGCAACAAAGAGAGAGAGAGAGAGAGAGAGAGAGAGAGAGAGAGAGAGAGAGAGAGAGAGACCAGATAGTAGACTGAAAATTCCAAAAGTAGTGAAGAATCAGGCAAACGATCATCATTATAAGTATTGATAGAGAGAAGAGGGAAGAGAAGAGAGGACCTCTCTCGTGCTTCATGTAAAAAGTCAATCGAAACTGAATTATCGGGCCTTTAGATTGAGAGGAAGAGAGAGAGAGGATGAGCATCCTCCTTCTTTTATCCCTCACGACATTGAGTGTGTGTATCGACATGCAGCGACCAATCTAACTGATCAAGGTGCTGGAGGATCATTGATTCAGCTCAATCATCTCTCTCTCTCTCTCCATCTTCATCTTCTTTAATCCTGTTCCGATGAGCACCACACTGGATGGTGGTCAAGTGATAGTAAGCGAGAAGAAAAAGATGAAAGATCATGAGAACATGATTTTGGAATCAAGAAGGGAAGAAGAAGAAGATGAGATAGAAACTTGTTTCAAATGATAAGCATTTGCCATAGTACAAAATTCTCAGATTCAGATAGATATATATATACATATATTTCTCCAATAAGCAACATGTACCTCTCTTTCTCAATCGATTGCGTGTGTGCGTGCCATTCAATATGATCAGCTTTACGATGTGGATTGGCTCATTTGAAGAGAGAGAAAAAGAGAGAGAGAGAGAGAGAGAGAAAAGTTTTTTCGTGTGTCCAAACTCATCAAGATTTTCCGGAGGCACACTGATGTAGGTGAATGTCTTTTCAGTGGATGTTTTCTTAGATAAAATGATTGTCGATTTTGGCAAGATTATTGCTCATTCAAGATTGAGTAAGCAAGATAATCTGGTGTTGAAAATTGATCTTTCCTGCTCGAGCTCAAGTGGATTCGTTTCATGAACACGAGTGATTATCTGAATCACTTACTCATACACATACTCACATGTGTGTGTGTATCTGTATATATAATATACATTCTATAAATGAATATTATCAGACTAATGTATTCAGTGATAATGAAAAATTATAAAGAAACAGAAAAAGTTGAAATTGAGGCCGCTCCTTGAAGGGTATACAGACACACACACACATCTACATACATTTTTCTTCTTACTGCTTATTTTTTTATCAACCATCTTCTTGATGATCGCAATAATCATTAGCCTTAGCAGGTAATAATCGCTGTCATTATGGTACCAGATATCACTTATATATATATATTTTCGTTTTGTAACTCTATCCACTATCTTTTCTATCTGAGAAAAAGTTTTGGTTGAGAGAAAGAGAGAGAGAGATGGAAAAATAAACCCACCACAAAACTACCCAAAATTTAGCCTCACTCATTTCTCATTCTTTTGCTCTCTCTCTTTTCTCATGAAGCCTCTTTCTAAAATCAAGAGAAAGAGAGTCACTTTTACCGGGTCTAATTTTTATTGGCCCTTATTTACCTGTTGATAGTTTGCTGATCAATTTTCGAACAGAGTGCCTCTCTGTCTCATCCTTCTTGAAGGCAGTAAGATGAGAATCATGAATAATATTGCCTTTTTCCGCTGGATATTCTCTCTCTCTTCCTAATTCTCACTTCTCTTGAAACTCACAAAGCCTAACAAATTGAGTAGCTTAGAAGATTGGATCACTATCTATCTATCTCTCTCTTGCTCAGATAGATTTTCTGGGAAAAATGCGATCACCCGGAGCTGTCAATTTTTTGGGTACCTAAGCGTACAAAAGGGATGGGATCTATCTCAATGATGATTTTCATGCAATTTTTTTCCATCTCTTTCCTAAGGTATCTTTTTCTCTCTCTTCACTTTACCTGCTCCTCTTTCCACTTTTGTTTTTGGGCTTATTTTTGTTGAAAAATTTTTGTAATTTTTTTCTCTCTCTCACACAATTCTCTCTCTTTGGACTTTGACAGGCACTCTCATGCTGTGTGTATATAAGTGTGTTGTGTGTGTTCACTTCGATTACACGCTACCTTTACTCCACAAGCAAGTAATTTGGGTATAGGATTTTTATTAGCCTTTGAAAGGAAGAAGAGAGAGAGACTAATTGGAAAGCGAGTAGGCAAATGCTTTTCGCCACCATAATCTACATTTTGTGTGCCGTTTCGTTTTTTTTGTGCCTCCAAGGCACAGAAAAGAAAAATTTGCCTCCTTTCACCCAGCCTATTTCCCATCCCTACACTATATTCGTGATTATATTCACTTGGTGCCCAGTCATTGGAGTCTTTCTCTCTCTATTGTTTTTATTATATTGCTTCCAGTATAAATATATTCCGTTTACACACTATACTAGTATGAATGAGTGTGTATGATGTGTGTATGTCGCGTGCGAAAAAAGTTTTTCACATAAATTGGCTGATTTTGTTGTATGAAATGGAAGGATTTTCATCATAATCATGATGGAAACAGTGTGCGTAAGTTCACACCATCATGAGAGGTGGGTGCAGTTTTTGGTAGAGAGGAATAGAGAGTGAATAAAATTTTTTCGGTAATAAAGAGATTAAGTTAAATGTTTAGCCTCATTCAACAAAAGCTGTGTAAAGAGGAGAAAAAGAATTAATAGACTTGTGGAAGCTTTTCTGTTATTGTCCAAAATATATAGTGAGTATAGTGAGTGTATATTCACTATACACATTCATTCATTCATCATAAAGTCTTATTTTCACACTTTCTATTCAGCCCACAAATATAACCTCACTAGATTATTTATGTACACATATTTTCGAGAAACTCTTCTGTAACTTGATTTTATAATTATTCCGATTTCATTCTGAAGTGTGTAATGTACAATCTAATTACCGATAGACTTGAGTGAAGTGAGGAGGAAGAGTGAAGAAAGTCTATCAATTTTAAAACAAACATTCAAGTAGTGTTGAAAGACACAAGATGACGATTGCTTTGAAGTTAAAAGTCATTATGTCCCATGAAAATTGTCCACAGTTTCCGAATTTACTCCATCATATGATTTACTAGACTCTACTAGCTTTCTTTCTTCTTTCAACTAATGCTCCAAGAATGATCATAAATGAATTTAAGTTGCTCACAGAAGTTGATTTACAGTAGCTTACATTTTATGTATGAAGCTAATTCCTTGTATTCGCTCTTCCATCCATGCCTCTCTTCTATCATCTTTGAGTGAAAAGTTCATGATGGATGCTCTCTGACAGACAGAGAAGAATAATGAATGGATGTAAAATCGGCAGCTTCTTGGCCTTCTTCTTTCTCTCTCTCCATCTCTCTTACAACTTTGATAACATTTTTTTTTCGTGGGCAACCGTTAACCATACCATACCATTCATTTAGCCATCACTTGTCTTTTCGAGGCTATATTACATGTACTGTTGCTGCTACTCCCTTTTAACTAATAACAATCTTTCACATTCTGTATATACACTCATATAACCTCTCTTCATTTCTCTCTCTCTGTAAACACATAAATTTTACTTCAAGTTAATATTTTGATGATCTTTTCTCTCTGGAGGTAAACTTCCTCTGGGCTTTCACTCATACTTCATTCTAGCATTGAGTGCTTCCTGTTGTACAAATGAGAGAAAGAAAGAGATGATGAAAGTCTATGAGAGGGTGGAAAGTATTAAATTTATCACAAAGCGTCAATTACATTGTAACTGGCTAGTTCACATATATAATTCATTTCGAGTGATATTCTCATTGAGATGGTAGAAAATGATCTCTGTTGGAAGAGGATGATTTTTTCTATCTCTTGCAAGCTCCAAAGTCATCAAAGATTCCAAGAAACTTACTTTAAAAACATTAATTTTGGAACTTAAAAAACGTGGCCAAAGTTTTCACATCCACTCACATTGCCATCCGTTATTTAAACCGTTTTTTTCTTCGGATTCTCTAGTGATCATTAGCATAGAATGGATCTTCTATCTCTCGATCTACATCTTCTCAATGTGGTTAAGCCTCTTTTCTCGCCTTTTTAATGGTTGATTTTTGTCTTTTATGCAAATCGGCCCACGTATCTATCTTTTCTTTCTTTTTCTATCTTGGACGCAAAAACTGTCTCTCTGATGATTTGATGTTTTCTGACGGAAGTTATTCTTTCTTCATTTGATGATTTTTTTTCTCTCTCTCTCTCTTTTCCAAGCACATTGATCTTGATTGATCTTCCATGCCCGTTTCTTCTCTTCTCTTCTCTCTCTCATCCTTTTTATACACTACTTCATCTGATTCTCTTCTGTCAATGGTTACTCTGGTTCCATGATGATTGAGTAGAAAAAAAGGCAAGAAGTTGCTGCAACTTTGATGACTTAGCCACTAGTGAGGGTTCATTTATTCAAATGTTTATCCGCTTTACTCTTCACTTGCTAGATTACTTCAACAGCCCCAATTCCATTTCTCTTCCATCATGTGTTGATTGTGGATGCTTGAATATATTTATATATATATTCTCTATGATCTGAATTTTTCTCTTTTCTCTCTTGCACACATTCTGCTAATTTCAATTCAAAAAAGTATGAATGACTGATGATGAAATCATTCGTCGTACTTTTATTCTAATCGAATTAATCTATCTCTCTTTCCAAAGCATCAATATTAAGATTTTATTCTCATTCATATATTATCAAGCGTGAGAGAATTCATGACCTGTCATGAAATGATGTTCACCGAGAATGGGAGAGAAATAGAATCAGAACTCTCTCTCTCTCTCTCTCTCTCTCTCTCTCTCTCTCTCTCTCTCTCTCTCTCTCTCTTTCTTTCTCTCTCTTCAACTTTCAAATGTTACCTGCATATTTAGGCTTACCTCTAAATGAGGACCAAATTCACATAACTTATCATCTTCTCTCATGGAAGATCAAAAATACGATCAATAAATTCAATCTTTTCTTTCTCTTCTCATTTTTATTCTTTTCAAAAATTTCTTCCTCTTTCCAATATTATAATCAGCTTACCCGAACTGTGTGTACACTTTTCATTTATCAGCTGAAATTAGATTTTCGTCACTGAAAAAACGGTTCCCGAAAATTATTTGTCATGCTGAATCCAAATCAAATTGAAATGCGCTCCTGGATACCATGTTTCATGGGGTTCAAAATGAAATTAGTATTGCTCTGTTTTACTCATTTAATCTTTCTCTCTTCTTCACACTTTTCGGTTCATTTTTGATGCTGAAAATTCATTTCAAAAAAGATGCCTTATTCTTCATTCTATTCTCATTTTGATACGTTCATCAGAATTATTATGCCAGTTACTAACCTTCTAATGGCTTTAAACTTACTTATTTTCTTTTTTTTCTCTCTTTTTTTTCTTTCTCTCTTCTTCAGATGCTCTGGTAGAAGCGATTGTGAATTAAACACAACTGACCTGATGGCTGAATCTACTTGCAAATCATCAGGACATATTTTCCTCAACTACACTTGTGTGACTCGTAAGTTTTTTTTCCTCCACATAAACACACATAGTTGAGAAAACAGATCGAGGCTTCTCAACGATGTGATCAACAATCTCATTTTTCACTGATGATAGTGTCCATCATTATTATCTTATGGGCCATGCTGTTGCTTCACAGTGACCCCTCACAATTATCGTCCCAATCGTCATGGTAGGAAGGAATCTTTTTTGATACAAGTTCCGTTACTGAAGAGGAAACCATCTAACTGAGGCCTTTTTACTACACTCTTCTTACTCCTACTCATTTTGGTCCATCTACACAACATACTTTCCTCACTCACTTAGATAGGATTGATCAGCTTTCATGGTTAACTTGGATCGAATAGTAACTCTTTTCTCGAAAGCAATTGAACAACTAGACATCTTCCTTGATCTTGTAAACTAGGTCATGTATTCTGTTACACTAGAGCTTTCAAATTCTTTTTTATCCTCTCTTCCTCTTGAACAAGGACACTGTTGCTATCATGTCTTTCTTCTTCTTCCTCTATCACATACTATCATTCTATTCATGTCATGAATTTTCATGGTATTCCTTATCAATTACAACTTGATAAGATTATTTTGGCCATGTAATGTTCACAACGAAACAAGTAGTACATGTGTATGTGTATTATCAAATGATCTGATTGCCATAATCACGGTACATCAATCATAATCGAAATGGGCGGGAAGAAATGAGCGAAAGTGGACATCAAGTTAACTTCCTGGTTCACTTTGGATAACACTTTGGTATTGGCAAGGATGAAGGATGAAATACATTTCGTGACCAGCAGTGACCTGTTGTAATGATGACCATTTTCGGATTATGATCGTCACATATGATATATACTTTAACATGCTTAAGCATTACTTGAAACTTCTCCAGGCAGCTTGAGCTTACCGGTAAGGTAAAAGGTTGAGGCAATGAAAGTAGTTAAGAAGAGAGAGAGAGAGAGAAGAAAAAGAATACAAATCGGATGAAAATGAGTGAGATCATATCTTCCCCATCCAATTGATATTCCCAAGATATGAGTTTCCAAAAGATAAAGTCATGTCAAGTCCACATGTGTTTGTACTATGTCTATCCAATATCATCTTGGCAACATGATGATGCAAACATTTGCTGTCCCATAGAGAGTGAAGAAAAAAGAATCAAAAGGAATAAGATTCAATAAGCTTGTCCCACATGCTGTGTGTGTGTGACTCTCTTTACTGAATATATTATTTTTGGCACTTTTCTAAAAGATTCTTCTCTGCTTACAGACTGTGTTTGACTTTGATAGATTCTTCTGAATGAGGCAACAGCTCTTTGCCTCTCTCTCCCTTTCTATGGACTTTGGTCACAGAATGAAGTACCAGGTTGTTGTTAGGTGTTGGTCCATGTTTTTTCCCTTCTTCTTCTCCTTCTTCCAGCCTCTTTCTCGGAATGCTATCAGCATGATTCTTGCCGTAGGCGAAACTCTGGCAAGCTGTCAGGTCACACCATAGGATCATGATTGAGCCCGGAATGTCTCTAAAGCCTCTTCATGCTTTACTGGGCACGGAATGTCTCTGGCAACCGCATTATACGTCTACCAAACTTATCTTTCGGACCGAATCAATTTGCTAGGCATAGTTCCGTTCACACCACTGCCGCTTCATCAAACCATCTCTCTGTGTAAATTTTGTCGAATAGATAAACATTGGTCTCTCTTCTCATATGCTGGTTTCTCATCTTTCAGCTGTTCTATCGTTGACTTACAAATTGTCTATCGATTGAGTTTGCCAAGTTTGATTCGAATTTCGGACTCAAGAGGAGAGAAGAGAAGAAAAGTTCTATTGTATTCAATTTTTATCCATTCTTGTCTCACTTCAACAAACATTTTCGAGAGGATGAAGAGAGGACACAATTTGTATATATTCATCAGCGTACACAGAGAAAGAGGAGAGAAAGAGAGAGGCTTGTTGACAGCAAAGCTAAACCAAACAGCCCAAAAAGCTGTTGTGTTGATTCATGTATTGAGTTTAGAGATCAAATAGTCATCCGAAAGAGGTATATGAATGTACATATATATTGTGAGAATGATTCTTTTCTATCGGTGTCAAGAGCACATTGTTTGTTCCGTACCCTTCCTGATTGCTCGATGCTCAGATCATCATCATGAAACCTTTTGTTCATACATTGAAATTCTACTCCAACTAGTTGTCATTCATTCGATTATCAAAAAGGAAGAATTTGAATAACGATGTGTCCATCAGTGAAAATTTTTTTTTTCCATTCTCTCTCAATTCCCTGAACTAACTTCCTCTTTTCTTTTCGATCTCTTTACAGATGAAGAATTCACTCATTACGCTTCATGCAACAAAAAAATTAAGGATAGACCTGCCGGTGTCATCACATCGCCCATGTATCCCAATAATGTCATTGGACTGGCTGATTGTAAGTGGGTCATCGTTGGTGAACCAGGTCAGACCATAGATGTACAAGTTTTGGACGTTAATCTTGGCCCACCGGAAGTAGTACGGCCAAGAACGTGGCGTCATCCGGAGGAATCCCGATGTACCAATGCTTTTACTCTCACAATTGATGCACATACTTACGAATTTTGTGGGTCCAATCGAACAAGTCGCCGATCGTTCACAACCAAAGGCAATTCTGTCAATTTAGCTCTGAAACAAGATACTTTCCAAGGTTCATTCAGAGGTTTTCTCATAAGATATCAAGGTTAGTGGACCCATCAAGCACCAGGATTGGCACGATTTTTTTCTTTCTCTCTCTCTCTACTATCGAAATTTGAACCCTCCCAACTTCCAATTGTTCTAACTGACAGAGTGGAACAATCAATCGTTTAAGAATCGTTTAAGATATCATTTTAATCGTACTGTACACTTGTTGCTCTTTTTCAGTTAAAGGATGTGCCAATCTTAAAGATCCCTACAAGGGCCATATTGTGACGCGAAACGAGTCTCATGCATCGCTTCGTTGTTGTGAAGGTTACGTATTCAAGGATACTCGAACCAACGAAAAAGAACTTTCTTGCCTACACAACGTGTGGAATGGAACAATAAGCATTTGTGTTGGTAGGTATCACCTTAAAGCCGCCATTTGATCATCCCTATCATGATTGTCGATCACAACATAAGATTGTATCTTCACTGTCTTCACATGAAGCTCCAGTGACAAGGATATTCACCTCATGCTATGCGTTTCCTGTTTTTTTCTTCCCTCTAATTTCATATTAAAGAAGTGGGAAAAACTTTATTAGATAAAACAATATTTTGACCCCAAACTCAGTAGAGTAAGGCAGTAGCTGTGAGAATAGAATTCATCTTGTCTTCTGTATTATTTTATTTCTAATCATATTCATAATAAGCGAACTAATTAGAAATTTCCTCTATCATTTCAGCACTTCATCAACCAGCAGTTGATATATTATATCCCACTGGAGAATTAATTCCTGAAGGAAACGCTAAATTTTCCACCGAACCGAACAAGAGAGAGTCCGTTGAACAAGTTCCAAGAACTTTATTTTCCGGTTAGTTTGTCCAGATTTATCGTCACACTTGATTGCTGGTGTATAATGTGACATGAATTTGGAAAATTAAATTAAATCATCTCTGATCTAATGACACTCTTTTCTAATTTATCATTTTCAGATTCAATCATTCCTGCCACCTTGATGGTTATTTTTGTGGTTATTGTGGTTATTCTCATAGTTTCAATTGTAAAATGCCGTGGACGCACTCCTAAATCCCATCTACTCAAAGCTTCAGAAGCTAGTGTACCACTTAATAGTCCAGCTCCTGTCGATGTTTAGACCAAAGATTGAATTGATGCCATCATTAAGGTTCCAAACAATACAAAACATCACCCACAAGTCCTCGAAGAGTCACAAAAATGAACACAACCTCAAATAAATTAGTACTCGAGCTGCACTACAACAGAGTATTTTCCAATATTCCTATGTTTTCTTGTTGGACTTGTTCTTCCAGAGGTCCAAATAGTTGATCTTGTCAGTGAATAGTGTAAAAGTAACTTTTAAGATGACTTTCAAACAAACATTTTTTTGGAAAACATCCTTGTTAGAATAACTCCCCATCTTGAACATCCCATCATTTCAAATTGGTTCCCATGATCTCTTCAAAATACGAAGCTGAAACTCTGCCTCCACCAGTTTGAATGGCCAATCAAGTAGGAAACGAATTCTTGAAATCATCTTACTTCTATTTGAAACGTTCAAGTATATTCTATCAATGAACTGCTTCCATGACATTGTTGATAATTGTGATGGGCCTAATTTTTTGTCCTGATTACCCAATCAAACTGGATTGGATAACAAAAGTGTTTCTTTTGCCCTAAAAACAAACAAATAACTCCTAGTCTGTGAAAATAGAGTCAATTTATTGGCTTTGATAAACGAACAAGTGTCATGAAGTGGTGAAAAAAGCATAGAAGAGTTACTCTATTTCTCTGAATGTTGTTCTCAAAACTCATTGCAACTACATTAATAAACAAATATTCTTAATAGGTACTTACCAAGTGTTTCTTCTGTGCTTTAATCTTTAATCTTGTTATCTATCACTGGATAATTTGATGATCATTTTCCAGTTTTAAATCAAAATTAATCTCTTGTGATATTGTCAGTTCTCCCTCCACTGTCTTGGCTTCTAAACTTCGTTCTGGAGGAACCCTTCTCTTTCTCTCTCTTTCCAGAAACAGTGAATACATAGTATATTTATCCCTTATCATCAGCTCAAATATTCGTAAAATATTAGATATTGAGAGAAATTTTCAAGCCGCAGCACTCTGATTCTGACCCCAAAAGAATTTCTCAGTAGCTCATACCATTCTAGCTATAAGGCAAGTCAGAATATCTGATGTCTAGAACTTCCACCATTTTCCCATCCCCTGTTCTAATTACAACAAGGAAGAGTTTGAATCGTTGTTAATACAAAAATTCTACATGTCATGAATTCAAAAAGTTGCTCATGTATTTTATTTAATATTTACCACAAGATGGCTATCGTTTGCTCGAGAGAAGAATTTACAAAAATGAAGCTTTTTTCAATCCGATTGAATATTTTGAATATTCCAATTACACTTCAGCAACTCTGTGGACAATGTTCACAGGCACATTTGGGCTTACCGTTGACCGAATCTGAACATTTGTAGGGAGTTATCTTGACCACTGGATGATCCTCTCCATCCCATTTGATGTGAGAATCGGTGGATAGAACGTAATCAATCTGATATGGGCTGTGTCCTTGGTGGAAAAAATCGGCACCGAAATATCTAATCATTCTCAATGGATTACATTTATCAGCAGGCCATGGCTTACAGAATACATCGATAACTTTTTCCCCGAATCGGGAGATGTTAGCACATGATTTGTAAAAGCCATCAGCAAAATCTTGATTCAAGAATACATCAATTTCGGTTACTTGTTCCTTCTTCTCTTCACCAACCTCATGGTGCAATATTTTCACAAATTCGGCTTGTTTCGGTGAACATGTAATCTGGCACAATAGATGCTGATAATTAGCGTAACATGCTGGACAAACTTTCAAAAAAACACCAAACAATTCGGCATGATTTTTTAGATCAATTATTTGCTCAGAATCACAGCATAGAGCTTTCTCATTAGCCAATTCGGGACATATTTCCTTGAGGACATCTCGTGCCGCCGAATCGGTCATCGCCATTGGATTACCATTGTAAATGCATGGAACATGACCAAAGGCAGCTGTATCGCATATTCCTTTCATCACACATTTTGATGCCTAAAATTGGAAGTATAACAGGTAGGTTTATGATAAGTGATGAAAATTTTTCATCTGAAACACGCTGAGGGGAAGATATAGAAACAGAAATTCAACATACCTGGGTAAGGCAAGATCTGTCTATCAGACAAATGCCTGCGAAGAGGATTAGATAGACGATTTTGAACATTTCAATTCATTCCTGGTGATGATAGACGAAACCTAGTTTCAATAGCATCGGATGCTCGTTTTATCCTTCTTCTTTTAACGATCTTAACTCGAGGAAAAACTTTTTCACACTGTCTCACCAATTGATCGATGAATTCATGCAAATTATTCCCGAAGAAGGTTCATCGAAGCATAAGACTATTGTTTTTCTCTGTTCACTGATGTATTCGTGATCATTCATTGTGTCTATCGATTGTCTATAACGTGCCAAGAAACAATTAAGTTAGCAGGTTTTTTTCATTGTTATGTTCCACATACACAGTAGTGATCAAGAACGGTTAGCATCAAATTAAATCGAATGAGGAAAGTTAATTCAATTGGGATACAATTGAATACAATCTCGCAAACATTTTATTTTGTACTGAGCACGGCAAATTACTTTAAGGAGATAAATTTTTGATCTTCAGAGGAACCAGATAGAAATGGATAGGACTTGAAATAAATAACTTGATTAATCAGTCAAATGATTGATTGAGATTAATTAATTAAAATTTTGAGAATCCCCTCGGTTTCGAATTGAAATTACGATATTTAGGCATTTGAGGAGATGGAGAAGATCGTGAGAGAAGATCAAAATGTTGCAAGCTGGTACTGTTACGGGACAGAGATTCTTCGCGTAGACGATTGAAATCGGTTGAAGGGCCAAGTGCTGATGGAGGTCGATATTGATGACGAAAAGATGAGCTTCGACTCCTGTCATTAGTGTATCTCATTGATTGATCTGAGTATTGTTGTTGAGATTGTGCTAGAGAAGCTGATTGATCAGGGTTTGATTCTGAGTTGGAAGTTGCAGTTCCAGGTCGATAGTAATGTTCTTGATAAAATGGTCGAGAGTCAGTTTTTTGAGGTCCTACGGGAAATAAAAGGGAAGATAATTAGAAATTTTCCATGATAAATCATTCATATTCAATCAAAAAGACCAATAACTCACCTGATGAGTTCCATCCTCTTGGTGGCCTCGCCATGTACAAATTTTTATCAGTATTATTGAATCGTCTATCCGATGAATTCATTTCATTTTTGATCTCTTTGAATTTTGATCCAAAATTGCGCGGCAAAGTTGTGTATGAATTGAGCATCGGTTGTTCTGGAATCGGTGTGGAATTTTGGAACCTCTTATTGATGGCCGCCTCTCGGACACTGGTGCTCAAAGGATCGCCAAGCTTAACGAAAGCATTATCAACATTTCCCGTTTCTAAAGCTGCATCCCATGGAGATCGAACAAGCTTAATTCGAGGCTGAGGCTGAGGCAACATCCATGACTTATACGTGGGTTGATGATGCTGTTGAAGAGAGTTTTGTAGTTTCTCTTCTCGCTCTTTTCTCTCCTTCCATTGTCTTATTTCTTTGGATGCCTGACAGAGATCCAGGAACAGAGAGAGAAAGAGAGAGAGATGAAGAAAAATCTTTTTCAACGGAAAGAGAACAAAACTAACATCTCCTGTTACAAGTCTATGGGAAGAAAATTTGATCATGAACTATTCTGCTTGTGATTGTGAAATAATACAAACCAACTACTGTATAACTGTATTCAGACTTGGAATCATGGGTGTGTAGAGAGAGAGGAGAATCTTGATTCATGGGTTGAGTTTTTTGAGAGAAACATTTCTATCAAACTTGTTGGTATCTATTTTTGTTCAAAACACCCATAATGTTACTTTCGCTTGATTGGAGTTTTTGGCTAATTTTAAGACCAGCAAAAACTTCCAACTAAAACGCATGCTGTTGAGCACAAAATAATTTGGGAAATACTAGCAAAACGAAGAAGAGCATTCGAGAATAGCATGCAATATGAAAGATAAATGTTTACCTTATTCTCATCAACCACCCACTCGGTACTCTTCTCCTTACGCTTGAGAAATATTTGAGCTCCTTTGTTTATTTCGGGTGAATTGAGATCCTTAACCAAGTGGAGACATACGTCCGGTGAAACTGAATTGTGTTCTGTAAATGATTCTCCTTGCTTACGTAGTCGATCGACGGTCTTAATCTCTCGTGGATCCAAGATTAGCTTGAGAGGCTTTCGTTGGTCACCCCTAAATCGCTGCTTCATCTGTTCAATTTGCTCCTTTTCATCTTCTGACATGCTACCGTGACCATTAGTCTGTGAGAAATGAGAAAATTTCCTCCTATATCAACTTATTTCAAACTGATTAATTATTGAATGAATTAAAGAGAATCAACAATGAATAGCTGTTCACTTGTACTTGATAGCTCCAATCCCTAGTAGATATAGCTTATGAGCATTATCAATGCTCGTCTCTCAACTTAATGAATTTTGGATTACGTCAATGGTAAGTACATTGTATCATTCATATTGAGCAAAGTTCAATGCACGAGCTTGCACTACTGCATGAAATAAGAAACTAATCCGAAAAATTTTAAGAAATGACAAAGCTAATGGTCTCCAGTGATAGCTCAATTTTCATGAGTTTTCTTATGATAAATTCCAAGATATTGTAATTTCAATTACTGACCTCAATGCTAGTTTCATCCTTAAATTGGTGAACCCATTTTGGTGCTCTCTTGAGACGCTTATAAAACATCGATGCTCCCTTGGACTCTCGATTCTCATCATTGACCAATTGTGATGCAATCTTTCGGCAAAGTTCTACTTGCTCTTCAATGGTCGGAAAATTATCATCTCCTTGTCCGTAAAACCAGGAAGATGAATAACGCTTTTTGCCTATTCACATGGGATTTTATGGAGGGAAGAAGGAAGTTGTAGAGAAAGTGTTTATAATTAATCAGGAAATGGAGAGAGACCGAATCATTATCAACAATCAGAATGATGCGGAAAGAATGGAAATGCATGAAAAGAGATTAAAACTCGACGCGCGCTCGATTGTGCCAAGTTCTTCTCTCTGTCTTCTCTCTTAGTACTTTTTTCAAGACCAAAGATGATGACATTGATTCTTTCTTTCTTTTCTCTCTCTCTTTCTCTCTCTTTTCCATTATACATGATGAGTTGGAGAGATAACAAGAGAGTCTGGATAAGAGTTGAAGATAAATTGAGAGAAAAGAAAAAAAGAATGGATATGCTCCGATGAACGGAACGTGGATGCATCATCAGTCTGGAATTACACAGATACATATATTCAACGAAAAATAATAATATGAAGAGGAAGATAGATCTTATATCGGTGCTAAAAGTTTGTATCATTGAGTTGTTAGAATAAAGCTTCAGAAAAAAATCTCACTCAATAATTATGGAATGATAGAAATTTAGGGATTAAGAGTAGATTTAAGTGGTTAAGAGGGGAATCAATATATGATCAGAATATGATGAGAAGAGATTCAAAATTTGAGATTGAATCGAAAAAGTTCAAAGTTAAAAATTTTCTACTTACTGATTTGAGATCCAATAGTTTGTTCACTGTCCATTGAGAAATCGCGAGGTCGATATGGTGAAGGTAGAATATTTTCACACTGAAGTGATGTGGATAAATTCTCTTGTTTTCTAGCATCCAGAAGCATCTTGTCATTAGTTTAAACAAAACTTATTCTCATTTCTTTTCTCTCCCTCTCTTGTTTCTCTGCTTGATTTTTTCTTTCTTCTTTCCCTTTCTCTGTCTCTCTCCCTCTTCAGCGCATATCATGATTTCAACTCCATGATTTCAAGAAACTAAAAATAAAGTCAGAACTTTTTCTCCCTTCATCATGAAACTTCATCACTTTCTCCTCTTTCCACTTTGTCTCTCTTCTCCCTCCTTTTTTTGAGAGCTCTCTCTCTCTCTCTCTCTCTCTCTCTCTCTCTCTCTCTCTCTCTCTCTCTCTCTGGGTATACTTTTCATCTGTATATTCCACTGGTAAGTGAGAGGAGAGATGATCTTAGCAATTTTTTCGAATTCTTTCTTTTTACATTGATTTTACTTCCGGGAAATGATAAGAGTGGAAGAGAGAGAGGAAGAAAAGTTCATCGAATCGTTTTCGACTCTTCCTCAATCGTTCATCATGCATCCCAGAGGCTCTCAATAGCTACACTAGACTGACTTGCCTGCCAGAGGCAAGACTTCCATGCTACTAGCTTCTTGAATGATTGAGTTTGAATGTTCATCATGTAAACATCACTCAAACTGAGTTGATCCAGGACGATAAGTTTAGCCTACCGAGGTATTGGCAAAAAAAGTGGCATAATATAGAGAATAAAAAAGGCCCATGAATACTTTCCCTATCAATGTTCGTTTCGATGAGTTGAGTTTCTACCTCTCTTGGCCCAAAAAATTACGTCAAATGGGTTGAAATCTGAGCAAACATTGATCAAATCATCCTCGTCTACTTTGTAACCACGAATTGCAACAGAATATCTCAGGAGAGTAGAGAAAATGCATTAATTTCACTCCTGATTAGAAGCCAGACCGAATAACGGTACTTTTAGCATGATCTTGGGGCATCAAGTTCACCGAGAAAAATAAATCATGAGAGAGAAAAGTCTTGTGAAACAAATAAACCATCTTGTGATCTTTCCCTACGACCAGCTTATATTGTATTCATGAACTCTCAGGATCCGGAAAAAAAGTCATGTTCTATTGGCAACGAAGATGTAGAAAAATAGGAAACGAAATAAGAGGAAGGCCTCAAGAGAGAGGCCTAGAATGTGGTATGTTGAATATTTTCATGAACAAAATATCCTAGTTGCACCATCATCCTCTGGAAAGAATGAGAAATGGAATGATAGTTATTTCATGAATTCTTTGTCGAGAGAGGAAAGGGCTGCCACAAGTTTCCCAGAGATAGGCCAAAAAAATTGGCCTCAAAACTCAGATCCAAAAGAAGAGGCAGATAATGTTCTCACTTACATGAATCAGGAGATGGATGAAATGTTTGATTTCGATCAGAAAAGCTTTTGAGAACAAAATTGAATAAGAAAAGAAAAGAGTGGAAGAATTTTGCTAACTGCAAACCGATATCATTGCCATGATGGGCTTAATTAACATCTCTTAGTCAGCAACAAAGTTGAGAAATATTCAGTCACCGGCTTGATGGTGATGGAAAAGTTTTCCGGAAGATCTGACACATATCCAAAACATGTTAGAGAGAGAGAGGAAAATGAAAAATACTAGAGAAGAGAGAAATAGATGAGATGACAAAAGAGAGAAGTGTTTGTCTGCGAAATTTGTGAATACTTGTAATATCGATGACATGGCATATTCTAGAGTGTAAAAAGTTTGGCTGGAAAAAAATTTAGACTTATGAAATGAAACACTTGAATGCCACTGTGTAATGGATAAGGATACATGGTGTGAAAGAAGTTATATTCCAAGTAACAGATGGAAATAACTGTACCTCAAAAGCGAAACATGACTGTTTCCAATTTTTCAAACAAATCAATTAAAACTTCCAGTAATATGAATTGAAACACGTAATTCTGAGGAATAATCAAGAATCGTATGAATTTGAGACATTTTTTACACTTCTTCAGCTAATTGAATCGTTATTTCCGATCTTATAAAGCTAATTTGAAAAAAATATTAATAAAAACGACGTTTTTTGCTCGAATTACAATTTTTTGCTTTCTTTTCGACTTAAACTGATCATTTATTCGAATATTTTCGTTGTCCTTCAGCTTCTTGTGGTATATATGACCCACTTATACATGGCGTCATCGATGGTCATCATCATATTC
Source organism: Brevipalpus yothersi (assembly GCA_003956705.1). Lineage (NCBI taxonomy): Eukaryota > Metazoa > Arthropoda > Arachnida > Trombidiformes > Tenuipalpidae > Brevipalpus > Brevipalpus yothersi. Next base: position 105,547 of record QZCP01000086.1, read on the forward strand.
TGGTGGTCATCCATTATAAACATGTTAAACTTGCTCACCCTTTTCGAGGGTGCCAAGTTATTGAAGAAACGAATAATGCACACAAATCAAATTCATGAGAGTTAGAATATTCGAGTTCTTTCGTTTGAGGGAGTAGAAACTTCATGAGATGAAATACATTGATTTTTTCTGAATTGGTGAAAATGATGTACAAAAATCTGTTATTTATTGTATTTTTCATCTTTGTGTTTGTTATTTTCGTTACTGATGGAGCAGAACCAACTAAGAGGAAAAATCGTTACCGTAACAAGAAAACAAAAGCCAATTGTCACCTAGGAGAGTTGGATAAGTGTATTAAATCACTAGAAAAGTACAAGAATGACACAAATTCTTACAAATTGATTACCAATGACAGAGGACTTGACGAAATATGTTCGTAAGTATTATTTTCTCTTGAAATGAGAATTTTCGCATCTCTCAGGAATGTTTAGTGTTTTTTTCATTCTTTTCATCTAAAGAAATTCTCAAGAATCTCTCACATGCTTTGGAGGGCATGTCGAGAATTGTGGAACTCCAATTCAGAAAGAAATGTTCGATTTCATGACAGAACAATTCAGCAAGTCAATCGATAAGTTTTGTAAGCCTGGTGATCTAAGGAAAGGCAAGTGTATATCATGAAAATGAATTATTTCCAATAGTGATTGGCTTTATTCTTCCACAGAATTCCTTCGATACTCACCGTGTATAGCGGAAAAAGTTCTCAATTCAACTGAATTCAAAACAAAGTGCAACAATCCATACCTAACCGCAATCCAAAAGGTAGAAAAATTGGACAATTTGGATGAACGTTTGGATTTAACTTGCTGTTCATATAATCGATGGGAAAGCTGTATTTCCAAGTAAGCAATTATAATCTACGGAAAGATCGAAGTTCTAATTACTTTCTTCTGCTCATTTCAACAGTTTGACCGAAAAAGCCTGCAACGGGACTGGAAGAGAAAATTTATACAATTTTTTGAATCAAGCATTTGCTGGTGAGTGTTAAAATGATCTACTGATCTACTAACTAATGATGGACGTTCTCGAACTTTGAATTCTTATTGGAGAAAAAACTTCTTTCTCCATACATTCGATGACCAGCCACTTCGATTGGCAATCAAGATGAACCATGATGATTCCACTTGCAATGAGAAATGCTGATTATGCTTTTTTTCTTTACTTGTCTTACTGTTTCATTCAGGACTGTCAAATCTTTTCTGCAAACAGGATGATTTCAATTTCCTTGGTAATCGATGTGTGTCCCTGTATCCAATTAATAACACTGTCACTGAAGCTTCCAAAAACTCGACCAATCCAATTACCAAATATTTAACATCATATTTTGGTTTTTTCTTGAGCTTCAGATGATAATCCTTCAAATATTGATTTCAAAATTGTCAATGTAAAAATCTTATATTCAACTCAAGATCCTATGAAGTTTACTTTAATTGAATCCAATCTCTCTATTATCACAGATAAATAAGCCATTGAGGCATCAAAACTATTTCCATCTTTAGTGGAACAATGTCAGGGACATCAACATTCTTGGAAAAACATCCTTGATACTCGATTATTGCTTCGATGTTCAAGATTTTTTCACTGATGAATTCGGAATGATGTGAACTTTATGGGCTTTAGATAGTTGTAATGAACAGAAGCTTTGATTCCAGTAATTTCTTGAATTTTACTTTGATCTGTAACTCAATCCAGTTTCCCTTTCTTTCCTTTAAACCCAAATTTTTCGAGAGATGGTGCTGAACCTTAGAACTTCGCAATCAACTGCGATTTATTGAATTTTCATCATGTTGAGCTATTGAGTTTAAAAATTCAATATTCAACCGATAGATCTTATATTTCCATCTTATTTACTCTAATTTCTCAGTGCTAATGTATCCGAAGATCCGAAGAAATCAATTACCGCTATTTTATTGGCTTGAAATTTTCATTTCAAATTGCTTAGGTTTCAATTGACTTAATTTTGTATTTTGTAAATTCACCAATCTGAGACCCTGATACTGACTTTCTCACTCAAAAAATATCACTTTGACTAATAATACCAACTGATTCAAGAAACGTTTGATGATGATAAGTTTACTAACAAGTGATTTTGGATTATTCTTTCCTAACTCAATCAATCAATGGTAGGAATTTGATCTTTCATTTTTAGAGAGAAACTTAATTGAACTTTCAGATTTGCTTAAAATTCATGTTTTAATGAAATGCAACGCCACATCAGAGAGAACTTTTCACTCGTACCTATTGGGTATCTTGTTGTGTTGAGTTCTGGGTTTTATTTTATCAAAGAAATGAAATACTCGCGATTCAAATGTTGTGAGCTACTAAGAAATGGAAAAGACATGCTTACATGGTCTATATTTAATATGCTTGATATTTGTGTTCACATGTGGCTGTTTAGGAAGAATTCTTAGAAAATGTGATTTATTTGCCGAAATGCAACGATTTGCCCATCCACTGTATTCACCAGATAAAATGGATTTGTTTTTGTGTATCGCTGAAAAGGCCAGCAATTATGATACATCAGCAATGTCAAAGGCATTGATCACAGATGAATTGAGATTCGGAATTTTTATGGTGAGTTTTATGGACACTTTTCAAGTGATCATCAGCCATGTTTTTATCCCGTTAAATCAATAGATACCCAGTAATAGGTGGTGTACATCACCTAAGAAGAAAAAAAATATTCTATTTCCGGAAAGTTCCTACAATAAATGTCACATCGAGTGTGAACGATTCCTTGATGATGATCTGACTGATGATATGGCTTGTTTCTCCAAAGTATGGGAGGAGGATTCACAATATTGGACGGAATCATGGAGTACTGAGTGTCGATCGATGACTAAATCCGGTAAATTTGAAGGATGTAAAAATTCGGCTGCTATCCCAAACTATCCAACAAATGGGAACAATTTGAATCCTATAAATAATCCCGGTGGAAATAGCCCTCAAAACCAACCACCTCAACCAGATCAACCACCACAACTGAATCAGCCACCGCAACCGAATCAACCCTTTCAACCCAATAAGCCTCCTCAACCTAGTGAACCTCTGCAACCAAATCAACCCCTTCAACCCAATAAACAACCTCAACCCAATGAATTACCACAACTAAATCAACCCAATAAGCCCTTTCAACCTGGTGAACCTCTACAACCGAATCAACCCAGTAAACAACTTCAACCCAATGAGCCATCACCTAACCTAAATCAACCCTCTCAACCTAATAGACCCCCTCAACCCAATGAACTACTGCAACCAAATCAACCACAACCCAATAGACCACTTCAACCTAATGAGCTACCACAACCGAATCAACCTAATCAGCTACCTCAACCACCTCAACCCAATCAACCTAATCAGCTACCACAGCTGAATCAGCCACCTCAACCCAACCAACCCAATCAAATCAATCACATCAACCAAATTACGAATAACCATGATGGCTTGAAGCATAATCCCGGCCAAGTTGGGGGCAACAACTTTGGGAAAGTGAGTTCTTTCGAACGATGTTCTTTGGTTCACTTGATTCTTAGAACAAAAGTTTGGAATGTTGTCTTGGTTAGGGTTTAATCAAATAGGGGCTTGAAACAGACTATGAGAAAAACCTTCGATCCTAGGAAACACTTGGAAATTTATTGAAATTTCGATCTTATTTTTCAGCCTCCTGCCCCTTGGCCTGGAAATCCTCCGGTAAGTCTATGAAAAATTTATTGCTTATCTGCTAGACTAAATGCTCTATTCAGTGATACATTTTCAAATCATTTCTGATCGGAACTTTAATGGACTCCCTTGGAGAGCCCACCAGACTAAAACAAATGTTTATCCTGACTTGGACCAGGTATTTCGCTCAAGATTGAGTTCTGGAAAATAATGATCCTCCATGATTCAAATTTAAGATTCACCTCTAAACGAAACTTGCGAAACAATTTAACCATGTCTTATTTCCTATTTCATCCAGAAAATACCATTTACGTCGCCAATATCTTCTCATGTGGTGAGTCTGTTTTTTTCGAGAATTGAGATTTCTCTCGTCATCCTATCCGAGACAATTTTGTCCCAATTATAAATGAATCAAATTTTGAATCTACCAAACTCTATAATGTTCTAGCAATATTCAAGCCATAAAAATTTAATTCAATTTCTCTAAGAGGATCAATTGTTTATCATTTATCAGGGATTGTAATCAATCGTGCAATTTTTCATTTTTATTTATCAAATTTGATTACAGGAAAGCGCCAAGCTTATCTCTGAGCAGAGTAATAGTAATAGTACTATCGATTCTAATCGGACATCTGAATTTACTACCTTGAAACCCACAACACCAGTAACAACTGTAACGGCAATGACATCAACTGATACCTCAACAGAGACTGTTCATGACAGTACCAGTGGACACAAAAGTAGCCTAACAACGGATAGTTCGGATGGTGAAACTACTACCACAACTCAAGGGAATGGTCAGATTCGTATACAAACCTTTATTCCCATATGACTAATTGGGCCACCCAAATCTCATCGTAATTTTAGGAGGAAAAACGACCACCCACTCTTAATCCAATCCGAGGAGGGAGAAGAGCATCTCCGAATTTCATGATAAAATTTTCAACTTCATACCAGATGGTTTACTAGCGTATGTTCAGGATCTACTTGATTATAATGATGATAATTGAGGTGCCAATAAATCTCGGTCCCAGACGATACATATGTAAACTTCAATGGGAAGAAAATGTTGCATGATTTTTGTAGGAAAAAAAGTTTCGCCTGTTCACTAATTCAATTCACACAAATCATAATATCAATTGTATAAAATTGAGATCAACCTGGAACTGATTTAAAGAATAAAAAATACGATGACTATCAATTATCACCAATACACAAATGACGAAATGGCTGGCAATATTTTTCGCCAATTCAGGAAATCACAAATCAAAGGTTCACCAGCCATTATCTACCATCTGATTTGTTAATTCAATAATTTACTGATAATGTGTATCACTATCATGCTCGGCCACCGCCCATTGTGCATCATTTTTTTTTACCGTGAATCTCACAATAGATATGTACTTATTTTTCCATAATGATGGTGTTGATCATCAACTGATTTTGGTGTGATTTATTATTTAATCTGAATTTTGTTTGATGAACTTTCTCTTCGCTCTTCGAATACTTCCTATCTCACTGACCATCTTATAGTATATATTTTTCAATCTCTCTCACTGAAGATGAGAGCATTCTTATCACATTTTTTTCTCCTTTCATCGCTCATTTTGATCATCACTTTCCATTCCGTTCAATGCTCTGAAGGTAAGTTTATTTTTTTTATGGAAATTGCACAATTTTTTCCTCTCAAAAACTGAATCATTACAACAACAACAACAACATTCTCCACTCCAGATAATGAGATACCAATTTTCGATGTAAAATCTGCATGCTCAAAACCTCATGAACCCTACAACATAACCGATTCATATGGATATCTTGTGTCACCAAGTTACGATGAGACTGGTCTGAGGCCATACTCTGACAATATACACTGTTCATGGACCCTGTTGGCATCGGAAGGTCATGTGATATTGATGAAAATTCGGGCATTCGATTTGAATATCGGTCCAAATGAGGGACAATTACTATTTTACGATGGACATGATGATCAGTCTCATTTGATTGACAAATTTTGGGGCGATAGATGGAGGAATTTCCGTTCACCGAGAAACGTTTTACATATCAAATTTATTGGCGGCTCAAATAAATTGGGTTCCATTCCACAGCATCGTGGCTTCCAATTATACTTTGAACACCAACGAGCCCCACTTCACTGTAATGGTATCATGAAACGATGTCGAAATGGACAAGCTTGCATACTGCCAGCGCAACGATGTAACGGTATCGATGATTGTGGCGATGGTACCGATGAGGAAGGATGCCTGTACAATGATAAGCTGGACATTTTATCAGCATTATCAATATCATCTCAAAGCTCATGTGGAATTAAGCCACCGACATTTCAATTAGGGTCACCATTTATTATGGGCATTGTGGGTGGACAAATATCGCTGCCCAACAAGTGGCCATGGGCAGTTTCCATTCGGTTGATGCGTGATGAACCGGAAGGTCATCAATGTGGAGGAACACTGATCACATCTCAATGGGTTTTGACGGCAGCACATTGCTTCTTATCGGAACCAGATCCACGTCATTGGACACTCAATTTGGGCAAATATCGTAAGCTAATTCGTGATACTGATGAGATAATCCGATATCCAGCGAAAATATTTGCCCACCGAGAGTATGATCGTGCCAGTGGGGAAAATGATATTGCACTGGTCAAGCTCAATGCACCGATACCACACGATGTGGATCATATTAAGCCGATTTGCTTACCGGATAAAGATTTAAATATTGCCACCATTATTGGACAAAAGAATGCCAAAATTGTTGGCTGGGGAGAGACGCAAAATATTCAGGATGCTTTTGTACTGGTTGAAGCTGATCTGCCACTAATTGATACCCAAAAGTGTCGCCAATGGTTGAACACTGATTCGATTAGTGATCACATGATTTGTGCTGGACTAGAACGAGGTGGTGTTGATTCGTGTGCTGGTGATAGTGGTGGACCATTGATGGTGTATTCGGATGGACATTGGAAATTGATCGGTGTCACAACATTTGGTGGTCGATGTTGTGGTTGTCCAAAAAATCCTGGTGTATATATAAAAGTAACCGAATATATTGATTGGATCAATGAGACAATGAATGGCTACAAGTGATTGATAATCTTTTGTTCTACTCTTCTTTTTACTGATTTCATGAGAGACAATCGGTATACTGCCTTGTATTATCTTTAAGAGATATCCATTCAATTTGATGTGATATGTGTAACATTTTATTCACAAAATATATTTATATTTATATATTTTGTTATTCTCAAATAATCTGAAAGCGTGCAGGGCATCAGTCAAGATAAGCATGCCAAGAAGTAATATAATCGTAATTGTAACTGCATCATCATGATTTTTGGAATGATTATTATAGTTGGAAAAGAATAATTGATGTGTTGGAAAAGTTGAGTCAAAAGAAAAAATCTGGTCTAGATCGCCAGTTTTTGTATTATAAATCAGTTGAATAAAGTTCCAATGTTTTTTTTTCTTCATCCTCTTACCAATATATTGAGTAAAGAACATCATCTGAAATTGGATGCAATCAATTGAGAATGATTCAGATCGATCGTTAAATTTTACATTAAAAGAAGAGAGAGAGAGAGAGAAAAATTGAGAAATATTTTTCGCTGACCAATATTCCCTCATCATTTTGAATGATTAAGAACTTCATCATCTATCATGATTTGAACACTTAAACTTTTCATGTGATTCATATCTGTTCAAGGACTTGATCTGATTATCGACAAATTAAGCCATGAGTGTTGTTTGTGTTTTTTCTATCAGAAAAAAAGCCATCAGCCACAGTATTGGCACCTGAATACATCACACAAACATGTAATACTGAATACTTGTTTCTGGAACAATATTTTCGTCTTTCGATCAAGAATTGAAACATAAACTTTCCATTACTATCTTCTCGTGTATCCCACAATTATCAGATACACACTTGTTGATGTACTTGCTGGAACTTATGGTGTAAAGGAAAAGGTGATAAAGATTGCGAAAGGAGAGAGAGAGAATCAGATTTGCTGTTGTTGTTGCTGCTAAAAGTCATGTTATCATAATGAACTTATCAAAAAAGAATCTAACAATCTGAACTTGGCCATGCTTCGACTTCTCTCTCTTTATTTCTTGAATATCAGAACTTATCTGAGAGGGAGAAAGAGAGGAGCTTCGAGGAAACGGGAAAGTTGACAATAATTTGAAGTCATCATGAATTAGTTTCAAATATCTTTCTTTTTTATTTATCTCCCTTTCTCTCTCTCCTTCTTAATTCCGATTCTTAAGCCAAATGAAAATTTTGACAAGCAGTTCATTTGAATTTTTTGAAAAAATTTTTTTTTGATGAAAAATTCTAATTACCAGTGTTATCCAATCGATCAGTGTAAGATTTGACCCATGTATTAAGTATTGGGTATTTTTTTCTCTTCTTTTCTCTCTCTTTTCCATTCATTTGAGAGGATCTAATGAAATCTTGATAAACATATACAGTAAGTGTTTGAGAGAGATTTTTTTGGTGTCAAATTGAATAAAAATTTACTAATCAATCATCGAAGATGGAATACAAGTTTTCCTGATGAATCAAGAGAGGACTCATCGAAGAATATGTGTATATAAATATATATATTTCACATGATCGATCCAATTGATAGAGGGTGAGAGGTTCCTCGAAGATTGCCTCCAGAAATTTTATCAAAAGGCAAATCTTAAGGTTCACATTCACCCTGAGAAGAGCCCCAGATTGTGCTTCTGGCATTACACACATACAAGTGACCATTCAAATGGTCATCTAATGGTCGCTTTCACTTTCAATTGAGTAGAGAGTAAATCTAATTTAATTTATCAAAGTTTCCCAAAGAGCTTCACACACAATACAATTTTAAATAAAATTTAACCATGTTCGACCTTGTTGTGGTAATAATGTATTAATTTTTCCAACATATATATTTAAGAGAGCAAAAAACCTTCCGGCAACAAGGTAGCCACACTTTCAACAAGTGGACACTGTTTAACGGTCTACAATTCATTGAATAGAATGAATGTGAAAGAGAGAGATTGATGAATGTAAGTTAATCAAACACAAAGCTACTGATAGACTGGAGAGAAGGTGATTTCAATTGATGTAAAAGTTGATCATTTGTGAATGTGTGTGTATGGAAGATTGGTGATAACACGAAATCAAATCCAATTGAAACTTCTTAACTACTTTGATCAATATAAATGATATGCATTACAATATTAAATTGTGAAGGTAATCGTTGTCAATACATGCTGTTGAATACTTAATCTCATCTAGACATGGACATGCCAGCCTAGCACATATATTTATACACACTTGAATTTTGGTCAAATATTCGAATCGAATTACTGCCTTTATGAACCTTAATTTCTTTCTCTCTCTCTTCACCTTTACTTTGTTTGTTTGGCCCATGGTCAAGAAAAAAAAAGATAATGTAACACATACATACAGACATTCATACAAGATCAAATCTTACATACATTCAAATATTGGCTGTATAGTGGAAGAGAGGTGCTGAGGTGATCTCAATTCTGTTCTTTTTTTTCTTCTGATCAAATAAGTTGAAGGGAATTAAATGAGATTGATAAAGAGAAAGTGAAAGTGAAAAGAAAGAGGAAATAAAAAAAGGATTTCATACATGTAATAATAATTCCAGGAGGTATACATACATCATACGAGTGTAAGTCCTCCGATTCATATTTTGGTGTTCAACGCTCGGTCTGATTTGCTGATTGTTACAAGAGAGAATCACAATTCATACCATAACATGCCTACACTTACAGGAACATTTTGTAACTGTACAGGTGCATTTAAGTAAATAGGTATGATTAACATACCCTCCTAAATTACTATTAATTGTGTGTATCTCATCGAGGTAAAGTGAGATTTCTATTCACAAAATAATTTTTGGCCTCACTTATTACTATTATCATTGTTACTGTCCACTTGGAATTGAACACGAATTCCAAATACAGTTCCGAGAGGGAGAGAGAGAGGTGTTTAATGCTCTTGAAAAAAGAGATCTAATTCAGATTCGAATAATAAAGAATTCTCATGCTGTATACATGAGGACAATAAGAATTCTTGGTTCATTGAAGGAGAGATAGATAGACAGATAGATAAAATGTGTATCTAAACTGAGTGATCATGATTTAAGCGGGAAAACTTTTTTCTTCTCTCTCTCTCTTCTCAATCACATTCGATTGATGATGATTCATGATATTTTGTGTCCAATCTTTTTAGCACCCACAATTCAAGTGTGAAAGGAAATGTTTCTCAAATTCGAAGCTATCTTATCAGTTCAATGTCATGAAATCGAAAAGAAGTAATAGTGAAGAGAGAGAGAGAGAGAGAGAGAGAGAGAGAGAGAGAGAGAAGAAAAAAATTACGATAATCTCTCATGTCACTTGATATAGTTTGCTCAATTATAATCACCTAGTTCAATTTATCTGATATTTTTTTCACCATTTCAACTGGAATTCTTCGGTATTGCTTTTCATATCAGCAATCTTGATTAGGATTTTTTTTTCTTCAAAATTAGTATAACCAACTACAATAAGAATTCTCATTTATGTACTCAAGCCTGATGCATAAGGCCTGAAGGTATGATGTGCCCATCGGCTGTTTATCTACTTTCATGTCCTTGGCTTGAAGTTGAGAAAAGAAAACTTTTTTTCGGTACTGTTCAAGGTACTCGAAGGCTTGATTTGATTACTCTTTTTTTCCTGGCTAATAGGTGATAGCTTCATGAGTTATGTGAATCATATGATAACTGTTAATCTTCACCCCCCTTTAACCAATAGGTAAAGGTAATTCTTTCGCATAGCTTGTTAGTTTTTGCTGGGGAAGAGAATTCTTTTTTACTTTTATCCTTCCTCTTGATGAACTAATTGTAAAAACTGATTTAATTGTAGGGCTCTACTGAGATCTACTCTGAGAGCTTAGCAGTATCTTGATCTTATTATCGTTCTCATTAGTATTGTTTACGTGTGTATTGGTGATAATGATGATATTGAAATTTCTTAATCCGAAGATAAATTCTTGCATGGAGAGCGAGAGAAAAAATACCCTTTTCCAAAAAAACTTTATCCTCATCAATTCGATTCCAATATTTTCGAGCCATTTCATGAGCGATTTCTTTTTACCAATTCTAGCATGAATCACAACACATGAACTTACCACCACTTGGTACAGTAAGAATATTCTGAATTCCAACTTTATACCTAGAAAAATAAGCGATTAAGGCCTCCAATCAGTGTGTTTTAGATGGTCGATTGTCAGATGGATGCCAAGAGGTCAGCTTTATGATTGAGTGAAAATTATCATCATCATGCTTCTACACCACCAATACTACTACTACATCTAATACACTACTACTACTACTACTGTATACAACTGCTCTTTGTGTACATGTCTTTATTTTCTTGATTCCTTTTTTTTGCGTTTCCTTCTTCAATTTTAACTCGTTCTTGTTGAATTGTTTCGAGAGAAAAAAATATTCAATGACAAACATCTCGTGCAACGATTGTCATCGAAAGTAGTCACAGTAGTAATAGTAGGCACACAAAATACACTTACATAACGGTAACTACAACAACAACAGGGAAAACAAAACAAGAGCCCAAAAAGCAATTTTATTCACACTTTATACTGTGTTTGTAAGTGAGTTGTGCCTTCTCATCAAAAAATATTATCATTCTATCTCCAAAATTATTCGGAATACAGTTTGCATGTAGTTGAAAGTTCAAGAGAGAATAATTTTTTCTTCTTTTCGAAAAGTCCCAGAAGAAAGAGAGAGAAAGAGAGAGAGGAAGAGCATACTTAAGTGTAACAATTTTTGAGAAGAAGAAAATTTTACAGCTCTCTAAGAAGATTACGATTATCTCTCTCTTCACTTTTTTATTTGAGTATCACTTTGTTTGATAGTTAAGCATCATTTTATGAGTCAATCATGAAATGAAATGACCAATATCCGAAGAGAGAGAAAGCGAAAGTAGAAATTTGAAAAGCAGTGAAAACACTGAATCTAAAATCTAAAATTTGAGCAAAAATCATGCTACTAAGTTACCCCAAAAGCATCACAAATTAAAATTAGAATTAATCAACATATGCCGGATGAATCAATCATATTCGGTGTTGGTGTGAAGATGTCTTCAGACGGTAATCATAATCATGCACGTGGATTATTATTATTCAGAATACATACGTGTAGTGCACTACAGTACTCTTCATGAATCAATTTGATTCATGAAGAGCAGACAGTTAAATAAGAATCAGGAAGAGAGAGAGAGAGAGAGAGAGAGAGAGCATGTAATGATGTAGACGATAGGAAGTTGTAAATGGGAAAGAGAGTAACGGATTAGTGAAAGTGCCATACTGTTCATCATCAACTCTATTTTCTTCCTTCTCTCTCTCTCTCTCTCTCTCTCTCTCTCTCTCTCTCTCTCTCTCTCTTCATCGATGGACTACTTTTCTTTGCCTGAACATGGCTATTTATCGAGCTCAGCGCGGTCATCTAAAGTGGACATTGGTTAGGGTGAAAGTTAAAATTTGGGATGCTCAAGAGAGAGAGAGAGAGAGAGAGAGAGAGAGAGAGAGAGAGAGAGAGAGAGAATATGCAGATCATGGAGAAGAATTCATTCAAATATTTTTTCTTCACTATACCCACCGGATTGATGATTATAAGGTATCCAGTTTTACTGGAATGTGAAAAAGTATTTATATTATGTATATGATGTCTGAGAGTCTAATAAGCAGCATTCTTAATAAGTATGAGTATATGCGTGCATAGTTTTTGATTACTTAAGAACGAGGTGGATTCGGTGATGAGCTGCTTAGTGGTGGACAAGAGTGGACAAATGAATAACTGTTTCTGTATGTGAATATACATGTGTGTGAGAGACTGTGAATTCATATAATTCACAAAAGAGCGTATCGATACAATAATTGGTATACCTATTTTGAATGATGAAAGAAAAAATGTTTAATTGAATGAAAAGGGATACATCTTCTTCAATCTTTCAATTGATTCTTTATCTCTCTCTCCCTCCAAATTTTAAAGGGGTTGTTAAATGATGTGAGATGAAATTGTATATCATTTTGATGAGCAAATTGGCAATTCAAAATGAAGTGATAGAAGCTCAATGAAGAAAGAGAGAAAGAGAAAGCAAACTGAATTGACATGAGAAAGTGATGTTAAAATGATCAGGAAATCAATTTGAACATGGAAAATGATACATATGAGATAGAGAATATGAATTTTCATTAATCAATGAAGAAAGAAAGAGAAAAAAAAACGTTTCCAATAGAATTTTCCTCAGAATATGAAATTAGATGGAGAATTGAGAGCAAATTTTTCCACTCTGCTTAGTGGATACCGTTAGAATCGATCGAATTCATGTATACACAATTTGACGAAATCCAGTAAAATGATCAACTTGAACGTTCCAAACAAAATTCTGGTCAATCATTAATGACCAATTGACAGACATCAGCTATCGAAAGAATCATCCAAGATTAAGATTCATGAATGTGTCTCTTTTCACGATCGATCACATTCTTTCCACTTACACACACATACACACACATATGTTAATCTGTGTTTACTCTCAATCTCTTTTGATTCAGCAATTGATCGTTAAAATTGATTAGCATCAAAATATGTTCAAACAACTTTATTCCAATATATATCGGCACATACACACATATCGATCTGAGGACGATGAAAAAGAAGAAAAAAAAGGCAATTCATGCTACAATTTTTCCTGCCAATCTTTTGATACGAATTTTTGTCTTGAGGTGTTAAATATTCGTCAGTTCATCAAAAGAATGTATACATATGTGTGTGATACTGATTGCTTTCTAATCGAACATTAACCAATTTATTGAACGAGAGAGAGAGAGAGAGAGAGAGAGAGAGAGAGAGAGAGAGAGAGAGATGAATTGGAAACATTACACAGCTCTCAGCTTCTGTAATCAATATTCTCTTCACTCAATCATGTTAATCATCGACATTCATCGAATCAACAGGGAAGCTCTGTTACAGTTTCTTCTCTTATTAAGTGGGGTCTGATGTGATATAACCGGTAAAAGGTATACTTTGAAATATTATCATGTACTGGTCACTTCTTGTTAATGAATGGATTAATTAATGGACAATGTTTTATTCGCTTATGCTCAATACTCTTGACTTTATCTGATGAATTGGTTGCATAAGAGGTCTTAATTGTTAGCACATCTTATATGAACTTCACAAAATTTGTCCGCATGTAATGTATGTTTGACCTGAGAGTATGCATTGAACATCATCGTCATCATTTGTTTTCTTTTTAAGATGAAGAATGGGCATCGAAAAACATTGTGTTAATGATATAAGCCCAAAGTAACGGTTGACAGTCGTTGAGATGTGAATAATTTTTATAGTTATCAGAATAGGAAAAGTGAAGTTTATCATGTCATTTAGTGTATGTACACTTTTCAAATCATCTAAGATCATCTCATTTTTCGATTCTCTCTCCAAATTATATCATGAACTTCAATCTTTCTCCTTATACATTTCTCCTCTTGAGGCCACATGGTGCTGACGAAAATTTTCCATCAGGAACATATCACCGTGATCCGGCTGTCGATTGGAAGAGGATAGAATTAAAATGAACGATAAGATGATTTTAATATTAATCACCATGAATAACGGATCAAGTACAGTTATAAATATATATATACAAACACAAAATCTCACCGGATTTTGTGCAGTCATTCGTCTCCGCTTTATCACCGAAAAAAGGGGTTTTTCTTGAACCTCAAGTAAATTTTGAGAGGTTCCCAAATAAATATAAACACATACGCACACACGAATTGATTCGGTCATATATCAAATGAGGTCTGCCCTTTGGTCATCTTCAATCTGAATTTGAACTTTCAACTTGAACTTTTTCAAATCAAGATCGTTCCTTATACTGATGACGATTTTTATTGCTGGTAAAAGATCGAAGTGAAACATTGCTATTGCATCATTTCATGGCAGTGACAGTGAGGTGGATTGTGTATGTGTAAGTGAGTTGATCATTATCCAAGATGGAAATTTTGTTCCAAACGATTTTGTAGTGAAGATAGACAGATAGAAAAAGCATATTAGATCAGGCCAAATAAAAATTCTCTCCTCATCCTCACACATGTACACACACACGTGTTCATGTTCACCCATCTTTTCGATAGAAACTAAGATGTGTATCAGACAGGCATGATATTGAGTCTTACATCTCGCAAATATCACGATTCTTCATGATGAACCGTAAAGTACCGTTAGGAAGAAGAGAAGGAGGAGGAATAGAAAGTAGCATCATCTATTCTCCTCTCATATTCTCACTTTCTCGTTGACCACTATTGATCATCATCGTCTCTCTCTCTCTCTCTCTCTCTCTCTCTCTCTTCAATTCATCGTCCTACTTGCGCGAAAAAATACTCGTGATTGATCAGATCAGATCAGTTTACCGAACTGGCTAGTACACCAAGTATCGACGTGATGAGAGAGGAATTCAGGATGAAAACTGGTGGCTAAACAAGAATGATATATATACATTATTCGCTTCGAAGTTACGCTTTCCGATGAGCTTTGAACCTCAGTTGCTCTTAACGGTAAAATTTTGTACCATTTAAGTTCATTCGAAGCCGCTGGAAAGTTTTTGTTTATGGTCCATCAAAGTTTTATCCGCATTTAGATGCAAATTTTTTGGTTTTTAAATGCTTACATTTGATAATTTTACTTTACTGATCTCTTTCCCACGTTGGCCCTTCAAAAATCTTCTTTTCTCTCTCTCTCTCTCTCTCTCTCTCTCTCTCTCTTTCTTTCTCTTTCTCTTTCTCTCTATCCTCCGAATAATGATGTGATCCTGAGTCTGGAGGATGATGCTGATCATCTTCATGATGAACAGTCAAAGTGAACCCTTCTTATCGATCATCATCATGAATCATCATGAATGCTCTTGGGCCAGCATGAGGAGAGAGAAAGATGAAAGAATAGGAATAAGAAGAGAGAATACACATTGTAGAGAAGAGAGAGAGAATTCATGATGAAGATAGAGAAGGAGCACGCTCTCGACGATCGAAATAGCCGGTTCTTAATCGGCCGAAGTAGGCGGTCAGAACATTTTGGCTGAGTAGTTCCAGTTTATCTGAGCGATACTTTGTGTCCATCTTAAAGTGGATGCTCAAGTGGTGAGAGTGAGAAGAGTCCAGTATCGAGAAAGAGAGAGAGAAAGAAAGAGAAAGAGAGTGAAAGGTCTCAGCTCTCAGTACGTCCGAAACTTTCGACCAACTTTGTATTGAGAATAAAAATTTTTTTCTCCAAGCAAAAGTTTGGAGAGTCCAAAACTTTCGAGGAGTTCGGTTATATGTTTGACGAGGAAAAGTGAAAATTTTTTTTTAATTTCTACATACCTGCACACACACTTCTACACACTCACACTCACACTTAATGTGATCCAATTCATTTGTGCTTCGCATCTTTGCATCCACACTATTTGCCATACTTTAGGCCATCTAGCATTCTCTTCATGTGATCATACAACATTGTATTATATTACACATATATTTTTTCAAGTGAAAGTTCATTGATCTAGTGGATTATTTTTGGGTTTTCAAACTCAAAAGGTAAAAACAAAAGAATTGACCACAAGCAAACAATCTATGATGGTACAATAGTGCCAATCTGCCATTATCTACCATCAGTATTCCTCGCAGTGAAAAGTGACCATCATTGTGTTCTGACATCGAGTCGAGCTGTACCGATTGATTGCTTCCTTTTGGGCTCCATAGACAAGCCTCATTGGTAAACTTATTGGATTGAAGTGTTTTTACTCCAAATTAACCAAATTTTTTGGACTTTTCGAAAGAGAAACTTTCAAAGTTTTCCAAGATGATCAAATATTTTGTTTTATGTGCATTATTTTCCATTGTGGCCACCTCTGGCGTTCTGTTACCTCGAAGATTAAGTCCAGAGGAGGAGATACCCATTGCTTTACCAAGTATAAGTAATATGCAAATAGATGATACTTACAATTTAGCCAAAGATATTGTAGTCCAGCGTCGAAAACTCGAAGCTGACCTCGCAAGAGACGGTAAGTATCTACATATCACTACTATTTGGTTATTCAGCTTGATTTTCGAGTGAATTCCGATACAAAATCTCAGAATTCTCAGTGTTTTATACAAGCTCTGATCAAAAGGTTTTACAGGTTGCATCTATATCAGAAGTTTCTCAGGAATTTTATTCTCAAGTTTTCTTACAATTATTGCCGATGTTAGTGCTGACTATCATAATAATTTAATTGTGATTGATTGCATAATATGCTGATATCAATTTTATTTGATATTGAAAAGAAAGCAAACGTCCAAAAAGGATTTTTGTGGAGGTTTTGAGTCGAATTTTCTTCCAGACACAGACAGGACAAATTGAGCCTTTGACCATCAAATGAGTGCCTCGAGAAATGATGATATTATTGCTCCTTTTTCTCCCCTCTAAGCAATCATTTTTTATATTTTATCCCAATTTTGCTTAACCAGCCGAAAAAAGAGAGATGTATTTCGAATCATGAATCAAGCAAGCTACCGTTAAGATTTGCAAATTTTGCGCTACTATGTCTGCATGTATAAATTTTTTGCATTCCACTTTCTCATGCCGAACTTCGGCTCCTGAATCGAAAAAGAAACTGAATATGTGTCTCACCGATAGCTTCATACCCAAAGTAGGGAATGATAATATTTTGATCACTTACATACACATAAATCTTGAGGCTTTCACCTCCTCCTCCATCTTCTCTCCTATTTAAGTTACAGTTACAGTTACTCAGATCATCATGCAAATGTGTATATATATAAAATATTGATACATACACAATTCTGTAGAATCGAAATTTTTTTCCAACCTTTCCACCTTACTATTCCATTATACCACTATCTGTCCATGATCTTCTATTCACTTTCAACACACACGTGAACACATTTCGCCCATCTTTTCACTTCTTATTTTTTTGGCGATCATCTTCCTCCTCCAATTTTTGAATCATAATAATAATGACTATGAATGAATATTTTTTTCTCTCTCACCTTTGTCCCCAGGCCATGTTACCGATATGAGTAAACGGTCCGCGGTCACGCGTCATCAGGCCGTTACCACAACGCTTAATAGGGGAAATGACCTGGAAAAACGGCAAGAAGTGTTCGAGGAGATGAGCAAATTGATTGCAAGAAAGTAAGTCTTCTTCTTCTTCTGATGTTCATCTACTTTATAACGTAATATACACACACACAAACATTCTTATCTATCTGTCTATTTCACATTTCATCATGAGAGAGAGAGAGAGAGAGAGAGAGAGAGAGAGAGAGAGAGAGAGAGAGAGCTTCATCATCAGTTATAATCGAGCTAATGGTCAACTGTGAGCCTCTCACGAAGCCGACATGCTTGTCCACCATCAGATAGACCTGAATACTGGTCTACTGATGGTCTCTAATCTGTTAGAAAGTTGAAGAAGAAGAAGATGGAGAAAAGAATCACAATAATAAGTGATATATCATTTAGCATCAATGATTGTCCTCAAACTTTTTGTCCTCAGTAAGAGGAGCAAAAAAAATGGAAAAATTTTCAAATTAATTTTTTGTTTATCCTTTTCTTTCCATCCTCATCACCTCTTTCCCGCATCACATCACAGCATCACTCATGATCCCATGGAAGCTGCAGCCACCGGTATAGCATTGGCTCGACTTGAGCTGATTGCACCGGAAACACGACAAGCAGTGCAAAATTGTAAAGAAGCCCAAGAATTTTATTGTGACCCACACACACCATACCGTACATCAGATGGTAGCTGTAACAATCTTCAATATCCATCGTGGGGTACATCATTTTCATGTTTCACCCGTCTACTGCCACCAAATTATGCTGATGGATTATCGGCACCACGAGTGTCCCATACCGGTGCACCGTTGCCCAATTCTCGTGTATTGTCTTCCGTGCTACACCGTGACCTCAACTATCCAGCCACATACACTCATATGACCATGCAGTATGGACAATTCTTTTCCCATGATATTGCTTTCACTCCGAGTTCACGAACAAGTGAGTAAAATTGTTGGTAAATTATCACGAACCTTGTCCATAATATGAGGCCGCTTAAATACACAACAACAGCAACACTTTCACTGGACACATACATACATACACACTTTTTCGCATTTTCCCAATCATTAGTATATGATAGAACCTTTCAAGCCCACTTTTTGATTCATTTTGTCGCTCAGATGACACTCTTTTATCTGTCTCTTTCATCATTTTCACTATATGTGGATGTCTTCCTTAACACATTCCGATGAATGAATGAATGAATGAACAAACGAATGAATGTGTGTATGTGTGTGTCTGTTTGGAAAAGAAATAATAATTTGAAAGGGAAAATGGAATAAGTAAGATTAATTTTGAAAGTGCTCTCGTGATTAACTTGAAGAGCGGAAAAGATGATGGTTTGTACATCCGAAAAAATTATTCTTCAATAGGTTAGTGAGAGAGAAAATCTTGGAAGGAATACTTTTCTCCTTTGAAAACAAAATAACCGGCTTACAGTTTCTCTCTTTCTTTTTTACTTTCTTTTTCCATCTTACAATCGGATTGAAATGTGTATGAAGATGCTCTTCTTCTTCTTCTTCTTCTTTTTTTTCTTCTTAATTCGATTCATAATGTAGACAAGCTACTGTTCTTGAGTTGATGAGCCAAAGTTAAGATCATCATCAGAAGAACAAAAGCTAAATTATTTTATTCCAAATCTGACATGATGGAGATAGCTTTATTCTTACACAGAAGATTTAATCGATTTAAGAATTCTATTTCTTAATACTGTATTATTAATAATATGTATTTTCAATTAGATTTAATCACATTCCACCACTTGTGTGAGTAAATTTAGATGGTCAAAATTAGCAGATTTTTTATTCTTTCTTTTCTCTCTATCTTCCCCAAATTTTGAAAAGTATAAAATTTTACATCAGATACACTCAAAAAGTGTATGTATGTCTGCTTATGAGTGTACAATATCATTTTCATGCTCACATATCATCCTTGATCTTTTGCACTTCATCTCATATTTTGCCTTTTACCATCACTTTCATCCATTCAATCTTTCATCTTTTTTTCACCCTCTTAATGAATATTAATCGATTCGTGATTTACCTTGCGAGAAGCTCATCTTTTTCTCTTCCTCTCTCTCTTCATCTTCATCTTTTTCTTCCTGATTCTATTTTCATTCACAATCTTTTCTCTCTCTCTCTCTCACCATCATCTCGGGGTATCTTCGTCATCATCTTCATCGTGATTTCACGATGATCCATGGTGCTGATTCGAACCCTGCTGATCACAGTAACACACACATGAAACCCTAATAATGATTAACGGTACCCTGTCCAGTCATAGTGGATGCTTAAACAGCCGATAATCAGATGCAAATCGTTCCACACATATTGTGTGTATTCGAATTTCATCTTCATTTTGCCAAAAAAACTTTGTATATGTATGAGTGTGTGTCCAAGAAAAGAAGAAACTTTTTCTCTCATCTTTTCCAGCTCTCTCCAGCTTCCCAATAACTATACTAAATTCTATTATGATGAACTGAAAAATTTCATTTCTTTTTTCTCTTCTCTTCTCATGATTCGCTCAATTTTCACGAAAAAATCCAAATAAATTATCACCACATCACTTTCAGAGGATGGAAAAATGATACAATGTTGCCCTCCATCACCCCACAATCATCCTCAATGTTATCCCATTTTGGTGCCCAAAGAAGATTCATTTTATCGAGAATATAATGAGTATTGTTTGAATTTTGTTCGAACTGCCATGTGCCCTCAATGTAGATTAGGTAAGTGAATATTTAGTAACCATTCGATTCTCTCTCTCTACACACACACACTTGCCACAAGCGTGGCCTGATTGTGAGAGTAACTATTCCCAAGCGAATGCATATAAACAGATATATATTTATACACTTTGAGTGTATATTGGCAATCAAAAAGTCTGAAATGAATACTCATGAGGAGAAAGAATGATGATGAAAAAAAGAGAGAAACGAAAAGAATACGATTCACTGGACACATCAAACATGATGACCGATACCATCGTGCGCGTTTCCTATTCCCAGCCTCATTTTAATTCAGAATGATGGTCACTTATGCATATTGTTAATTACCCTTCTTCCGTTACGATATATATATTCCATTTTCGAGATACTCTCTCTCTCTCTCTCTCTCTCTCGTTTCGAATTTCTTTTTATTCTTTCACAAGTAAATAATCAACTTGGTATTATAATATCGTTCAACGTTAATTTCAGGACCACGAGAGCAGATGAACCAAATAACATCTTTCATAGACGGAAGTATGGTTTATGGAAGCATGGAAAATGAGACTCGCTCTCTTTGGACTCGAAGTGGACCAGGTAATTGAAATAATACATTACACACACACTCACTTGATTTCGTATGGAGAACAACGTTGATCTTTATAAAAAATTCCACTTGATTATACAACATCCTCTCTCTTTCCATTTCCACTACAATTATAGCCTCCTTTAATCGTGCTATCCTCATCTCTCTCTCTCTCTCTCTCTCTCTCTCTCTCTCTCTCTCTCTCTCTCTC